>JAFEMH010001133.1:0-530099 GCA_022495995.1 Adenophora triphylla var. japonica | reverse complement strand
ATAATTAAAAAAAAATTATTTCGTCGTGCGGTTGAACCACTTTTCTTTCAGAACCGCATGCTACATGTTTTTGAAACCGCATTCTTTAAACCACATATTTTTTATGTTTTCAAACACATGTCTATTTTGGAAATCCAACTTGCTTGTAGGAAACCGCGTTCCCTCTATTTTAGAAACTGTAAGCTATTTTTTTTTGGTAATGAGTTGTTTGCATAAACCACGTCTTTGGGCAGGCTTTTTCAAAACCTTTTTGAAACCGCATGCCATTTATTCCTTCCTTTACTTTTATTGAAATTTTACTTAGTATATAGGGTGGAAACCTTAACCTTCCCCTTTCAAACATTGCTTGCATGTGTGGGATAAATTTGGATTACAATGCCACGTACACAAGTAACTTTTGTTCTCAAATCTTCATGTTTATTTTTCTTATAGTATTGATAGTTCACTTGAGGTTTGAAATACTTCATTTTTCAAACCGCACCACTACTAAAGCGCATAGGTGCTCAAACGGCTTGTGAGCTGTGAACCTTTTTACGGATCCTAACTAACACAAACCACCCCAAACCACCCTACCTCAAATCTCTCTACCCCAAACACTTTCAATTCCACCCTTTACAATTCCCGTTTCCCAAGAATTTCAAACCCTAAAGTAGAAAGGCGTCGAGGATGGCTCACGATGCGCATGAAATTTGACCACTTAGAGCACTGAGATTGCAACGAATGGCTCTTAGTACCACGGTCCAACCGCGGTGAGTCTGAATTTCAAGCCAATGCTCAACTACCTTCAACCACGCCTCAAGCCCAAGCTTGGCTCCCTTATCTGACCGCACCTTCCTTTTAAACCTCCCCTCCTTCGGATTATGCCCAAATCCTTTCCTCTCTCCACATGATTCAAGACGAACTACTCACCATCAAAGGGGGGAGATATCTAAACGAGTCTCTTCTCAACCCCAAGCGCTCCAAACTCAATCCCTTGATTTAGTTACCCTTAGATCTTCATTGCTTGATGCCGTTAAGGAGACGGATCTATCTGACAATCTTCCAGCTCCTAATCTTTGGGCTAGCAACATTTCGGGGAGTTGCATTCATTCTTCAACTCTACAGACTCCTTTCATCTCTATAATTCCTTTTGAACTCTTTTTACTTCTTAAACACACTTTCGTTGTATTTCTTTTGGTCTATATTTAAAAACCTCATTCAAATATTTTCTAACCTTAAAATCATAATTTTTGAAATGAAGTTTAAACATTCGGTTAATACCGCACTTTAGAAAACTTAAACTCATATTTTCGAAGTGCCTTGAATGCATTTCTATACTTTTCAAATTATAAGTTTTTCAATCCTTCAATAGTATAGAAATCTATAGCTTAAGCTAGTGTATGCATTGACTTGAGACATGACTTACCATATTTATTCCTATGGAGCATGTATTTTACCAAGTACAATGTTTGCTTTGGATATAGTAGGTAATGGCATCAATCAACTAGGGGAGATTGTTGGGTATGCATTATTTTAACCACTCCTAGATTAGCTTAAGATTTGGTTGATACCGCAACCTCCTCTATTTTAAGGACTTTAGGACCATATGTAATGAAGAATAGACTTCGGTTTTTTAGCTAAGTCCATTTTATAGAATAGGATAAAAATAGGATTGAAGAGCGACGCACAAGACTCATTGGATTTGAAGATTGCGGTTCAAAAGTTTCCAACCGCACTTGTGCGGTTCAAATTATTGACCGCGCATGCGGTTTAGGTATTGACTCGCAGCATGCGGTTCAAATTATTAACCGCATTTGTGCGGTTCCAAATTGTTGAGCCGCACTTGTGCGGTTCAAATGCGGTGATCGCACTTTGCAACCTCCTGCGGTGGCTTGCATCCAATGATTGAAGACTTGAAAAGTGAACCACATTTACCGTTGGAATCCACGTCGGCAATATCAAATGTCGGCCACATTATCTTGTCACGTGACTCGTGTCGGAGGCGGTCTACTTGAAAGATCTTGAAAAGGTGACAGTGTCACTGACTTTCCCTTGTTGCGGTGAAGTGCGATCGGCTTTATAAGCTAATCTTTGGCCAAAGGACAAAAGTGGATATTGTGGACCAATGGGAAAGCACAAATCTTTTATCCTTGCAGCAATTTGTGTCAGCCCGAGCTGGTCACTTGGGTGCTTGGGGTATAAATACACATAATATTCACCATTTGAAAATTGCTTGAGAAAATTGAAAGTCTTGTGTTCATAGAAGGCGAAGCTACGCCCAGAAATTCTTAGTCCTTTGAATCTTCATCTTACACTTCCAGAAATATATCCCAACCTAGAAATCAAGCCTTAACACCATGAAGAATCATTGTGCTCTCGTCGTAGATCTAAATAGCCTTGATCTTGCATTCGCACGCACACCTCGCTTGTTTAATCACATAGATTAATCATTTGAGATACATTTAGTTATAGTCTAGGATTTGATCTTCATAGAATAGATTTTAGATCACAAGTTTGAATACTTTGTAACTTGTAATCTCTCTCATACTCAATATAAAATCTAACTCTTAGAAAATCCAAGACTAACCATCTTGGTAGTCTGCGTAGATCGTTTATCGATTGAACCACTCCAAAATCATGTGTTCTTATATTTTTGCATTTATTATTTCTTGTGCTTACTAATTATTTATCTCTATCTACATTTGATCTTATTTATAGTTATCCATTATTAAGAATTGTGTTTGGAGTTAACATTGTCAAACCTCGCTTGTTTGTAAAGCTGCGCTCAGCAGCCTTAACTATCAAAACCGGCACACAAGCCGCACCTCAAAACACCGCTTTGTATCTTCAAATATTCAGCCCATGCATTTTATATCTCTACTTGCGGTTTATTATCGATCGCAAGCGGTTTTGTAAGCTTAGAGGTTTAGTTTTTAAAAGAAGGCGAAAAATTTATAAATGTGACTATTCCGCCCCCGCCACCATTGTTTTTTCACCCTTGTTGCCACCGCTTTGGACCAACAGAGTGGTATCAAAACTTAACACATTCATAAAACCCACTTTGTTTTCAAGCTTAACGGCTTATGTGTCTTGAGTCGATATGGCTAACTTTCGAAACCGATGACAAGCTGTTAACTATTATGGCATTCCAATTTTGGGCCGAAGACCACTTTGACATACGGAAGTGCCGAATGCTCATTCATTTGGAAACTATTGATGAGATCTTCAGTGGAATGCATGATCAATGGCCCGTTCATTCCCGCCCATGAAGGCCAACACGAGATACGGCCGTCGGTGCGAAACTCGAGAAGTTAAAAAAGCCTAAAGGTGAGTGGTTAGATGAAGAGAAGAGATTAGGCTGCCTTGGGCTGTGAAGGCTAGGCTTACGTCATTTACGGAACCCTTCCCGTTTTGACCCTTCCAAAAAGTTATGTATCTCAAAACCGCAAAAGCAGATGTGGGGATGCCATAGAGAGCTACCTTGAAGGGTGATAGCCAGTCTGAGAGAACAAATTATATCTTTGTTGAAAGATCCTATGACAACCCAGCCAGAGAAAATCCAACGAGCTTTACGTCGAGACCCTACGGCCAGTTATGTTGAGGTAGTTAATGCTTGTAATCTCTTGGCAAGATTTTAGCTGATAAGGAAATCAATATGACTTTCCTAATTGCTTTAGGTTCTAGACGGGTAAATAAAGCGACCTCTACAGAAGACTTCAAGGTTTTGAATACTTGATGCCGTTAAGTAACTTGTATGCAAACCTTAGAGTCCTATAAGCTTAGAATGTAAATCTCATATTGAAGAGATTGAAGGGAAAACCAAATCACTTTCTCCATATCAGTAGTCAGAACATGAGGAGAAACCAACCACATCCAATCAAACCGGCGATCCTTCAATATCAACACTCATCACTCATCGAGATGGATGATGATGATTTTGCCAAGTTTGTGAAAAGATTTCAAAAATTTAGAAAATCCTCGAAACCTTTCACAAAAACATTTTCTAAAGGCAAACCTTGACACCATTTTCAAAGGTCATGAGATACAAAAGAAAAGAGGTGATCTAGTTTGCTACAATTGTAGGAAACACGGTCACTTTGCATACGAGTGTCCGCGGCCCAAATATGAATACATGCAAAATAAAACCACCCCTATAGAGAGTCTCTCGTTGCAAGGGAATGGTTCTTGAAGAGGAAGAGAATTCCAAGGAATTAGCAACTTGGATTGAAGCAGTTACGATGATGGGAAGTGATGATAAAAGCAGAAGAGGTTAATCTGCGCTTAGTTACGAGATGCCTCCGATGAGTCAGATACTTGAATCAATTGAGTCGCTAGATATGGAGGATGAAGAGGTTGCTAAAAAAATTTCCAAATTTTAAATTGGATGATGTGAAACTTACTCCCCTAGCATTAAGATAGGGAAATTGTTCGTATTCACGTCCTATTTTCCTCTACTAAAAATGCTCCACCTTCAAAAGAAATTCCAAAGAAAATTTAGAAAAAGGTGGTGGAAGAAGTTTCTCCCATGGAACATGAAAGGATGTTCAAGGAAACGAGAAATGATGATCCAAAAATTCTCTAATGTTAAGAAAGCTTTGAGGATTAGCTCATGATAAAATTTCTCGGTCTGAGACGGAGAAAGGCGCATTGGGGTGCGAGAATTTCCAATTTTACAGGACCAAATCAAAAGTATGACTCCTCTTTTCTTGTAAATACGTAATCCAATTAGCAACTTGATAAAGTGCCTTTTACTTTCGAATGGAATTAAACTAGGGGACATTTTGGTAAATTACCGGTCCATTCAGAGACTTAGGAGAACTTTTTATATGTTTCCCTTGAAGAAAAGTACTTTTAAGTCTTTTCTCGGGCAAAAAGTACCTATAGGGAATTATATTTTTGGACCTAGGGAATTAGCTCGGAATGTTCGGAAACGGTTATTGGCTCATCCCGTCGTACATGAGAATGAGCCACGAAAAGTCAAAGCAATAGGTGTTCCGTGCGACATTAAATCAATTCCGTCAACGTTAAATAAGGATTTTTCCCATTTTATCAAGGGGAACTCTCTCTCTACTCTCTCACTAACGCATACTATCTATCTCTAAACGGTTTTGAGAGAGACGCTTCTCTCTCACAATGGTTAATCATCTTCCTCACCGAGTCCTTTCTCTCTAAACCCGTTCGCATGTTACCCAATTCCCCTTGAATCCACTCTTAGCGCGTTCTCTCCCTACGACCCCTTGTGAGAGACCTCGCTACATTATCTCTCAAATCACCTCCTCACCAACTCTCTCTATACCCAAAACCATGGCCCAATTCCTTCCCTCGATTTCCTCACCGTTCTCTCTCTACCCAAAATAATGACTGAATTCCTCGCCGTGAATTCTGGACCGTTCTCTATACTCTCCCCAAATTGGTGTTCCCTTTCTCTCCGTTCATCGCATTTTGCCTCACCAATAAGTTCTGATCACTACACCTCCCATTTGCATCGCCACCGCCCGACAACGCCCAGTGTAAGCGCCCATTCCTCCCACTTCCAATTTGTCCAGCATCCCTCCGAAATTACCGGGCCCAGCGCGCATGCAAAATGCGGTTGTCTTTCGTGGAGAGGTTGGTGTACGAGACCTCGCTTTTCGGGAAGGAAGAGGATTAGCCACATGATTTTGTATTTTGAGCCCAAACGTTGAGAAATGGCTATTGGTTGAGCGATGTCGTTTTTATTGGTAGCAAAAACTTAGGAAAAGGCTTTGAAAACGGGGATCATTTTTATTGGTAGCAAAAAAAGCGAGTAAAAAGCTATTTTAGGTACCAAGGATTGTTAGAGTTCGGAGGAGTCATGTTACGTTTCGGGAAGAGTATTGCGAGATCACCCGAAATGCCTCGTGTAATGAGCCTTTCTACCTTTCTCGAGCGTGTGCATGTGTGTGTGTGTTTGTATTTTGAAATGGGGGCTTGAATGACAAGACATCTTAGTTTGAATGTCGAAGCGTTGATTGAACTGATTTTGTTTAGAAAAGAGTAGCGTTTGAATGACAAAGCGTCGGATTTTGAGTTTGAAGATGAGCGTTTGGAAGCGAAGCGTCATTTCGCGCATTTTGAAAAGAGAGAGCTCGAAGGTCGAACTCCGGTTTTGAACCGGGCGTTACATTGTTAGCGATTTTACGGGAAAAAGCGTATTAAATAGTTTTGAATGTCAAAAGTCGGCTTTTAGTTTGAAGATGAGTGTTTGGAGGCTAAACGTCATTTGCGCATTTTGAAAGAGAGCTCGAAGGTCGAACTCCGGTTTTTGAACCGGGCGTTACATTATTGGGCTGCGGGAACAAGCGTATTAAATGATTTTGAATGTCAAAAGTGAGGCTTTTAGTTTGAAGATATGAGCGTTTGGAGGCCAAGCGTCATTTCGCGCATTTTGAAAGAGAGTTCGAAGGTCGAACTCCTAGGTTTAGGCTCCGGGCATTACATTGTTAATGATTTTTACGGGAAAAAGAGTATTAAATGACATGTAATCAACGAAGATTGGAGTTTTAGACTAGGACTTCGAAAAGTAAATACTATCACGATCCAAATGGGTCGGACTTTGTAAATAATGATATTTAAAGTGCGGTATCATGAGAATCAGAAACGATCGGAATCATAAATGACGATCGATGAGCCAAAAGCTTGACTCGAGGTTGTAAAGTTGCAAGAAATGTAAATGACGTTCGACGGATCAAGCGGTCCGGAATTGCTAAATGTGAGAAAAGTAAATGACGATCAAAGGATCGATCGATCCAGGAATTGGTAAATAATGACGAAATTTAAATGGAGACAGGGCCGGAGCAGTTTGTTTTAACCCGAGATTACTTCTCTTACGGGAAGAGAAGAGGATCGAGGGCTAAAGCACATCATCGGACCCCGTTAGGCGGAGCGTCTACATTTCAACGATGTTAAATCAAAAGCGGTTATAGCAGGCCCCGGCGCGTAAGCCCAGGGCGGAACGAGAGATTAGAGAGGGAGTTATACCTATGGCTAGGGTCGACTCCTTTGGCTTGGGAAATTAATATACAGGATACGGAAAGTGGTTTGAGATAATGGTGTTTCAAAGGTGTTTTGGTTCGTGTTTGGTTGAAACGAAGTTTTCACGCAAATCGAGGCAAAATGGGAGCTCGGGAGAGGGAGGATTTGGTTTGGGCCGTGGCTATGGTTGAAAATGGGGAGTAAAATTGTTGTTATAAATGGCTTTGTGAGCCCTTCTATTTATAGGTGAAAATTCGGCATGAGTCCGACCCAGGACGCAGCTTGAAATCAAGGGTGTTTGTGAAACTTTGGAAATTGGAGGGACTTGCTTTGGCAATTTACGAGAGTCTGTGAGGTCAGTGGGACTTGAGGTGTATACCGGGGGTATTTTAGTCATTTGGCCTTGATTTCTGATTGAAAGGTGACTAAAGGGAGGTGGCATACTTGCCACGTGTCTCGTGACTCCCGAGGTTGTGGCGGAGTTCGTTCCCGGGTCAGGTTTTGTCCATTTTAAAATAACTGATCAGGAAAATGTCCGAGAAATACCCCAGGAAAGTGCGTTTTTAGGGAAATCGCGTACTTTTACGTGCGATGGCGTGTGTTAAGAGTACGCTTGGACATCGGGATGCACGGGCAGTCTGGAGACGTCTCGTTGGCCGCGGGGAGCTTAACGGGTTCGGTTAACTTTGGGAGCCAAGGGCCGATTAACGGATTAGGTTAACTTTTAACGGATTTTGACAATCCGGATTTGGAATGCTGACGGTTGGCCCCTCGAGCTGACGTCTTCTCACAGGAATAAGAGTGGGGTCTTTGAAAAAAGATAAGGATCCAAATCGGGATGCCTTACTTTGAAAGACTGGGCGGTCGATTTGGTGCAGACAACAGCGAAAGGATTCCTGCGTATCCCAGAGGGAATCAAACCGATCGTAGTTTGTAGGTGCAAGGGGGCCACGCGTGGGGACCTTGACCTAAAGCGCGAGAGTGTTAGGAGGCGTGCGGAGCTTTGGTGGAGACCGTGCTGAGGCTACTGGACCCGAATGGAGACTATTGTGAGGCTGTGCCGAACACAGGATTTATGAAACCTTCGAGGCGTGTAGGCTGGCGCCTCGAAGTGAGCCTTCTTTGAATCATACAAAGGCATGTGGCGCCTCAAACCGAAGATTCTTTGGGATACGAGGGCGTGTGGGCGCCTCCCAGGCCGAGTTGCTAAATCATACGAGGGCTTGTCGCGCCTCCAAGCCGGAGTTCTTCCAGATCATACGAGGCGTGTGGTGCCTCAAGGCAGGATTCTTCAGGATACGTTTATCTGAGACGAAGGCGTTACCGTGCCTTGGAGTGCTGGAGCATACGATGACGGCCCAGGATTTATCCCCTCTTTGAGGATGAGTGTTCGAACTTACCTTGATGGCGAAGAGGGATTATTGTGCGGGCTTACCTTGATGGCCGGCGAGGTGGGAGACGATCGGCCTTACGGCGGCGGGAAGTGAAGCGTTTATGAGAACCAATAGAAATTTTAACATCGGAGAGCGGGTATATGGAATTTTAGGAGACATGATTGAGCGTTTTAATGTGAAGCGTCAACTGAGGATTGAATTTAAAAGTCTGAGATGGAATGTAATAGCCAGAATGTCCAGGAGACATGATTGAGCGTTTGAATGTCAAACGTCTGAGGCGAGATGAATTGCGGTCGGGAGACGGAAAAGTCGCCGGAATGTCCCGAGAGACATGGGTGAGCGTTTGAATGTCAAGCGTCAGCGAGATTGAATTTTAACGTGCGGAGACGGAATCGTAAGCTGGAATGTCCAGGAGACATGATTGAGCGTTTTGAATGTCAAACGTCAAGCCCCAGGACCTGTGACGTGCGGAAGCAGTGTCTTAGAATAGCCGGAGGCACATGATTGAGGCGTTTGAATGTCAAAGCGTCAGGCGAGATTGGGTAACATGCGGAGGCAGGAATCGCTAGCCAGAGATGTCGGAGATTTATGATTGAGCGTTTGAATGTCAAACGTCAGCGAGATTGAATTTGCGTCGGAGACGAGCGTTAGTGAAAACTAAATGAGAATTTAACGTGCGGAGACGAGGCGTTAGTGAAAACCCAGCGAGAATTTAACGTCTGGAGACAGGCGTTAGTGAAAACTAGCTGGGAATTTAACGTACGGGAGACGAGCGTTAGTGAAAAACTAGCGAGAATTTAACGTGCGGAGACGGCGTTAGTGAGAAGAATTTAACGTCTAGAGACGAGCGTTAGTGAAAACTAAGCGAGAATTGATCCTCGGGGGATGGGGTGTTAGAAATCTCATGCGGGAAATTTTACACTTTTGGGGGCGAAAAGGGTAAAGTTGAAATTGTGGCGGGGGCCAAAGTGGCAAGGAATCTTTGCAGGTGCTTGGCAAGAGTCCGGCAGAGACTTGGGCCGAGTTTGACCGAGGAGTTGCTTATCGGCGTCGGGCAGAAATTTTGGCCAAATGGCCATTTTCTTTCATTATTTTCGGCGAGGAGGAGAGAAAGGAGGAGAGAAAATTCATCTGGGTGAGGTTTGCTCAAATTTGTGAAGAAAAATCGATATGGAAGGTGATTGGGACCCAATAGCTCGTCATGGAAGGACCGATGACGCAAGAACGATTGGATTCGGACCATTCGAACCAATATTCATCCATTAAGATCCGAGCGGAGTTCTACCCGGCTAGGGAGCTACACAACTCAGAAGGAGGGATCGAGAAGACAAAATAGCTTCCCTTGAAATTCCATTAATTTTAAGAATGTGCATTCTTTAAATGTTAGAAATTTGACTAGGGAATGAGTTAGGGATTTTGGTGCCCGGATTGGGGGCTTTTGACTTTGCTATGAACCATTATCGAAATTGAATGAAGAATGTAGTTAGTGTGCCCGTATTGGGTAGATGACATAAAAATTTTGGTTGCAAAATTCCATGTCTAGATGCATTTTCAAGAATTAAAAGTAGCTTTAATTAGGGACGGAGTAAATTTTGAAATGTTCGAAAAGATTTGAAAGTTCCGAATTCAATGGAAGTTTTCGAGAAGGGCTTTGAAAGTTCCGGTTTTCGACGGAGTTTTCGGAGTGCTTTGAAAGTTCCGGATTTCTGACGGAGTTTTCGAAAATGTTTTGAAAGTTCAGACGAAAGGGATTTCGAAGATGCTTTGAGAAAGTTCGGATTCGAGGAGTTTTCGAAGGGCTTTTAGTAGTTCACCGGGATTCAGTACGGAGTTTTTTGAATGTGGTTTTGAAAGTTGGATTCGACGGAGTTTTCGAAAT
This sequence comes from Adenophora triphylla var. japonica, assembly GCA_022495995.1. Classification (NCBI taxonomy): domain Eukaryota; kingdom Viridiplantae; phylum Streptophyta; class Magnoliopsida; order Asterales; family Campanulaceae; genus Adenophora; species Adenophora triphylla. The sequence goes on along the minus strand of JAFEMH010001133.1, from coordinate 519,854 downwards.
GCTTTGAAAGTTCCGGAATTCGTGAGTTTTCAAAATGCTTTAGTTGATTGGACATTAATATCGGTCGACAAGGGTTTTGAAATAGGATGGAAAATATTTTAGGATAGAAATGAGAAGAGCTAGTATACGCATTGAATCCTTTTGACATGCGTTCGTGCATTACTTGATGTCTTCTACGCAACGTATTTTTGCCGTGTTCACTGCGGGCGAGGACGGTTGATATTCACAACCTTAGGAAGAGTGGAGGGAGCCTTTGAGGGCGGTGCGGCGCGTGGGAGGTATTCAAACGAGGCTCGAGAGGAGAGGAGTCCCGCGGCGGCGGTGATGTTCGACTCCGGCTTCATCGGTGGTTTATCTGAGTGCAGGTAGGCTGCGATAGCCAACGCGAGACGGCGAGTCCATGTACATACGTAGCTCGAGCGCGAGTGCGGTGGGATACGACCCACACTTTTTCATTTCGGGATGGGGGAGGCGACGGTGACTCAGCGGCTACGGCTTCTTTGCTCATCAAGGGTTGTCGAGCCTGTATGGCAACGGCTTTGGGTGTGGGTGGATGGTTATATACCAGGGCGGTTGTCGGAGGCTGCTGGTTTGATATTACCGATGCCGAGGGCTTATGTATTCGGTACGGGCCGATGGAAGCATCCACGAGTGACGGGTATTGCGAATTATTTGGATAGAGTCTACGAGGATGACCTTGGAACGCTGGCTGAGGGGTTCTATGGTTCGCATTGTCGCGGACTGTTGTTCCCGACTTCGACACATCTGTCGCACTTCCCTTTGCTCGGAGTCAGCGGCGGCAGACTTGGATCTTGCCGTGAGGAGTATGCATGGGGGAGTGGCTGGCCGAGCTGCCACCCAGCTCCCTTGGGCCCGGGTTCTCATGCGGGGGAGAGGAGAACTCCTTGAGAGTTTGTCATTTCTCGCATTCTGCTGGATGTAAGTTCCGTCTTTTTCTCTTCCTTGTCTCTTTTATGTACTCGTATGTATCTGTATGCATACATAGTGACATAACTTTCCATTTGCTTGAGGTCGGTGCGGTGCTTTGAGGTGTTCGAGTCACGCAGCGGTGGGACATTAGGGAGGCGTATAGGTCACTGTTCCCCTGCCATCTTTGGTTTTGGCGAAGAAGAAGGGCGAAAAAGGCGGTTTCGTCGAGGAGTGGGTACTCGGGCGCGTACAGGAGGTGTCTACCATTTTTGGCCACGGCGATGGAGTTCTCAGGCGGATCCAGGGCGACCTGGTGGAGTCGGTTCCACTTATTTGGCGTGCGGGTTCGGGTTGCTAGTGAGGTTACGCGGCGGTGGCGGAAGCTCTTTGGTGGGACTTCAACTGCTGATGCTATGTATGCGGGGAGAGGGTGACCCGTCGGCGTAGCCGGGGGTCCTTCCGATGGTGCGGTGGATCAGCCTCACTGCACATGCGGCATCCTGCATCGATGCCGATGGAGGAGTTGAGGTATAGGCACGAGTGTGTTCTCTACCGAGTATATGTCCTCATGCGAGGCCGGCCTACAATATTTTCTTGAGGATGAGAGTGAGCCCGCGGGTGCAGCGGCACGAGGGGAGCGAGGGCCTGGATATCCCGAGATCTCCGCTCCCACGCGCTAGTTGGCGTACGAGAGTCTGTTGGGCAGTTTGCGCGGCGGGCTGGTGATCCCGATCCCGGATGGCCCGAGACCACGGTACGGGCGCGGACCCCAGTGCTTCGGTGAGCACTTTTTTGATTTTACGCATTCGATAGTAGCATTACTTGCAAATGTTGCATACGTAGCTTCTGCTTGTCTTTTGATTGACTTTCTGGTTTGCGGGTGTGCGCACACACGTACAGCGAGGCTATGAGAGGCGGTTGGGCCGCCGGTGACCTTTAGGAGGCTCGTGGCATTCACGAGATGCGGTTCCGGAGGAGCGTGGATGTTCGTGAGCCCGAGGCGCGTGCAGAGGCGAGAGGTTCGTAATCTCCCAGCGGCTGGTGGAGAGAGGACTTTGGGCGGGGCTTTGGCCGGTTACGCAGGGGCGAGCAGTGCAGGTTTAGGTTTGTTCGCACCCGGGGCACGAGAGGGGAGAGTCCTCGAGTTCGCAGGCGCAGAGGAGGCCTTTCGCGTATTCCCGCCTGAAGGAATTCGGAGACTTCCTATTTTCGACAGATCGGGCAGCTATGGAGCAGTGCGTCGAGTGCTTGGATAACGAGCAGGACTCGGAGTAGTCCTCTTTTATTGCTTTCTTTTAGACAAAATGTATGTATTGTCCGGAACGATTTAACTTGAGAGCTGTATTTGAAAAGGCGCCGCTTGGGGCGTGATATACCATGCTTCGCGCATCTATTGTATTGATCAGTCTTTCTTTTTATTTTTGTGGCAAATAAGCGAAGTAGGTTAATCAAAAATAAATAATATGAAACATGCACTTGAGAAAATTGAACAGGTCAAGAATTTATGCCTTTATGCTTGGCTGATTATTAATTAATTACCTTGTTGCACGAGCAGAGGCGGAAAGAGGTATTAAGCTTTGGTTGAATAGAAACCGGGGGTAGCACGACCTTGCAGATTCATAAAGGATGAAGCGAGGGCCTTGTTTGGAATTGCTTCCAATTTAGGAAGCGGTATTTGGGCTGCGAGAGTTGAACCAGGAGGAGTCAAGCTATGCGAGAGGGGCATCGGCGGGCGAGAATGATTTCGAGTCTTTTAAATTGCAGGTTTGACTTTGCAATTCGTAGCTAAAGCTGGCATTGCTTTGATCGGTTAGGTGAATTTCTTTCAAATTTCTTAAGGCTTCCTTCGCTTTCTTTCATGGCTCCCTTTCCTAAGCTATGCGTCTCGGATGCAAGGCGATACTTGGAAGAGAGAATTTCGATCGATGTGGTACGAGGAACCACACGAGGCGAGAACAAAGAGGTTTCGAGAGGCATTATTACGGGTTGAAATACATGTTTGGGCTTTAGAAGGAGCTCATGTCGAGATTGGGATCTTTTGAGAGCAACGGCTTCGTTTGGGGCCGTACGGAGGAATGTGTACAACTTTTCCGTACAACGAAATCACTCCCTACGTTTGAAGATTTCCGGGCCGTGCAGGGGAGGACTGAGACGGCAGACAGGCTAGTTCTTCATTATCTTTGCGGTGGCACAGCTGGCCGCTGTTGAGAAGCTAGATGTCTTTTTGCTTGGTATCTCGAGTGGAAGCTTATACGGGATGCGATATTGAACAGCGATTATGTTCGACATTTGCGGGGTGCCAGACACGATTTTGCCCGTCAGTGTGAGTTGAGGCGCGTCTTTGCATGGGGCGCGTTTGCTCTGGCATCCTTGCTGTTCTTACTCTATTCACATTCGCGTCTGCAGGTGTGTGCCATCACTGATGTCTCTGCCCAGACCTTGTGTGGCGATTCGAGAGCGGGGAGCAACATCGTGCCTTTTGGTCTTAGGCGAGACGTTCTAGGCATAGGTCGGATGGCGGCCAAATTGTGCCGTCATGCATGGGGAGGGAAGTCCGTATGCTTAGCAACACACGTGTGGTTGAGAGAGAGGCTGAGATGATGCCGAGAGTCTTTAATGTGTCTTGTGACAGCTTGGTCCTTTCTCGACGTCCTCACGGTGATAGAGGGTCGATGAGGTTAAGCTTGGGCTACGAATGGCCGGGACGGCACTGGCATCACTACAGCCACGATGAGTGGGTTCCCACTAGAAGTTACGGAGACTTGTCGGACCACTCGGGAGAGTGTCTATTGGTTGTCGGAGTGCGGAGGTGTGCGACGTCTTTCTGCACATTCCATCGTTGGTTTTGCGTGATGCGAGTGGAGGCCGGAGGTGCCACGTGTGACGGGTTTAGTTTCTGCTTTGCTACCAGGAGTGGGATCTCTGCGATGGAAGATCCTTGTGCTATGCATTGCTCACACGCGGTGTGGTGATACACGTCCTTTCTGCTAGGGTTCTCTTTCGCCGGAGAGGAGCATCACTGTAAATACGCGATATACGAGCGGAATGAAGAGTGTATAGGGAGACACGAAATGGCTATCTTGTGGAGACGGAGTGGCTGATGTAGGTCTTTGATCACCTTGACGGCTCGACCTTGAGGAGGACCAGGCGGGGGCTAATTCTCGGAATCGAAGGCCGAGAATGGCAGTAGACGTATGAGGCCAATGCGATCGGGAGCAAACACGGTGCATGATGGCTCGAAGCGAGCGGCTCGAGACGAGCTAGGAAAAGAGGTTGCGTTGATAGTCTGCGACGAGGCTTGACGGAGGCGTCGGGAAGGGTCACGAGCCGGAGTAGAAGGACTACCGGAATATTCCTGTGAAGGTGAAGAACACTCGCTCGTGTGGGAAAGGGAAGGGGAAGAAGGATGAAGGACCAAGTACGGGAAACTAGGTTGACCTTGTTTGTCAGAGTATCCACCTTTGTCATTGCGAGACACATTAGCGATTAATGTTTTATTGTAGTTTTGCTAGCGTGTAGCGAGTCAAGAGCTGACCGTGCTTGAACTCATCAAAGATTGTTTTAACCGTAACTAATTTATAGGTTAATTGAAAAGAGTTTTTCGAAACACAAGCAATTGATGCTTATTATATTTTATTTTTTTTTGCTTTTGAGACCGAACCAATGATGGCTGCCTACGTTCCCCTTTTACAATTGGACTAAGGGGCTCAGGTCACCGTAGTTTGACACTTTAGGTGAATTTGAGAAAAACAAAGACAAAAGAAGTGCGACCTATTTTTACTGGATCATTAGCGGGAATGTATCCAGTTGGGTATTACTCTTTTAGCACTTTAATTTTACTGAGGGGTGGTGTATGGGGAAGGAGATTTGACTCGTGCTCTTCCTCAAACGAAGTATCTGCGGAGCTTGCTTCCGTTCACGGGGTTAACGAAAGGGTTCCCGTCCAAATCTGCTAACTTCATGGCTTCTCCGGAGAAGATTCTTTGTACCACGAACGGTCCTATCCAGGTAGGCTCCCACTTTTCGAGGGGATTGGTCTGCATAGGAGGCTTTTCCTTTAGCACCAAGTCGCCTTCTCTGATGCCTCAGATCTTGACTTTCTTATCGAATGCTCGGGCCATTACGCTGGTAGGCTCGAGTGTGTTCCATGGCTTTCAATGCTGCGCTCGTCGAGTAGAGCAAGTTCGCCGTGACGGCTCTGTAGCCATTCGACTTCATTGATCCCGTTTTCCAAGAGGACTCGGAGGGATGGAATTTCCAATTCCACGGGTAACATTGCTTCCATTCCGTAGGTAAGCGCGAACGGAGTCTCCCTGTGGCGGTTCGGCGATGTTCTGTATCCCCGAGAGGAGCTAGATGTAGCTTTTCGGGCCGGTCCGACCTCAGTGGTCATCTTTACGATTATCATGGCGAGAGTCTTGTTTCTTTGCCTCTCTTGCACCATTGGTTTGTGGTGCAGCAGGGAGAAGACTTGTGGCGTGTGACTACGGGTCGGTCGGCGGTTGGTCACAATCTCCTTGAAGTGGGTCCCATTGTCGGATATGATCTCGTTGGGCACTCCGTATCGGCACATGATGTTCTCTTTGATGAACTCGGCCACCTTCTTGGAATTCAGTACCTTGTACGATCTGGCTTCTACCCATTTAGTGAAGTAGTCGACTGCGACTAGAATGAACTCGTGACCATTGCTCCCTGGTGGAGTGATCTTGCCGATGACATCGATTCCCCATGTGGCGAAAGGCCATGGCGTAGTCATGCAATAGAGTTTATGAGGAGGGATGTGATTGAGGTTGGAGAACCATTGACATTTGTCACAGCTTCGGACAAGCTTGGATGCGATCTGTTTCCATCGATATCCAATAGTATCCCATACGGAGAATGATGCATGTCAATGCTCGGGCGTTCATGTGCGGACCGCGGGTTCCGTTGTGAACTTCGTTCATTAGCTCGGCTGGCTTTTTCTTTGTTTACAGAAGGAAGTGGCCCTTGGTGGCGCTTCTTGTACAACATACCCCGGAATGACGAAATGGGATGCCGGGCGTTTTAATGCCATCATGTTTTTGGCTTTGATCCCTTCTTTGTATTTTCCATCTTCATTTGTGAAGGAAGCTTCTCCGTTTTGGAATCTTGGTATATTTGATTGTACCGGGGTTCGTCGATCGTTTCTTTTTTATTTCGATCTCACAATAGGCGGGTGTTTCCGTCTGCCTATTACGAGGGTTTGCGATTTCCCATCGGGAATTTCGACAAGAGGCGAGGGTTGCCGGGCGTCTGCGAGCGGTTTCTGTCTCTTGGCAAATAGTGAAAAGAGATGTCCTTGAGCTGAGCAATGAGCTCCTCCATGTACGCGTGGTACTTACGGAGGCCGAGAATCTACCGTCTTCCATTTGTTGGACACTTGATTGATGATCAATCTTTGAGTCTCCGTATACACTTCCGGTTACGAGATGTTGCGCTCGAGGCGGCTTCCCGGACAGCTGCGAGCTTCGTATTCTGTTTGCATTGTTGGTTGTTTCAAAATTCGGCTTGATGGCTATGGGAGTATGCTCGTCCTTGGGATCGACAAGGAGCATTCCAATACCATTTCCCTTCTTGTTGGTTGCCCCATCGAAGAAGAGTTGCCGGCGGTTTGCGTTGTCAGTGAGAAGATTCCGTCGTCAGGAAGCTGCGGATCGGGACCCTTGGGCTCCTTTGCTTGGGAAGTCTGCCGGTGATGCGCCATTACTACGCCCTTTGTTGACTTTCGACCATGTACTTGATGTCGAACTCGGCGGGAAGAATGACCACTTGGCTAGTCGCATTGACGGGGATGGCTTGTCAAAGAGATATCGGACGGGGTCCATTTTGGAGACAGAGCCTTTGAATGTGTGCATGTAGTGTTTCGGTTTCCGACTACCCATACGAGGCGGTACAAGTTTTCTCTAATCTTTGAGTAAGTGAGTTCACTTCCTTGAAGCTTTCGGCTTACGAAGTAGATTGCATGCTCAACCTTGGAATCTTTACGCTCTTGTGCCGGCATTGCTCCGATTGACGTGTACTATTGCATCGGATACGGGAGTAGTGGCTTGTCTTCATGTGGCGGGCACGAGAATTGGGGGATTCACCAAGTAGGTCTTGATTTTCTCGAAAGCATGGCACTCGGCGTCCCGATTGATGTCGGCATTCTTCTTCATCGGTTTGAACATGGGCTCGCGAGAGAGATGTCAGCGGTTGATGAAGCGGCCCGATGTCTTGAAGTCTTCCCATAAAACTCTTCACTTCTGTCGAAGTGCGGCGGCTTCATGTCGATGATGGCCTTGATTTTCTTAGGATCGGCTTCGATACCTCTTTACGTAACCATGTACCCCGGTACCTTGCCGCGCTTGGCCGAAGGTGCACTTCGCGGGGTTCAATCTCATGGAGTGCTTTACGAGTCTATTGAAGAACTTTCTCGGATCTGTCATGTCTTTGCATGTACGATCCTGCAGAGTGGATGATCATGTCGTCGACATATACTTCGATTTCTTTGTGAATCATGTCATGGAAGAGAGACATTGCGGCCCGGTAAGTAGCCCCGGCGTTCTTCGAGACCGAACGGCATGGCCGTGTAGCGATATGTCCCCACGGAGTGGTGAAACGATCTTGGCTTGATCTTCCTCGGACATTTTGATCTGGTTGTATCCAGCGAACCCATCCACGAAGGACTTTACTTCGAAATTTTCCGTGGTGTCGACTAGCATGTCGATGTCAGGCATTGGGAAATCATCTTTAGGGCTGGCCTTGTTGAGATCCCGGAAATCCACATAGCATTTGACCTTTCCATTGACTTTGGTGACCGTCACGATGTTGGAAAGCCAAGTAGGGTACTCAATCACTATGATGAAACCAGCTCGGAGCATTTTCTCAATCTCTTCTTTCACTTGCAAGGACCACTCTGGCTTGATCTTGCGCAGCTTCTGTTTGACAGGCTTGGATTCGGGATCCAGGGGAATGTGCTCCACGATCGAGGATCGAGTCTGGCATGTCTGGTATGACCGGGCGAACACGTCAACATACTCCCGGAGGAGAGCTTATCGGGGCTTCTTTTACTGCATCGGCGAAGAAGCGCCAGCTTGTGTCTCTTTAGGCTCTTGCGCGACCCCGGGTTCACTTTGGTCATAACCTCTTCGGCGGCTTGGGCCGGTTGTCCTCTTGGTCAACTACACGCTCGAGAACTTCTTTAATGTATTGTTCATTTAATGTGTGCTTCTTTATCAATTGAGTTATTAACGTCTTTTAAGTTGTTTGTTAACTTATCGGTTGTTAAAGTGGCAATGAGAGGATACTCAGAAAGGTCGAGACTTTTCATTAAACGAGAACGGAAATACATGGTTGGCTACATTATCATAGTCTTCGGCGTAAGGCCGTTGGATGACTCGGAAGGGCCGGGACTTTTACAAGGAGCGGCTCGAGAGGGTTTGAGACCGGGTTTAGGGAGATGTGGGTGCGAGCCCGGCTTGTCTTCCATTTACATGCAGCTTGCCCTTGGTCAGGTGAAAGTAACCCGGTTCTTCGGTGGCATTCTTTGGATGCTTGATGAGGGTTCGGGGATCGAGAGCAGCAGCCTGCTGTCCCAATCATGGCGATCATCTTTGTTTTCGGAGCCCGGGTCAATCGGGTTTGGCACCTCCATGACTTCTTCAAAAAGACTACGTAGAGCTGGTCAGGTGAGAGCGTCTTCTATGAATTGGTTCATACGCTTTGGAGTTCTTGTCTCGAATGTGGCCTCGGCGGTGATCCGAACAATCTGTTTCCGTGAAGAGTACCTTGAGTTGCTCTTCCTGCAGGATACCCTTGAATGTGTACTCATCTTTGGTGTGGTGGCGGTTGGTCCGAGTAGAGCTGTGATGTCGAGGAACGCTCCTGTCGGATTAGCCTTGAGTCCTCTACGAAACGCTTGAGGTCCGTGCTAGCTTTTCCATCCTTTACGTAGTCTCTGTCTTGACTATCCTGCTTCTTTCTCATCTTCATCAGTTCCATTGTCGGTCCCCTCGGTCTGCTCGGTTCATTGTCGGTCCCCTCGATTCTGTTGGTTCATTGTCGGTCCCCTCGGTTCTGCTGTCGGTTCCCTTGTCGGTCCCCTCGGTTCTGCTTTGTGGTTCCCTTGTTGAAGTAATGAGCGAGGTCGAAGCGTAAGGTCGGAGGTTGGGTGTGCCGTCGGAGGTTCCCCTTTTGCGGGCTGCTTTGCCTTGGTGCGGGCGAGCCTTTTGTCTTCACGATGTCGGCGGTGTTGGCACGTAACCAAGCCACTGGACCGTGGTGTGGTCCTTGACTTGATGACTTGGTGTTGGCCTGTAACCTTTTGCCAAGCCCCGGTCCTGGGATGAAGTTCATGAGTTTCATCATCTTCATGGCGGGAGGAATCTTGTCGTGAGATAGTGGAAGGTCCACGTTGCATATTTGGATCTTGGAAGTCTCGAGTGAATCCGGTTAATGCCGTGTCGTCATTATGCTTGATTTCTAACAGGAATGTCGTTGGTCTTGGTCCCCTCGGTGGTGACCTTTGTCAGTAGGCGTGGTTAGCTCGTTGCCTTGCATGAACTTGAGGCATTGGTGAAGGGTGGATGCCACGCCATTGATACGATGCGGCCATGGTCGCCCCGGGATGGGCTGTGAAAGTGATTGGAATGTCCAACACTTGGAATTCGGTGGGGATCATCCGCTTGCCGAACCGGATATTAAGAGTAGCAACCGAAGCATGCGGGAAGTAGAGTCATAGGCCTTGACGGTGTGGGTGAAGGCTTGGTCTGTAGGCTTGATGTCAAGCGGGTCCATCATCTTGGCGGGCAAGACGTTCATTCGGAACCTCCGTCTACCAACACGCGGGGAAGCGACGCTCGTCAGTGGGCTGTGATGTAGAGCGGCTCATTGTGATCGGCCCCAAATTTTGGAAGGTCCAAATACGTGAAGGTGATAATGTTGCCGTAGTGGATGTTGCCGATCATACGAATGACTTCGTGCAGGGTTGCGTCCACGGGGACCATGGTACGGGCCGAGACTTTCCTCTAGCTTGAGCTTGTGAGGATATGAAGATGTGGCGAGGGACGAAAGGGAAATGTTCGCACAGGTGCTTGGTGAGTGAGGATCGGGTCCTCTTTCGGGAACTTGCGTCTTCGGGTGGCCGGGTTGCGGTTACAGCTCCGTCGGCTTTTTAGTGGCCTTAGGTGGTAATGCATGGATTTGACCCGATCGGGTTAGAACGGCGACATCGAGGCTTGGCTCCTTACGAACGAGGCCGCTCTAAGTTGAGCCATAGTTAGAGGAGGATTCCTCGTAGCATAGGGCCATATGTCTTCCCTCAATTCATTGATTGTAGATGTGTTCAGGGAGCTTCGGCGGCTTTACGGATTACGTCCCGGGATATCGGCTTGGGTGCCTCCGTGGGGAGGTAGCCTACGGTTTGGCATTTGTTCGAACGTCAATGCGCAACAGTGGTTGCAGAAGCTGGGCGTGCTTTGCGACCCTCAGGGGGAGGTTGGAGAGTTCTTGGTTCGGGCGAGCAGTCTCCTTGATCTCTTCACGGTATACCGCGCTCCTTTCCTTCTTCTTTGAGCATACTCGGGGCATTACGGAGGTTGGGTGCAGCGATACTCGTGGTTTGCTAGTTTTCCTCCACTCTTGGCCCAGATTAACTTTCTTGCGGCGAGCTGCGTCGAGAGTTAGTGCTGCGTTTCTTCCCATGTGAGAATAGCCGGTGCTTCTTTGAGCTGCGTGCGGCGGTCTAGATAAACCTCCGTCGGGGAGAGCTTTCCTTTACGCCTTATCGAGTGGCGGGTATGTCGGAAGGTGAGTACACGGCTTCCGAACATCTGCCCGTATGGCGGTTCTTGACCCGGTTGATCGTTTACGTAAGCGAATGTCGCGGGTGTGGAATCTCCACTTGAGTAGTTGCTCGAGATGAATTTCTATCTTTCTATTCCTTTTGAATAGACCTTCCTCTCTCGAGTTGGCCTTTCAATTTGAGTGCGGAAATGATCCGTTTCCATCCTCCCGGGACCACTTGGGATTAGGTTTTGTTGACCTCATACCGGCTTGGAAGAGAATGGTTTCATCGTCTTCGTCGTCGCTTTCACGAGAGAACTTGCTTTCCCAGGGAGATAAGCGTTGGTATTCATTCTTTGTGCCGTTCCATCTCCTAGGTCATCGGGACCGTTGACCACCCTCGTTTGGCGAGAGGGGTTGGATGAGAACGAGACGGTAGTCGAGGAAGTTGCCGTGAGCAAAACCCTTGAGTCGGGCGGGTCTAGAGTGGCCTCTAGCTTTGCATGCGAAGGCTTGTGACACTTTAAGGGCTTGGTCCTGTGGGTCTTTCGAGCTTGGTTTTCGTCCCGAGGCGGTTCTCTTGAGCGGCTAGTTCCATGAGGGCCTTTCCTTGCGAGAGCTAGACATTCTCCGTAGGTGCGCGCCGTCGACTAGTGTCCGGGCTGTGATCACATCCAAATCGCCGAATGGCGGAAACACTTGGATTATGTTGACGAAGGAAGTCGGGCTAGGACATTCCATGCGGCCTTCCTTGATCTCGGTTACCAAGAAATTCGCCCATATACGCTTGATTGAACCCGGGGTGTTGAATTCTGCGATGTTGATAGTCTCGTGATCTCGTTGGATCGCCAAGTCTATCAGGCTAGCGGTTTCTTTGGCGGGATGTACGAATCGTGGCGTGACGGCAGGGAGCGAGAATCAAGCTGGAGCATGTTGATGCTTGAGGCGGTCATTTCCAATGTCGGAAGGCGGCTACTGTCTTGCGGGGAAGACCTTCACGAGATGTTTTCGGGGTGGGCTGTAGGAAGCGTTCAGAGGTTGATCGACTTGTAGCGGGGTGAGGAGCTTTGTCTCCTTATTTGTTGCCCTTGGCCTTGGCGGCGCTTGTGGCTTTAAGCTTGGCGACGGCACGGGCCGGTTGCAGCAGGGTTTGGTAGTCGGAAGTGATGATGAGCTACGAGCTCGATTGGCCGGGAGCCTCGTTTACCATGAGCGGGCGATCGTCGAGGGTAACTTTGGCATTGCGAGAATCGATGATAAGGACCGGATCCTTGGTATCATCGGGATATACGGAATAGATGATGTTGACGAAGTCGTCGTCGATCACTTGATCGAGAGGGTTCTTTGTCGTGTCAACCGGTTGCTTCCAATTGTCGGATAGGCTGCACATGCTTGGACGTTGAGCTTGACAATTTCCATAGTGTTGGAACCACAGTCGTAGGTGACACGATCGGAATGGGTGCCGTCCTCGGCGAGCATATGTATGTAGGGATCTTCTTGCGGGTCTTCGCGTCCTCGACTTCCGGAGAGTCACGATTCGTCGCCATCGACGGCTCAACCCAAACGTAGGGGCGTATTGCGTCGGTGCGTTCTTTGGAGCGGCTAGAAAAACATCATGCTCTTATTTGGAGAAGAGGGCTCGGCGGGTAGTTCCTCGTGGAGGACATCCCATACAACGTCCATGCACTCAAGGCGAGTATGACGGTGCTTGTTGACCTTTATCACGAAAATCTCTTCGCACAGCGGGGCCGAGAGAGTTGGCTTGAAGAATGCTTGACGAATCTCCGATTGGAGACGGGGTTTGTGTGCCCGCATCATGGCGATGCTCGGTGTTTCTTTCCAATCTGCCTCCAAATGTTGGAAACTTGACAGTTGAACTTGATGTATCGGGCGCCCGAGTGCACTTTGCTCGAGGACATTGACATAGTTAGCATCTCGGACTACGAGGGATTACGATGAGATTTGCCCCGGTAGTCCCTTGGTTGATTTGAAGGAGGTAGCCGGTGCACAGGCTGCGGGCACGCTTGGTCTTGTCTCGGCTTCGTTTCCTATGAGGAAATTGTCCCCTCGGATGACTTCAAGATCTCACTGACGGTTAATGAACTTGGCCTTGGCTGATGGAGAGTGGAGGCTATGGCTTTCATGTGATGTAGCCAAGGGCGTCCCAACGAGCTGTGGTCGGATGGAATGTCCATCACGTGGAATTTCTTTGGCACCATTTGGGTTTCGAACCGAGCTCGAGTCACCGTCCCAGGGATGGGACGAGGCGTCTTGTCGTAGGCCTTGATAGTCGGGTTGACGGAATCGGGTGGCTTTCGTTGATGCGTAGGGCTCGCATCATGCTTTGAGAGGAGGACATTAACGGTGACCCGTTGTCTACCAATACTCGGGGAGTGATATGGTGTTGAGCTTGAGAGTGATGTCTGAGCTTCGTTATGCCCGAGGCATCTCTCGGTAGGTCTTCGTCACGAACGTGATCATGCTTGCCATACGATCGGGAATCGTAGATCTGGTCTCTATCAGGAGAAGGAGAGTCATCAAGCCATCCGTTTCCTATTTTCCTCTTGCGAGGTAAAGCCTTATTTGGAGCCTCGGGATGGTGTTGAGGTTTGTTTGTGGCGGTTGCCGCCCTTGGTTAGCACGTTGATCGAGTGCGAGTGCCAAGGTGACTTTGATCTTCCTTTGCCGGTCCGCGCTCGGAATGGACAAATTGAACCTTGGGCGATCCGCGGGTGGTTAGGCTTCGGCGCGGTAGATTACCAAGATGCGAGGTATTCCGGTGTCCCAAGGTGCGAACTCTGTTGTCGGCGGGACTTTTCGGCTTTCCACCTGTTTGCTCTAAAGTTTGCATGGCTGGAGGAAGGGAGGGTGGAGTAGAGTACGTAGTAGTCGAACCTCCGGATGGCTCTCAGAGTGTACCCAGCCTTTGGTGTCTCCGGCTTCGTATCTTTCTCTCGGTTTACATTGAGAGGACTTCTTCTTGTTTTCTCGGAGGATTGCTTCGGACCGTGTCTTGGGACTCGTACTCCCGGGCATGCGGAGCGATCACAAACATCGTAGGCGATGTGGACATTTGATGAGGACCCATTTGGAAGAGGCGGAGAAGCGGCTCTGCGGCAATCTTCTTGGGCACCCATTCAATGGAATTCACCTTTGTTGTTGTTCGGGAAAGGATTTCCATTGTATTGGGCCACGGGCGCTCCAATTTTCCTTCCTCTATCAAGTTACGGATTTCGTATCGTAACCCCACGCGGTTGTCGGTGGTATGGCCGTGATGCGATGGAAGGCGCAGTACTTGCTCTTGTCAGCGTTGACTACGGGATTCTTGGGTTTGTAATTTGCAACGGGCTTAAGGAGACCTTCCTTGATTAACCCCTCCAGCATCTTGCTCAGCGACATGTCAAACTTGTCGAAGTGTACGGCTGGCGCTTACGAGTGGAATTGTTGCTTTGTGGGGCCCAGGGTTTACATTGCCCGGCTAGCTTTGTCCACGATGGATGTAGTTGACAGACGTATCTTTCCCTTTGCCGGGGGCCGGTGCGGGATTGAATGCAGCTGCCGATCGGTATCTATATGGGCGTGCGGTAGCCACCTTTTCCTTGAGATCCTTCTCGATCTGTGAGCCGGCATTGACCATGGCCCGGAGATGCAGGAAGAAATGATGACTGATGAGAGTTCGATGGACGGTCTTAGCGGGACTTGAAGATCCGAATCTGCTCATCCTTGGAGAGTGGCTCCATGATTTCGGAGAGTTTCCAGCTCCACCTTTTGTAGAATTCTCCGACGCTTTCATCTGCTTTTTGCTCAGTGGTGATTAAGTCCTCACGACTTGTTTCCCACTCTAGATTGGATCTGTACCATTCTAGGAAGATGTTACTGATTTGATCCCAGGTGTGGCGATCCGCAGGCTTGACCCTCGAAACCATCGTAACTTGGCGAACTTTTAAGCGTATCTTTGGAAGTGGTCGGCCATTTCTTGGAGGGTTGCTCCTTTCGCTCTCATGCGAGAACGTAGGTGTCGACATGCGTTTGAGGACATTCGGTTCCGTCGAATCGGTCCATCTCCGGCATTACGAACTTGGCGGGGAGAGGCGTGACCATTCCGGATACTGTGGATTTGAGCGTTTCTGCTTTGAGGCTGCTCATGGTGGCTTTCGGGTCTTTCATTTGTTCGACCATCCGAGGCTAAGGTTGGGTCCAGTGGTGGGTTTGTGAGGCTCGGCGCCGGGTGCTACCACGTGAGCGGTAGTGATTGGAGGTGGAAGGCTTGATATATGTGGATATATGGGAGCCTTTTACGATTGTATCGGGGTTTGTCCCGGTGTTTTGGGATTCGTGTATAGGCAATGGGATGAACCCGGGAGGGTATTGAAGGATATTAGCATGCATGCGAGATGGTCGGCGGTGCGGTGGTGGTATTGAGTGATGGGAGTAGCATTGGCTTGGCCAAATATGACAGGGTTGCCCTGAGAGGTGGCAACGTGGAGCCTAGGTCGGCTGTTTCCTTGGTTCGAAGGAATCCCGTAAGTTGACGGGGGAGGAACCTGGTTGAAGGTTTGAGGAACTGGTTTCGGGGAGTCGTCATCCTCGACCAGGACGAAGGTACCGTCGGCGGGGATAGGCTGCTATACCTCGCTCATTCGGAAGTTGTACCACGAAATTCTGCGATCTTCTTTACGCACTCTTGTGAACCTCACAAGCCCGGATGGCTTCTTCCAAAGTCATATCTGTTACCGGTGGCGGGGGTCCATCCCTGTCACAATTTCTCGGTGAGCTAGACATGTTGGATATTCGTGAGGAGGGGAACCGAAGAACTGTACGGCATTGCCGTGACTGTAATTACGGCAAGGCGGCGGCCGGAAATCTGAACCACTTTCTGCTCGCTGCAGGGAACGAAAGGAAGGGTTTAGGCTTCGGAAAGAGTATTTGGCTCAAGGTTTCGGGCTTGTGCAAATGTGCATTTACCGATTAATGTTTACTTAAACGCGTTTTCTCAGAGTCCTAATCGGTTGGAAAAGAGCGTGTCTTCTTTTTCGCAACTATCCCTAGAGCTCTAATCAGTGGATCTCGTCACTACGCTTATAAGCCCCTCGTTTCCATTTGTAGATCATCTTTCTCGGGACGGACTATCCCGAGCGAGGTCCTATAAGGCAAGCGAGTTCCACCGACAACAGAAAAAGTGAACTTAAGGCTAGGCGATCACGCAAACTTCCAACGTATGTGACGCGCGGGCCTACGATCGAAGTCAACGTCCTTAAGTTAAGGCGGGGATCGTGCCAAAATTTCGGCATGACCTCTCTGACTCGCTTGCGCGAGGACCTTAGCTTTTGGCGTTGGCCAAGTTGTGGGCGGCACGGTGCATTACGGTGAGGTTTGGTGACACGGTGTCACATTGAACCTTCGGGTATATTTTTCAGCAGAGCTCCGCGTCAAAGTCAAAGCTGAAAAGCTCAAGACTTTGGGTCGGGAACGACCTTCGGTCTCAAACTCTCGAGCTTGACTCGTGGCTAAACCCGGCATAAAAAAACATACAATTAGGCTTTATGACACAAACTAAGCCAAAAACCAATCGGGGTCTTGGACAAAGTGTGACACAAAGAATGCATGGCTTACACGGGCTAGGATGGGCTGTTTGGGACAACCCCGTGCGCCCTCGAAAGGTGTACGCGAGACCAACCGAGGTGCAGCGATAAGGCCATCCGGGTTACGGGTCGTAGTGTGCGGTGTACCGAGGCAGCAAGTGCACGTGAAGTGCGGTGTACCGAGGCAGAAAGTGCAAGTAGTGTGCGGTCACTAAAATTCTTTTTTCTGAGTAAAACAGAGATTTTTCAGAATGTGTCTTAAAGAATTTTGATGCGCAGTTCAAAAGATAGCATGAAAAATCAAACATGAATGGGGATGCACAAACATGGTATGATTTTGAAAAGACGACAATGTAATGCCTTTGAAAAAACCGTTCGAGGTTTAAAGTAACACACGCACACGAAAACGAGGAAGGGTAAACGAAAGTTTGACCCACGGAAGGCTTTTTTGAAAACAACGGCAGTTTTGAAAAAAGTATCCATTAGAATCCCCAGCGGAGTCGCCAACTGAAATTACCCGAGATTTCGCGCGCATGCGAAATGCGGTTGTCTTTCGCGGAGGGTTGGTGTCTGAGACCTCGCTTTTCGGGAAGGAAGAGGAGTCGCCACGCGGTTTTTGTATTTTGAGCCCAAACGTTGAAAAACGGCTTTTGTGAAAATGGTGTCGTTTTTATTGGTAGCAAAAACTTAGGAAAAGGCTTTGAAAACGGGGGGTCATTTTTATTGGTAGCAAAAACGAGTAAAAAGCTATTTTGAGTACCAAAGATTGTTAGGTTCGGAGGTCATGTTACGTTTCGGGAAGAGTATTACGAGATCACCCGAAACGCCTCGTATGACGAGTCTTTCTACCTTTCTCGAAAACGTGTGCGTGTGTGTGTGTGTTTGCATTTTGAAATGGGGGCTTGAATGACAAGCTTAATCTTGGTTTGAATGTCAAACGTTGATTAGGTGATCTTGTTTGAAAAGACAAGTGTTTGAATGACAAACGTCATATTTTGAATTTGAGGATGAGCGTTTGGATGCCAAACGTCATTTCGCGCATTTTGAAAGAGAGTTCGAAGGTCGAACTCCAATTTTGAACCGGGATTGTCATTGTTAACGATTTTACGGGAAAAACATATTAAATGATTTTGAATGTCAAAAGTCGGCTTTTAATTTGAAGATGAGCGTTTGAATGCCAAACGTCATTTCGCGCATTTTGAAAGAGAGCTCGAAGGTCGAACTCCGGTTTTGAACCGGGCATTACATTGTTAACAATTTTTATGGGAAAAACCGTATTAAATGACATGCAATCAACGAATCGGGTTGCGACTCGGACTTTGAAAAGTAAATACTATCACGATCCAAACGGGTCGGACTTTGTAAATGACAGTATTTAAAGTGCGGTATCAACGGAATCAAACGATCCGGAATCGTAAATGACGATCGACGAGCCAAAACGGCTCGGAGTTGTAAAGTTGCAAGAAATGTAAATGACGTTCGACGGATCAAACGGTCTGGAATTGTAAATGACAGAAAAGTAAATGACGATCGACGGATCGATCGATCCGGAATGGTAAATGACAGATATTTAAATGGAACGGGGCCGAAACGCCGTTTTAACCCGAGATTACTTCTCTTACGGGAAGAGAAGAGGATCAAGGGGCTAAAACGTATCGGACCCCGTTAGACGGAGGCGTCTACATTTCAACGATGTTCGTCCGAAACGGTTAAAGCGACTGGCACGTAAACCGAGGCGGAACGAGAGATTAGAGAGAGGGAGTTATACCTATGGCTAGGGTCGACTCCTTTGGCTCGGGGGGTGTATACGGGATACAAAAATTGGTTTGGAACGGTGTTTCGAGGCGTTTTGGTTCGTGTTTGGTTGAAATGCGGAGTTTTCACGCAAATCGAGGCAAAACGGGAGCTCGAGAGAGGGAGGATTTGGTTTGGGCTGTGGCTGTGTTGAAAATGGGAGTTAATTTTGTTGTTTTAAATGGCTTTGACAGCCCTTCTATTTATAGGTGAAAATTCAGCATGAGTCCGGCCGGACTTAGCTTGAAATCCAGGGAGTTTTGTGAAACTTTAGAAATTGGAGGGACTTGATGGCAATTTTTGAGAGTCTGCAAAGGAGTCCGGCCGGACTTGGACTGCATACCAGGGGTATTTTAGTTATTTGGCCTTGATTTCTGATTGAAAGGTGACTAGAGGGAGGTGGCATGCTTGCCACGTGTCCCATGACTCACAGGCTGTGTGGGAGTTCGTTCCCGGGTCCCGGTTTTGTCCGTTTTTTAAAATAACAGTCCGGAAAATGTCCGAAACGCCCCCGGAAAGTGTCGGAAAGTGCGTTTTTCAGGGAATGCCGTACTTTTACGTGCGATGACGTGTGTTAAGTATGCTTGGACGTCAGGATGCTCGGGGCAGTCCCGGGATGTCTCGTTGGCTTGGCAACGGGGAACTTAACGGGTTCCGGTTAACCTGGAGCGGGCCAGTTAACGGATTCCGGTTAACTTTTAATGGATTTTGACAATCCGGATTTGGGTACTTACACCCCCGTGTCGATGAGAAGTCTCTCGGATTCACAATTGTCAATTCAACCCTTTATCACCAAGGGTTGCTCACGGGTAGCATGACTCCCAGCCAATTCATTGGGAGAGAAACTTATGACCTCTTCCGCCTTATGAACCCAAGCAGGAACATGGTATACCTTGCTCAGCTCATGGATTTGGTCCCTTAGCTTTCTGGTAAAGACTACCTCTCCTCGAATCACATGCAATTTGGCCCTAGGAGGCCTCTGTTCCCTGTCCTCGCTTTTGTCATCATCTTCACTCTCATCCTCCTTTCGTTTCCGCTTGCCATCTGTCTTTATGACATAGTGGTCGAGTTTGGCTTCGTCAACCCACATTTGGATCATTCGCTTGAGGGCAATGCACCTTTCAGTGGTGTGACCATAGTCCTTGTGGAAATCACAGTATTTAGAAGGGTCATGAGGGAACTTTGGTTTATCACTAAGTGGATGAGGAGGTGTAAGGTTCACCAGTTGCATGATCTCAGTAATGGGTTTGGTAAGAGGGGTGAAAATTTCAGGCTTTTCATAACCCCTTGTTCAATTCTTCCCCTTGGATCCGTTACCATTTCCATTGGAAGCATGGCGAGTGCCAGCTGCTTTCGATTCCATCTTGTCAGACCTTTTCTGGCTTTTATCCTCCGCCATGGCAATTGCATAAGCTACGTTGTGCAAATCTGCCTTGGACTTTGGCTCTCGGGCGGAGAGTTCATAGATGAGTTGTCCGGATCTCAATTCGGATTTGAAACAAACAATCACCTCCCTATCTATGAGGCTTTCTTCCACTTGCTCCGCCATGGTTCGAAATCGGTTATAATAACTTAAAGTGGTCTCATTTTTCCCTTGCTCGATGTTGGCAAGGTCAGTTAACCTCTTCTTCCTCCTTCCTGCCGTGGCAAAGTGGTCTAGGAACATCCTCCTCATGCCCCTCCAGCTATCGATGCAACCCATTTTTAGCTCACGGAACCAGGTCAGGGCTGTTTCCGGAGAAGGTGCTCGCAAAAGCTTTACAGAGCATGTCATCGACCTTAGGAAGGAGGGTCATAGTCGACTCAAAACTTTGCACATGATCCCGTGCATCAGTGGTTCCAGCATATTTATCGAAATTCGGGACCTTAAAGAGAGGATTAGGTGGTACATCCGTTATTCTCTGAGAGAAGGGACGAGTGGCCCAATTGTCATCGTCGTCCTTGTCCTTCTTCCCCTTTTCCATATCATCAATTCTCTTTTTTTTTAAGAGTGACAGTTCCTTGGCATCAATCCCCTTTTCAGTGTCGGAATGAGTGCTCCGGTGGGAACTCCGATGGGAACTACAATGGGACTTTTCTCCGGGGTGACCATTCACCCTGCTGTATTCCCCATCATCTCGAAGGTTCTCTCCTCATCTAGTAGGTGCTTTAACCCTTCTCAGATCTCCCTCATAGCCACCGAGGACCATTCTATATGTTTGAGGACTCCTTGGCCTTATAAAGTGATGGGGACGAGGTGAGTCATGTCGGGGATGAGGAGAATCACGCTGACGATGGTTATGACGAGGGACCATGCCGAGACGAGGAGGGGATTAACGCCTGGACAGACTGAGCCTCGTTTGTAAGTCTTTTGAGTCTACCTCCTGGTCTTTTGAATATAAGTGGCTCCTTAGGTCCACTACCTCCTTCTCGTTTTCATGATTATTAGGCCGAGGACGAGGTGGTACAGTAGGCTCAGGGGGAGGAGGATCTCGGCCACGAGGAGGAATCCTCTGGCTATCTCATCTCTCACCCTGAGTTTCCCTTCCATAAGAGTTGCCTCTTGACCTCGAAGGCCTGATGAACTCGGCCATTGAGTTATCTGGGTCCAATTGCAATAAAGCAGCATGAGTCTCGTAGATACGTTGCAATGTCTCCATTTGTCGATGCAACAAGGTACGTCGGTCAACGGGCTGGGTGTTCTTAGCTCGTCCAACGTCGGCATTCCTCGTCATCTTCTTGCTTGTAGCTCGTCTCCCTCGTGGACGAGTATGACGAGGAAGGTTAGTTCTTGCCTCCTCGACAGCTGGCTGTCCCATAGAACGAAGAGTCATACCGAGAGGTGGTATCCCGTCATTCAGAGGTGGAGGAGGTGGTAGCATCTCGTCGGTGGGAGGGATCTCGTCTCCCTGACCTCGGTTCTCCTCGTTAGTAATACTGATGGTTCTGCCGTCTTCCATTGATACCAAAATTGCATACGGTACAGATTGCTGAACGGACAAATTTTCCAGCAAAACAAGAATTTATGGCCAAAATCACAATTTTCAGGCCAAACGTAGAATGGATTTCGAACGCCAATAAACAGAACCCAGCTACTAACGTCCAAGAATCAAATTTCCGACCAAAAACGATTTTTCAAGCGAAAATTGGTAGAATCCGGCCAAAATAAAATAGATAAAAAAATGAAACAGTGCAATTTACGGCCAAAAACAAGAATTATCCGGCCGAAAATAGAGCTTTGGTGAACGGATTTTCAGGCTAAACAATGGGTCTTTGACTCGATTCCCGGCAATGGAATCAAACTGATGCTGCCAAAAAGTCGAATCAGCCCAATTCCAAGCGATAGGTCATACTCCGGCGATTGAATAGCCTAAAAATAAGACAGAAAACGTAAACTAAGCAGGGGCTTCACAGGCGAAGGCCCTCCGGCGTGAGAGTAAGTTCGTGGTTTGTAGAGAGAGAAATCAAATTGACAGAGCTTCGAGTCAAAAAGATCACGTACCAAAATATGGAAATAATGGCTTGTATTTATAGGGATGGATATGCAGAATTCATCTTGAACTTGGACTGCTAAGAGATAAGATATAATCCTATGATGATTATATCTGTTGGAGAGTCCTTATTTGACTTGAATTAGTATAAGAGGTTACAATCCTGATTAGATTATAACTGCTTATTGTCCTTGTTGGAATAGGACTGCATAAGCTGTCACGGCGGTATGTTGAGATGCAGATATTTCATTCCTCGTCATACATGGCCATCTCGGTCCATGATGAGCCGGCAAAGGGATGAGAAATAAGTGGAGCCCGTCGTGATGATATCATAACCGAGGGAGGCACCTCGTCCTCAAGGGAGATGATCTCGGCCTACGAGGGAGGTCTCCTCGGCCCTTTGAGTTAGGCTTTGTTCATGCTCGTTTGCTGAGCCTTGGTTGGCCTTGTTGATGTCGAGATAGATGGACGAGGAACCCCATGTCTTACCTCGTAGCTGAAACTAATGGATAATGTTTATTGTCCAACCCACTTGGGCCTTACCTGGAGAAGCCCATGTTCGTATCTCGATTTATATTGTTCAACTTTTATAGTTCTCAATTGAACGTTAACCATAAGTTTATGAAAATTTAAGTATCCCTATACAATTATAAAAATTGTTATTGATAATATTATTAATTGTGAATAAAAAAAAGGGTCACCTCTTATTTGTTCAAATTACAACCAGAGGAGGAAATTATTTTATCCGAGATTTCTTGTAGTGCATTTTTTGAGTTGGTATTCAAAAAAAAATTATGTAGGAAAGGAAATATTATTAATCACCTCTTATTTTTTTTCAAACTATTATATCCAGATCCACTATGGAATCAGAGTTTATAGCTTTGGATAAGTGTGGTAAAGAAGTTGAATGGCTACTCAAATTTCTAGAAGAAATTCCAAAATGGACAAAGCCTGTACCAACAATTTGTATCCATTGTGATAGCCAATCTGCAATTGGTAGTACACAAAGCAACATGTACAATGGTAAGTCAAGACATATACGTCGTAGACATAATACCATAAGACAACTACTCTCAACTGTTACTATATCTATTGACTATGTGAAGTCAAAAGATAAATTAGCGTATTCGTTAATCAAAGGGTTAAATAAAGAGGTAGTTGAAAGATTGACATTGGGAATGGGATTAAAGCCTCTAGAGAAGTTAAACACAGCGGAAAACCCAACCTAGTTGACTGTAGATCCCAAGATCTTTGTTTTCAAATGGACAACCTAACTGTTAAAAAGACTTGTAGTGTCACTATGTGGGAACCAACCCCCATCCCATTCCTTAACTGACATCCCGAAAGGAAAGAGTAAGCTTATAGCTTTTAATGATTCTTACACTTCGGAATTTTCGAGTGGGGGTAATACGGGTTACTTGTAAGAATCACCTATGTGAGAGAAAAGTTTGGCTGCTTTGAGAAGAATTGCGTGAGACTCAATTCTTAGAACCTCTCACAGAACCAGGCATATGTTCAGGGCCGTGAATGAGCATATCTATGAGAATTGAAGTGTGTTAGGGAGATATATGTGTAAAGTATATGACCGGCTACACAAAAAGCTGAATAGTTCAAGGATTTCGCATCTACTGATTAACGAGTAGAGTAAATATATTTTACAAGGGAAGGTTCAAAGGGAAAATCCCTACCTATCTTATGCAGGTGTCAACTTCCGGACTTTGTCACCATTTCCTCATCATTTCCTTCATGTGGGGGATTGTTGGAAAATATAAGTGGGTGTGAAGAAAATTTGAGAATTTTTCCTAAATGGGTTATTTTTTAAATAACAAAATTGAATGTGGGTTTGTATTCTACTCCATGAGAACATTGAAATCAAATATATATTTTTCCAAAATGGTTAATGGGTGAATTAAATATTAATGCTCAAAGTTAGTGGGTTGAAAGTGGGAAAATATGGTTGTAAAATCTATCAAGTTTAAATGCTCCTGCAATTTGATAAGGGGTATGAATGTGTGGCATAAAGGCTCTATCTCACGCATAGGTGCACAGGGGGTGTGCAAATCATAGACCGAAATTGGCTTCAGGCTACCGAACTTATGTGCCTGCGAACACGAATGTGGCTCCGAATTGGCTTACTCGTGCTAGCCCACCTTTTTGCTATTTTTTTAATTACGAATCAGAAACCATGAACTGATTATAACTGAAAAACACTTAATATCATATTTGATTCGTTTGTAACAGAATCAAGATTAATACAAAATTAAATTTGTGTTAATTTCGTGATTAATTCTGAATGTTCATTTTGGCCAGTTATGTTTATAATATAGAGTCATCACAAACCATTTTGAACTCACCAAAAAATATCCAGCAGCCTACCCTCTCTCGCTCTCATTGGATATTGTAGCATCTTTTCTTCGGCCTCCTTACATTTCTGTATTTTGTTGATACTGTCCAACCACACTAGCAATTCGCCGGGAACATCAGGTACAAAGTGCCCTCGGTCCGTACGCTCTGTCCTGGGAGACTCGCATCCAAGACAACTTCAATCACTCTCGGTGAGGGGACGAATAAGTTTTGAAAAGACTGATTAATCAGGGCTCGTACACAATAAGATTGTTACTGCCGATTTACTTGTTTTACAGTTTATTGATTCAATTTTAACTGATTTCATCTTCTGTAATTTTATTCTTTCAGTTATTGTAATTCTGCCAACAACCTATGCATGTCAATTGACCATATAATTAAATTAAATTATTTATTTTTATTGAAATGAATATATGGTCTCAAACTTAACATGGTATCAGAGTAGATTTATTATACGTTTATAACCTACGGCACACGATGCTGCTACCCGCCATCCGGTTAATAAGTTCATATTGTAAGTTTTAGCAAAGTCTGACTACACGTGAGAAGGCGTGTTAGAGACATTATCATATATCGCGAATTAACAGACCTTGCATATAACATATGAAAATCCTGAGTCACTCCGTTTATCATCAATTGTTTTTAAGGTGAAACCTTATAATTTAACATGGTATCAGAGCTCTTTGTGAGGTGGAGTATTAAGTCTTGATATAAATTGTGGGTGCCCTATCTTTCACTTTAAAATTTTAGAGAAATTAATAACTTAACAATTACCATAACAAAATATAATTAAATATTAATTCATTTTTTTCTTTTGTATTTCAAGTAAAAGATTTGACTTCATAATATTCTTTAACAAAAGGAATATTTTCACCTACTAAAAAAGTAAGATAGTGTAATAAATTCACGTTTTATTTCAAAATTATTGAAATGGAATATAATCAAAATTTGGGTAAATATTCAAAATACTAAAAGCTTGCAAAGCAAACGAAGAAACTTTAAGATCTAAGTAGTATTACCTCCATTTCAAAATATATTATTTTTTCTCAAAAGGGAAATAACATTTTTATTTCAAAATATATAATTTTTTGTTCAAAAGTGAAATAACATTTTTATTCCAAAATGCGTATAAAATGTTTAATCTTTAAAAGAAAAGAAAAGAAAAGAATAAAGCAATATTTGATGAATTTTACGGTTCGTAGTTCGTGTGGCGCATAATACAATTATATATTTCTTGCTAAGAAATTAAAACTGCCATAAATAATTATGAAAATGATGGCTAATTTGGGGATATAAATTTTAGGTTTTGACCAATAATTTCTTTAGCCAAATGAATACTATATTTAAAAATTGTCATTTTCAAATCTGGTAAATAAGTATCTAAACCATTTTACCCTTGACAATTTATTTTTTACAGTTGTGTGATTTCACAGTTATGCAATTTCAAATTGGTGTGATTTTACAATTATAATAAATTGATTTCCTCTCAAAAATTTTAAAATGCAATATCTTAAAATCTATAAATCGGAAAAAATAATCTAAAACCACAATATTAATAATATCATTAAAAATGAATCAAACAAATACATTCAAGATATAATTCAAATTCAAATTCTAAAATAAAAATTTTATTTTTCACTTGTAAAATATTGAAAAAAAACTTTCTCAATTGATTTTACAGCTGTATGATTATAAAGTTGTGTGATTTTCAGTTGTGTGCTTTTTCATTCACTTGTAAAATCATTTCTCAATTGATTTTACGGTTGTATGATATAACAGTTGTATGATTAAACATGTGTGTGATTTTTCTTTTTTCACTTGTAAAATCATTTCTCAATTGATTTCACAGTTGTATAATTACTTAATTGTATGAATTCACAGTTGTGTGATTTTTCATTTTTAACTTGTAAAATCATTTATTAATTGATTTCATAGTTGTATAATTAAATAGTTGTGTGATTTTAAAGTTGTATGATTACACAGTTGTGTGAT
This sequence comes from Adenophora triphylla var. japonica, assembly GCA_022495995.1. NCBI lineage: Eukaryota > Viridiplantae > Streptophyta > Magnoliopsida > Asterales > Campanulaceae > Adenophora > Adenophora triphylla. The sequence continues at coordinate 493,942 of JAFEMH010001133.1, read as the reverse complement.
TTCACAGTTGTTTGATTTTTCATTTTTCAATTGTGAAATAATTTATCAATTGATTTCATTGCTGTATAATTACACATTTGTGGAATTATATTAACAGGGCTGGCTCAGACATGAAAAATTAGGTTCTTCCGCACAGGGCCCCAAATCTGAGAGGGCCCCATTTTAGATTGGCCCATTAGGTATATATCTTCCATAAAAAAAAAAAAAATAATAGGACCCAATTTTATAAAATTTTTATCTTTATATGAAAGTAATTATATATATTTTATAGTTATTGTGTTTTTTTTAAATATTAGAGCCCAATTTTCACATTTCGCACATGCCCCTATAATTTTCGGGACGGGTCTGATTATATAGTTGTATGATTAACAGTTGTGTTATTTTTCAATGTTCATAATTCAATGATCAAAAACATTCGGATGTTTAAATTTAAAGGTAAATATGTTGTCAAATACCCTTTATTTAAATGATTTTATATGTTTTGTAAGAACGTAGATTCAATTTTACCCACGGAATAGTTGGTGATTTTCTCAAAAAGAAAAAAGAAAAAAAACACATATGATTCAGTCAATGAAATACCAGAAATAAACACATCATTTCGAGAATAACATTGCTCCATTATTTTTTTCCGTCTCCACAAAATGTGATCATGAGGGTCAAAACCCTTGCGATATAAAACCCTCCCCAAGCACACAAAGTCAAAGAGACAAACTTGCGAAAGCTAAAAACATAATGGCCATTTATTATTAAAAGATGTAAAATAAAGAAAACAGTTAAGCGGTAGACGTGAAGTTGAAGTTGGCACATGTCGTCTGACGAGAGAGAAGGGAAGAACTGAATCCAAGCACTGATTTTGCAATATTGAACTGCAGAAGATTGTTCTCAAGTTGGTACCCTCCAATGGTGATGGCATGCGCTGGAGTAAGATCCCCTAGCTTCACAAACCCAAGACAAAGAACATCCTTGCTCACTTGCACCATTGAGTTAGCGCCATTGATCGTCCAATACACTTCCTCGCTTTGCAAAACCAAATCAATGACCGGCACGGCAGGTCCCACACGAGTACTTGCGATGTTCTTTGAGCTATAACACGCCTCAAATGGTGCCACTGCTGTAACCCTTGTGAAATTTGACATTTCCTTGACAAAAGCGGCTAGAAAAGCATCGTAAATTGAAGGTATAAGTACGGTGTAAGGACTCGTAGTACTGATCTTTGTCCCACCTTCACCATTTTGGTCAATGGCAAGAAGTGTAGAGTTTACCGAAACAACTTTTCCGGCTATCTTGATAGACGTGACCCCAATAAAGTAATCCGATGTGGGCTTCTCTATATAATTACCACCGTTCTTTATAAGTGGGGTGTAAGTAAGAGAGGAAGCCGCATCAACATTAGGAAGAAAATTATAAGGCCCTTCACCAAAAAAGATCACACCTTTGGAAGATGGGCTCAAACATAAGGCAAATATTTTCCGAAAGTTAAAAAAACTTCCGACTTGCGACGGAATTGCTATACTAGTTCTACCAAGACCAAGAATACCCTTAACACCATCAGCAAGACCCTGTAAGACGCCAAGTGAATTATCAGTACAAAAGAAGAAAAACTGAGGAATCGAAACAACCTTAGTAGGGTTATTCCCATTAGTTGACTGGATTGAAAGAACATCTCCGGCAAGGCCCCCGGCTACCCCGAAGCTATAAGGGTTTCTTACAAATTGCGCACAGGTGTCGTTGCGAATGTTACAACCTGGTTGACCAGGAGAATCACACCTGTTACAAAATGTTCTTTCCCTTGTAAGTTTGCATTCAGTGGTATGGCAGTCGTAAAATCGGTAAGTGGAGGAGACATAACCGTTCACCCCGCAGTCGGTCCATAGGAATCGACCGCCAAGATCTACAGTTAAGGGAATAGATACAAGGGGAGTTCTTTGGTTGATTTGAGTGAGGTATTGTAAGGTTTTGGGGTCTTTGGTAACTTGGAGAAGAAGGTGTTTGGTCCTGATAACCTGAGAGGTTTTGGCAAACGTGGCTGAGATAAAAAGAAATGAGCAGAAAGCAATCAAAAGGACAGAGGAAGCCATTGAGGTGTGGTGGAGTTTGTTGTAGGGAATGGATGCGTTCTTTTATAACTAAGTTTTTGTTTGAAGTTTGATGCTACCATAAAAAATGGTGCATAGGAAACTCACCGGGGTAGCGGCGACTGCCGGACCGGAAAAACATGCTCCGACGGATCCGATCTCAAATGGGACCTACAACACAAAACACCGTTAGGGGTGGGGGGTTTTCCCCCCCCACAAACCCTCCGGCGTGAGAATCATCAATCCGATTCATAAAATTTATCATATATTTCTATAGAGAGAGAGAGAGAGGAGAGAGAAAGCTTGAATTTGAGACATACCTTTGAAAATGAAGGAAATGAGTATTTATATGACCCATGACTCATCATTATCATCTTATCCTTACTTTACACGTGTCAACCATTCAATGGGGGGAAAATCTATCAAAAGATTTCATTTGGATAAGGTCAAGGCCAAAATCTTGACACGTGGCACGTTCCGTACCTGGAGACATCAACTTGCTGCAAGACTCAACATCAGACATGCGGGAAGACATGCGGGAAGACCATGCAAGGCACACTCGGGACATGCGGGAAGGCATGCGGGAAGGCCATACAAGGCACACGCGGGACATGCGGGAAGGCATGCGGGAAGACATGCGGGACATGCGGGAAGGCCATACAGGAAGACATGCGGGACATGCGGGAAGGCCATGCAAGGCACACTCGGGACATGCGGGAAGGCATGCGGGAAGGCCATACAAGGCACACGCGGGACATGCGGGAAGGCATGCGGGAAGGCCATACAGGAAGGCCATTTCCTGTCATGCGACAAGCCACTTGCTGCATGACGACAAACCAAATTTAAAGGGAATCGTGCCTTAACCATAACTAAAAACATGACTTAGACCAATCATATAATAATCAACTTTGACGATATCCTCACGACATATGGGCCCCTATAGTCCATATTTGGACTTGGGCCGGGTAAACATTTATCGGGCATATTTTGTTATGGCACATCAAAAGCCCCCGACTCCTTAGCTCGATTATTCATGATCGAGTTGAGGAGTAGAATAGTATACATAACAAAATATAGCTTATCTCATCGAGTCAATTTTTCCTGGTACAAAACATAGGTCCACTCCTCGATCTCTCCCTTACTTCTATTGCTAACTTTTCCCTTTATTTTGACTTTTGCATTTTCTCTTTCCCATTTCATTTCATGACTTTCCAATTCAACTATTTCTATAAATTTTGGCTGGTAAAATATGCGGGAACTAATCATATGATAGCCAACATTATACGCTACACATCCATAAATGCCGGCGACACGCAACCTGGTCGGTGGACTTTCGGATAGCTTTACTTTTCATACAATTTGTTTTGACAATTCCGCAAAAAACCTTTCGATCCCTCTTGAACTTGACGCCTTTTATACACTTTAATCTGATTTTGGTCTATACTAAATTAATTTTACTTTCTGTCTTTTAACTTTGCTTTTTGTACTTTGGCTTGACTGCCTTACTTTACTTTCTTTAACTTGCTTTGAATTTTCGTTTTTTACGCTTATTATCATTCTACCTTTAACTTTCACTTTATACGCTGCCTGTTGCACTTTGCTTCGATAGTTCATCGAAGATTCACTTTACGACTTTTATCTCTATACACATACTACTCCCTTCGAAAAAGTGAGGCTTGTCTTTAGGCAGCCTCACTCCCTAGTCATGCTACTCGCCCTTCCGCCTTACTTAGCTTCGCGGCGACTCACTCGTACGCCACGGTAAAAACCTTACTTGGCCTAAACCTCGCGGCCACATCTTGCTTGGCCACACTTGGCCCAAAACCGCGCCAACTAGAGACGCGCCAATTAAAAACGCGCTAAACAAAAACGAGCTAACTAAAACGCGACAATCACAAACGATAATCACAAACGCGACAATTACCAGCGTGCTAGCTAAAAACACGACAATCACAAACGCGCTAACTAAAAATGCGACAATCTCAAACGCGCTAACTAAAAACGCGACAATCTCAACCAAACACGACAAACGTAACCGCGCTAACCGAAACGCGACATTCTCAACCAAACACGACAAACGCAACCGCGCTAATCGAAACGCAACAATCTCAACCAAACACGACAAACGTAACCGCGCTAACCGAAACGCGACAATCTCAACCAAACACGACAAACGTAACCGCGCTAACCGAAACGCGACAATCTCAACCAAACACGACAAACGTAACCGCGCTAACCGAAACGCGACATTCTCAACCAAACACGACAAACGTAACCGCGCTAACCGAAACGCGACATTCTCAACCAAACACGACAAACGCAACCGCGCTAATCGAAACGCGACAATCATAACCGCGCTACTCCAAACCGCACTACTCGAACCCGCGCTTACTAAAAATGCTAATCAAATCTGTGCCAACAATGAGCTACTCAACGCTAATCACACCTGCGCTAACAATGTGCTACTCAACACTAATCATACCTGCGCCAACAATGCGCTACTCAACACTAATCACACCTGCGCCAACAATGCGCTACTCATCACTAATCACACCTGCGCCAACAATGCGCTACTCATCACTGACTTTCCGCGCCTGGCCTCTCCCAGGTCTTTCTAGGCTCCTGGGTCCCTCCCCAGGTCACAGAAGCTTCGCCACTCAGGCTAGGCTAGGAGCTTCGCCACTCAGGCTAGGCTAGATCACAGGAGCTTCGCCACTCAGGCTAGGCTAAGTCACAGGAGCTTCGCCACTCAGGCTAGGCTAAGTCACAGGAGCTTCGCCACTCAGGCTAGGCCCCCCGGAGCTTCGCCACTCAGGCTAGGCCCCCATCCAGATGCCTGAGTCTCGACCCAGGTCACCGCTAGGCTTCGCCAAATTTGGCTAGGCCCCTGGAGCTTCGCCACTCAGGCTAGGCCCCCATCCAGATGCCTGAGTCTCGACCCAGGTCACCGCTAGGCTTCGCCAAATTTGGCTAGGCCCCTGGAGCTTCGCCACTCGCAGCTAGGCCCCCATCCAGATGCCTGAGTCTCGACCCAGGTCACCGCTAGGCTTCGCCAAATTTGGCTAGGCCCCTGGAGCTTCGCCACTGTGCTAGGCCCCCATCCAGATGCCTGAGTCTCGACCCAGGTCACCGCTAGGCTTCGCCAAATTTGGCTAGGCCCCTGGAGCTTCGCCACTCAGGCTAGGCCCCCAAAGGTTTGGCTCCTGAGCCTCGTATATCCCCAGGTGGCCGCCCCTCATGCAGCTAGGGATGCGAGCCCATATCTCTGACAGTTAGGGATGCGAGCCCATATCTCAGACAGTTAGGGATGCGAGCCCTGATTCGGGATGTCGGCCCCATATCCCCGACAAAGATGGGATGTCGGCCCAACATTCGGGATGTCGGCCCCATATCCCCGGCGGCATGGGATGTCGGCCCAACAATGGGATGTCGGCCCCATATCCCCGACAAGCATGGGATGTCGACCAACGATTCGGGATGTCGGCCCAGCGATTCGGGATGTCGCCCATATCCACGACAAGCATGGGATGTCAGCCCAACAGTTCGGGATGTCAGCCCATCATGCAGTTCGGGATGCGAGCCCATCATGCAGTTCGGGATGCGAGCCCATATCCCTGACAGCATGGGATGTCAGCCCAACAGTTCGGGATGTCAGCCCAACAGTTCGGGATGTCAGCCCATATCCCTGACAGCATGGGATGTCAGCCCAACAGTTCGGGATGTCAGCCCATCATGCAGTTCGGGATGCGAGCCCATCATGCAGTTCGGGATGCGAGCCCATCATGCAGTTCGGGATGCGAGCCCATCATGCCAGCAACTCGAGCTTTATCATCCGGTAAAATAACTTGGCCGACTTTTTCATACTTGACAGTTCCTACATAAAAACACGAGGTAGTCATTTGTCCATCAAGTAAACACTTCCTTTACATTTAATACAACAAGCAAATATTACGCAACTACTATGTAACAACATTTCTAAGCATACATACATATTCTCAAATAATGGGCTCATATAAAAATCATTAAACATGATTATAAAAAATAGAAAGAGACGACCTGACGGAGGTTAACGATATTCCGTTGAGAACTTAACGGAAGATTTAACGAGAGTCCGTTGACATAGCCTTCCACTTTAACAAAATTAACACCCAAGAAAATGACCCACGTGCTTCCTCTTCACCCACATAATTTTATTTGCCCAAATGACTATGACTTTCTCTATCACCACACGTTTCCCTTTTAAAACAAATCCACTTTATTTCCTTTTCTTTTCCTTCCAGTTTCCATTCAACAGCCCACCTTCTTTTTCCTTCTCCACAGACACGCAACAACGACTCCAGATACGGCGATCTCCACGGCGGCTCCATTTGCCCCAAGCGAGATCCTTGCTTCACGGCGATACCACTGCTGACGCCCTTCCCGCGCTCACACTTTTCGTCCTTAGCAACTCCGAGCCTCTTCCCGATTGATTTTGAATGAGACGGCGACTTCTAATGGGTTCCGACAACACCCATGGCGACATCAACACCGGCAAACTCCAGGTACCACGATTCCCAGCGAGATGGCCATCCTTCCTTTGCGATTCTCCTCTTAGCGCCTTAGATTTGCAATTTCTGATTTCAATTTCTGATTTCACTCCGGCGATTCTATCGTCGATTGGTGTCCTCTCTCCCTGGCGACAATCCAAACGGCGAATAGTTTACTGGTGACAACAACAGTGGGTCGACGTCAATTATCCGGCGACATCTACCTCCACAGTGACAATCCACACGGCAACTTCAACTTTGTCAACCTCTTTCTACTTTGACTTACGAACTGGTGAAACCCAAAACGGCTTCATCCTCAACTTCCCGCAATTCCGAGCAGCCCAAACTTAACCCCGCTCCGTAGTCACTCCCAAACGGCGACAAACCCAAGCGGCGGCAACCAACGATTTTGCTCCCACCGGCCACAATCAATGGCGAGATAAACTGTAAGTCTCCTTCCTTTACTCAAGATCTCCATTTCTGATTTCCAATTTCCGCAACTTGGTTTCTGGCGACAATTTATCTCGCGATTGTGGTCTTTAAAATTTTTGATTTCAACTTAGCGACTTCTCGTTTCCTCATGTTCTCGTCCCACCAATTTCCCTATTTTCGACATTTTCGCTTTATATTTCCGCATTGGCGACATCTTTCTTTGCTGTTTACTTTTCTTTTTTGCGATTTAACCATCTCAACTGCCACTTCAACCGATCTGGCGAGGTAATGGACCAAACTGGCGGGATAAACTGATCTAAGCGAAATGTAATTTGTACTGCCTTTACTGTTGTTGACTGTTTACTTTCTCTTCCTTTTTCATGTTAATTTTCCGGTGAACTGCTATTTCTCCGGAGACGGTCTCATTCCCAGACCCGTCCTTCCTTTTCTCTTTCCTGCAAAGCTAACAACTTTGGGCCATCAAAATTGGGCTCTGCCTTTACTCATCCCAGAACAAACGGAAAATGTAGACTTCCAAATTCCGGCTAGCTCCGGCGAACTCCGACTGCTCAGATCCGATGCTACCCCTCTGTAGTCTAGATTGATACCTTCGGCTCTTCTATTCCGGCCTAACTTCGCCGAAAAATGTCAGTCCCGGCAACGGAACCATCTGATGCTACCATAAAAAATGGTGCATAGGAAACTCACCGGGGTAGCGGCGGCTGCCGGACCGGAAAAACATGCTCCGACGGATCCGATCTCAAATGGGACCTACAACACAAAACACCGTTAGGGGTGGGGGGTTTTCCCCCCACAAACCCTCCGGCGTGAGAATCATCAATCCGATTCATAAAATTTATCATATATTTCTAGAGAGAGAGAGAGAGGAGAGAGAAAGCTTGAATTTGAGACATACCTTTGAAAATGAAGGAAATGAGTATTTATATGACCCATGACTCATCATTATCATCTTATCCTTACTTTACACGTGTCAACCATTCAATGGGGGGAAAATCTATCAAAAGATTTCATTTGGATAAGGTCAAGGCCAAAATCTTGACACGTGGCACGTTCCGTACCTGGAGACATCAACTTCTTTGCCAAGGGCTCAACATCAGACATGCGGGAAGACATGCGGGAAGACCATGCAAGGCACATTCGGGACATGCGGGAAGGCATGCGGGAAGGCCATACAAGGCACACGCGGGACATGCGGGAAGGCATGCGGGAAGACATGCGGGAAGACATGCGGGAAGACCATATAAGGCACATTCGGGACATGCGGGAAGGCCATGCAAGGCACACTCGGGACATGCGGGAAGGCATGCGGGAAGGCCATACAAGGCACACGCGGGACATGCGGGAAGGCATGCGGGAAGACATGCGGGACATGCGGGAAGGCCATACAGGAAGGCCATTTCCTGTCATGCGACAAGCCACTTGCTGCATGACGACAAACCAGCCTTAGGCGGGAATCATGCCTTAACCATAACTAAAAACATGACTTAGACCAATCATATAATAATCAACTTTGACGATATCCTCACGACATATGGGCCCCTATGTTGGTGTAATGCCCTAGGCTTTAGTTATGTTTAACTGAAAACCGTTATGTATCATCTTTATCGTTTATGTTTATTATTTGATTATTATATAGTTTGCATATTTATTGTAATAATCTCCGTCCCTGATTATTAAGAGAATAATTAGTATAATTGTCAATGGATAATCATATGATGATTATATGCATAGAGATGCACATTGAAATTATGGGTACTTGTCAGAGAACAAGTAACTGGACTTGACCCGTATGAGATTTATGTCATGGTCAAATGTCATAATTAAATCTCATATGGTCACTTCATTTAGTCCCTAGACATGAGATTATCATGACTTTACACATGATGAAAGTTATGTTTGATTTTAGTCAAACGGTATCTTAACACGATATCTATAAAGGCTATCTTTGGCATGATCGGATTCATGATGGGAAGGATGATAAGTCAAGATGGAATTTGTCCCTCGAAAGAGAGATGTTTTGCTTGGGCCCCTCAATGAGTGATAATGATGAAAGCGTGTGGCCACACCCCAATATGATTGGACTATCATTATACTCAAGATCGAGAAAGCATTGAACAAATACAAGTTGACGTGGACCATGACTTGTGTTCAATATAACATCGTGAGACAAAGGGATAAATGAAAGTGTACCATTGGAAACGTGAACTCTTACGTTGTGTTATTTGGGTAGACATAATGGCTTGCTAGAGTCCGCTTATGTCTTATGAGAGCCGATATGATCGGACTCATTGCCAACATAATACAATCCTATTGGGTCACACACAAATAGAATGAATTGGTTGAACGGGGAGGAAGAATGGTTGAGAGTTTACGTATCGGCTATATATGCCGCGCGACATATTAAGCCAATGGCTTAATATACCGCGCGACATATCAAGCCCTACGCGGTTTGACGGCTGTTCTCCTAATACGATTAGGAGACATATTCATACTATTGTAGTATAAATATGTGAGTGCATCGGACCTAATTCTCTAGCCGAATTTTCAATAGAAATTCACAATCAAAAGTCCTCTCAATATTCTTCCATAAGTTTTAGGAATCTAGCAATTCCCAACCCGAGAATTGTTCTCGACATTCATATTTGTGTGGATTACCAAAAGAGGGTCTTAGTTTTGTTCAAACAAATCAAAGACCTAGAGTTCAAATCTGAAGATCCAAAGGAGTTGAAGATTCGAAGATTTGAAGATCAAAAGTTTGTGATTATGAATCACATAATTATCCGTTCGATAGCTCAAGACCGGAAAGCAATTTAGGTTGGTAAATTCTATCTCATAGCAATTCAATTTAATCGTATAGAACGGATCTTAGGGCTTGGGTTTTGTGTTAATTTTATGCTTAATTCCGCTGCGCATGGTTCCATAAAACCCAACAGTGGTATCAGAGCCCCGTTCATATGGTTAAGTTTGAATTAACATGCTAGAATGATTATATAAATTGTTTATATGTTCGTTGCATGTTTTTGTATGCGATAGAATTATGATTGTTTATGTGAAACAATGTGAAAATCGTTTTGAATTATGTTGAATTAAATCTGTAAAAGGGTTGTTTTATATGATTTAATTGCATGTAATCTGAATTGATTGAAACTGCAAAATCTGTTACTTGGCTACTTTAGTCGCGCGACATGATGAGCCATGAGGAATTCGGGTTATCGGCTGTTAGGTCGCGCGACATATCAAGCCTCTGCCGATGTTGTCACGCGACATAATAAGCCAAATGCAGGCAGAATCGGTTTGTTTAATTTTTACGCTATTACGTGATTGTGTTTACAATCGAGATGTTTTATGTCTTAATCTGGATGCTATAAATTTCTGGAAATTGAGTTTATAGGGCTATGCTAGATTAATTCATTGTTTATGCTTGCTTAATTAATTAAAAGGTGTTTATTTAATTGTTGCGTTGCATAATTATTGAGTGTTCTTATGCTTGCTTAATTGTTTAAAAAGTAATTTTATTAATTATTGCGTTGCATGAAGAAGCATTGTAATTCTAGAATGTTTTTGAACATTGAATTATAGTTCACTAATTGTTTATGAGAAACACGTTAGTGCCTGATTGTTTATGAAACAAGTCAGTTTTACAAGTAAGAATTTTATTAGATGTTTAGTTGAAACATTGAATTGTGATTTCCTATAATGTTTAGTTGAAACATTGCATTATAGTTTCCTAATATGTTTAGATTTAAATTTTGAATTTTATGATTGTTTATGGAAACAAGTCATAATTACGCGAAATTTAAAAGGAAACTAATTGTTTATAAAAGGTAGTGATTATGTTGCCAAATCATAGTTGATTTCTAATTGTGCATGACTAGGAGAGTTACTCTAAGGAAGAGTTGTTACTTCAGTAGTCCTTGTGGCTCACCTATCTTCCTGGGAACTTACCTGGTGCATGATTATGACTATCTTGGCTGATATGCTTATAATCTACCTTAAAGAACCTTCATTTAACTTTTAAGTTCTTTTATGCCAATTCATGATTAAACACTTGAGACCACTCGGATAGTTTTGGGTGGGCTTGCCATAGCAAGGTACTTTGATTCTATTCCGTTTGCGAGCAAGATGAGGAAATGGTGGTTCCTATACGTTTAATATGAATGAACTTAATTGGGTTATCAAAATGGTTTTGGACCCAAGGCATAAGATGAGATTAAAATATGCTTGGACATATGATGTCTTAAATAAATCTCATAAAAGATCCTAAGAGTCATATATGATATGATTGATGTTTTCTACCTAATTAGTTTAATCTTGAGCGGTGCGCCATAGCGTACTTGAGATTAAATTAAAGTTGGATCTTAGTCCTAAGAGTCATATACGATATGATTGATGTTTTTCTACCTAATTAGTTTAATCTTGAGCGGTGCGCCATAGCGTACTTGAGATTAAATTAAAGTTGGATCTTAGCCCATTAAATTCATATTATGCTTATTTGCATTGGAAGGTGTATGATTTAGTGGGAGTATTTGTAAAATACATTATTTGCTCTTAAATGATAAATGTGTTGATATTGATATGTGTTCATATAATTTGTATATTTTGTTGTAGAAGTAGCATTACATAATGATAATTGCGATTCGTCCTTATGAAGGACAAAGTTCGAAATGAATGATACAAATAATTTTGATTGGATCAAAAGCCTAAAGAATGGTTCTTAGGTAAATTTGTACGTTCATTACGAATCCGTTCCTATTGATCCTATTGCAAATGTTGCAAAGGGCAAATAAGGAAGCAACATTAGAAACATAGTGATGATTCTGACAATATTGCTTGCCTTATATTTGTCACCGTGTTTAAAGGCTCTTATGAAGAACCTTAAGCACATGATAACTATTCTTTTGTTCTAGCACACCGCATAAAGGAAATGTTCCAAATGCGAACTAGGCAAAAGATATATGTTGTGGTGAAGGCTCTCAATTCATATGATGAAAGAAGGAGCAATCCGTAAATTGTGTTAATGGTTGACACAATAAAAGGGTTCATAAAGGAAGGAAAAGAAGGTAAAGCAAAAGTTGCTAAACCTAGGACAAATGTTGTCAAAGCCGAAGAGGCTAAACCCAAAAGTGTCTCAAAAGGATGCATTTTGCTATCATTGCAATAAGATTGTCATTGGAAGCAAAGTTGCAAGGCTTATTAGGAAGGCCTAAAAGGTGAAGAAGGGCAATATGATTGCTATTACTTCAAGTATCTATATGATAGATATTTTCCTTTCGACTTCTTGTTCTTGGGTATATGATACAGGATTGGATCCCACATTTGTCTAAATGTGCAAGGAACAAAGAATAGAAAGCTACTCAAATAAGGTAAATTAAACCTATGCATGGGAATGAAGCAAGAGTTGCAACATTAGCCATAAGGGACTTATGAAGTCACTTTACCTTGTGAAGTAGTACTTGTTTTGAACAAGTATGACTACGTTCCAGAGTTGAGTAGGAGTATTATTTCGTTTCTTAAATGGATGATGAAGGATATAATTTTCTTATTTTCAATAAGAAGTTTTATATTTATTTAATAATATGCCTTATTGTAATGCATATGTCATTAAATGGTCTTCATATCCTTGATGATGAGAAACAAAATAATATTGAAGATATCTATGATATAAATGGGAAATCTAAACCGAACAATATGAACAAAGCGTTCATATGGCATTGCCGATACAGTCGAGATAAATAAGAAACATATATCTAAACTCCATTAACATGGACTTTTAGACTCATATGACTATCAATCATTTGAGGAATGTTGATCTTATTTATTGAGATTATTGACCAAACCACCCTACACTAAAGTAGTGGGAGGGCTAGTGACTTATTGGGTCATTATACATGAGATGTATGTGGACCATTAAGAAGCATTGCTAGGGGAAGATTTCGGTATTTCATCACATTTCGCTAAAGACTTATCTAGATATGACTATGTCTATCTCGATGAAGTCCGAAGGTGAATCGTTTGAGATGTTTTGAACATATCAAAGATGAAGTACAAAACAACTTGGTAAAGCTGTTAAGTACTTCGATTAGATCGAGGTAATGAATATTTGAGCCAAGAGTTTGACAATCATCTCAAAAACTATGAAATCGTTTCAAAGTTGACTCCAACCGGAACACCACATTGTATGGTGTGTACGAAAGGAGGAATTGAACCTTGTAGGACATGGTTCGATGATGTGTCAATTAGACTTTCCTATTTCCTATTTCCTTTTGAGGATATGCATTAGAAATAATGCGGTTACACTGAATGGAGTCCTTACTAAATCGGTTCCTAATGCCCCACATGAGATGTGGCATGGAAGAAAACTTAGTTTGTCTTTCATGAAGATTTGGGGTTGCGAATCTTATGTAAAGAGACTTGTCTCTTATAAGTTAGCACCAAATGCGACAAGGTTATTTTCGGATATTGATTTTACAATCACAAAGAGAACAAAATGTTTGTTGCTCTACACGATTTGTTTCTTGAGAAATAGTTTCTCAATAAAGAATCTAGTGGGAGTAAAATTAATCTTGAAAGAAGTTCAAGAACCCGAAAATAATATGGAACCAAGAGTAGAGACAGAACCAAGTTCACAAAGGAGTTGTGAAACCGGTTCAAGATGCACAAGTCCGTCGTAGATTGGATAGGTTACGATCCGAACTCAAGAAATAGTGATTTCTCGTTGCGGAAAGTGATGAAGTGGAAGTCATTGAGAATGACGATCCTACTTGCTATCAAGAAGCGATGTCCTCTCCTAATTTGGATAAATGGTTAGGAACCATGGAATCCAAATTACAATCCATGTTTAACAATCAAGTTTGGAACTTGATTGGGCTACCTAAAAGTGTAAAAACTAAAGGGTGCAAGTAGGTCTTCAAAGACCGACATGGATGTGAAGGTGTATACTTTCATGACTAAGGATTGTAGCAAAGGGATTTAGGTTAATTCATAGTATTGACTATGTTGAAACTTTTTTTTCGCCAGTTACAATGTCGAAGTCTGTTAGAATTTCAATTGCCATTATCACATATTGTGACTATGTGATATGACAAATGGATGTCAAACGACTTTCTTTAAATGGAAAGATTATTAAGGATGTGTATAGTACACAACCCGAATAGTTTGACGATCCAAGAAACTCTAATAGAGTATGCATGTTGCAAAGATCCATGAGATGGGTTGAAGCAAGCTTAAAGGAATTGGAATCTTCGTTTTGATGAATTGGTCAAAGAGTTTGACTTTATCAAGTACGAAGATGAACCTTGTGTATGCATAAAATTCAGTGGGAGCATGGTATTATTTCTATTTGTTTATTACAATGATATCTTAATCATTGGAAAAACAAGTTCCGATACTTAAGACTGTTAAGTCTTGGTCAAGGAAAGGTTTTTCAATGAAAGATGTGGGTGAAGCCGCTTACATCCTTGGCATCAAGATCTATAGAGATGGATCTAGAAGGATAAATTGGTTTAAGTCAAAGTGTTCACATTGACAAGATTCTTAGAAGAGTCTAAGAAGAGTAGCTTGTCAATGGGTCATGGTATTTCTCTTAGCAATATTTATTGTCTTATGACAACTGATGAGCAAAAGGGAATGAATGAAGTTCCATATGCTGCGGCACTTGGATCTGTCATGTATGCCATGATTTGTACTAGACTCGACGTCTCGTATGCTATAAGCATGATGAGTCGATACCAATCTGATCCTGTTGAGAGCCAATGGATGGCAGTCAAGATGATCCTAAGTACTTAAGAAGAACTAAGGATACGTTCTTGGGATTTGAAAGATTGGAAGTTAATCTTGTTGTAAGGGTTACAAAGATGCTAGCTTCCAAACTGACAAAGTTATTTTAAAATCGCAATTAGGATTTGTGTTTGTGCTTATTAGAGGTGCAATTTTGATTGAAAGAGTTCCAAGCAGAAATTGTAGCCAATTCTACTACTAAGGCCAATTGTTAGCAACATATGATGTAGCTAAAAGTAGGCGGTTTGGATCAAAAGTTCGCTTAGTGTTTTGGAAATGTTCCAAGTATCACTAATCGATGAAACTTTTGTTATGACTATAGTGGTGCCACTTGTGCAAACAATGAAACCAAGGTCACAACAGTGATCCAAACACTCACTTAGACGTTCTTCAAGGAATTCATAAAGAATGAGAAGACGTTAAAATATACAAAGTATCAACCGATGATGACATAAGGGATTCACTTACAAAGACCCTCGCACAGGCGGAAGCATGATGGTCATGTTGGATCCATGAGTATTCGATACATAAATGGAGCCTAGTGCAAGTGGGAGACTGTTGGTGTAATGCCCTAGGCTTTAGTTATGTTTAACTGAAAACCGTTATGTATCATCTTTATCGTTTATGTTTATTATTTGATTATTATATAGTTTGCATATTTATTGTAATAATCTCCGTCCCTGATTATTAAGAGAATAATTAGTATAATTGTCAATGGATAATCATATGATGATTATATGCATAGAGATGCACATTGAAATTATGGGTACTTGTCAGAGAACAAGTAACTGGACTTGACCCGTATGAGATTTATGTCATGGTCAAATGTCATAATTAAATCTCATATGGTCACTTCATTTAGTCCCTAGACATGAGATTATCATGACTTTACACATGATGAAAGTTATGTTTGATTTTAGTCAAACGGTATCTTAACACGATATCTATAAAGGCTATCTTTGGCATGATCGGATTCATGATGGGAAGGATGATAAGTCAAGATGGAATTTGTCCCTCGAAAGAGAGATGTTTTGCTTGGGCCCCTCAATGAGTGATAATGATGAAAGCGTGTGGCCACACCCCAATATGATTGGACTATCATTATACTCAAGATCGAGAAAGCATTGAACAAATACAAGTTGACGTGGACCATGACTTGTGTTCAATATAACATCGTGAGACAAAGGGATAAATGAAAGTGTACCATTGGAAACGTGAACTCTTACGTTGTGTTATTTGGGTAGACATAATGGCTTGCTAGAGTCCGCTTATGTCTTATGAGAGCCGATATGATCGGACTCATTGCCAACATAATACAATCCTATTGGGTCACACACAAATAGAATGAATTGGTTGAACAGGAGGAAGAATGGTTGAGAGTTTCTGTATCTGGCTATATATGCCGCGCGACATATTAAGCCAATGGCTTAATATACCGCGCGACATATCAAGCCCTACGCGGTTTGACAGCCTGTTCTCCTAATACGATTAGGAGACATATTCATACTATTGTAGTATAAATATGTGAGGTGCATGCAGACCTAATTCTCTAGCCGAATTTTCAATAGAAATTCACAATCAAAAGTCCTCTCAATATTCTTCCATAAGTTTTAGGAATCTAGCAATTCCCAACCCGAGAATTGTTCTCGACATTCATATTTGTGTGGATTACCAAAAGAGGGTCTTAGTTTTGTTCAAACAAATCAAAGACCTAGAGTTCAAATCTGAAGATCCAAAGGAGTTGAAGATTCGAAGATTTGAAGATCAAAAGTTTGTGATTATGAATCACATAATTATCCGTTCGATAGCTCAAGACCGGAAAGCAATTTAGGTTGGTAAATTCTATCTCATAGCAATTCAATTTAATCGTATAGAACGGATCTTAGGGCTTGGGTTTTGTGTTAATTTTATGCTTAATTCCGCTGCGCATGGTTCCATAAAACCCAACACCCTATAGTCCATATTTGGACTTGGGCCGGGTAAACATTTATCGGGCATATTTTGTTATGGCATATCAAAGTTTGGGTAAATTCAACCATTTACATGTTTGACTCTCTCTCTCTCTTTCTCTCTCTCTCTGTCTCTCCTCACATGCAAACAATTAGTTCGGTGAAGCTGGGAACCTGGGTATCAAACAAAAAAAAAAAAAAAAAAAAACAATTGAGAAAAGACAGAAAGTTGACTTAATGGGTTAATTGCAATCATGTTTATGCGCCTAAAATTGTTATAGATTGGATAAGAATGCCAGTTATCAGCAAATAGAGTATTCGTAATAGGTACCCGTTGTTTACGAAAATATGAACAAGATGTTTATTTAATTTTGTACACCTCTTTTCATCCACAGGTTTTTCTTAATACTCTCAACACCTCATATTTTTGCACAAACCCTAATAAAACCTGGAGAATATTCAAAGAATATATGAATTCAAATCCTACCTAAATTACATTAAGATAAAGATATGTAACATAATACTTAATACAAAAGAAACACACAATCTCCATATAATATTTTATATAATATTTTATAACGATTACAATTTTAAACTTTTTATTTATGACTAATACGTATGGAGTATTAATTTCATTTGTATGGAGTATTAATTTCATTTTTTGTTTGGCAACTATATAATGACATGAGAAAGCCACACAAGGCTTGCATGAAACGAGAAAGTAAAAAGCATTTTTTTTTCTTCATTGAACTTTAAAGCCAATTTACAATATTCTCATTCAACTTTTTTTTTTTATATAATTTCATTAAACTTTTCATGTTTTTACAATGTTCTCGCTAGAAATCTTCTTTCTATACTCATTTCAAATGAGAATGTCATACTATTAACAACATTTCAAGCAAGTCATTGAAAGTTGAACTAAAAACTATGTCATCCTAATAAATTTGAGCCACAAGTATGCCTCTTTTATTCCTTATAACAAACAAATTATATCTACCTCTCCTTTTTTAAACTCAAGTTGAACTAGGTTATTTGTTAGTCTATCACACTAAACACGTGATACTTATTTAAAATTATTTAAAATCACAGAGTACCTTTTTCAACGTGTACACATGATTTGGTTTTGTGGGCTTTTCAAACACTTTTGGTTGTTCAACAAAGGAATTTTCATTTAGAATACCGTTACGCACTCTTTACATCCATTTATTGTAGAGTGATATTTAAATAGCATGCCATAACTAAGAGCATTCTGATTGACTCAATGCGGGCTAGAGGGCCAAATGTCTCATCTAAGTCCACCCCTTCCAATTGAGTGTAGCCCTAAGCCGCCAGACGTAATTTGTTCCTTGTTATATTGTCTTGTTTATCATTTTTATTTTTAAAGATTCATTTAGTCTCAATCACATTGACGTGAATGGGCCTAGGTACAAAAAAACACACGTCATTTTTGTCAAACTGGATTAATTCCTCTTGCATGGCATTAATCCAATTTTCATCTTTTAAGGTTTCAATTACATTTTTTGGTTCATAATTAGCAACAAAACAACAAGAGTTTACCTGAGAGTAAATAGATTGCATACATACTTGTGAATGTGGGCCCTTCGGCGATTGAACCATTTTATAGGGTCACCATTTCACCTCAGTTTGAAGTCACCGATTTTATTGAAAAAACGAAGTCGCCACGCCATTTTGGAAAGAACGGATCGCTTTCACCCAAGGAGCCTTGCTAAAGAATGTCTTCCTAGATCCGAAGTTTGTGCTTATTTGTACGCTCGTGTGTGTGTGTGTGTGTTTTGAAAAAAGGGGAGAATGTGCCAAGTTTATCTGCCGGACATATAAACCATATAAGTAGGTTATAGCTCGGGATTCCTTGGATTTGATGTTTTCGGAATTTTGATCTCGTGCTCATTTTGGACTTGTGATCATCATTACGTGACCTTTTAACCCTCCCGTTGGATTAATCAACCATAGTAGGTGTAAGAGCCTTGGTATGTCTTAAACCAACGTTCTTTGGGGACTTGGTCACATGTGATCAAGAGAGGGACACCTTTTAAGTCCAAGAATGAGACTCTTTAGAAAAGAAGGAATCTTTTTTCATCGATCCTACATCTTGAGACGATAGAGATTCGTAGGGAAATTTATGTTCGTCTCAAGTGATTATCGGAGATGTCGGGACTAAGATCCTTCGATTTCTAAAGGGACTATGATTATAGCATTTTGATGGTGAAAACGATATAAAGATGAAACCTTTACACCGATTCCTACCACGGAATGCTCCAAGGACCAAGGGACTAAGGGGAGGGGTATAAAGATTGGATCTTTATACTCATCCTATGTCTTTCGTGCCTTAGAAGGCTACTAGACAATCCTCGGAGAGAGATACATCTTAAAGGGACATGGTGAGATGACATTTAAAGTAAAGATTGTATTTTTAAGGTAAATAACACAATGAACACTATTAAATCTAAAGACGTAATGTAAACGGATGGACTTTATGGCTTTCCTATGTCCTTTAAAACCTCATAAGGTGGACAATCCTTGGAAGCTAGGTCAAGGGAGGGGGATGACATAATGAGAGTAAAGATAGCATTTTTATGTAATAAAATGAAGGGATTTCACATCATCATGTGGTGAATCATCCCTAGAATAAGCCACTTGTGGACCCCTGTTCATCCTTGGGAGAGGATTCCCCATGAATCCTTTGTGTAGGGGAAAGGGGAATATGGTGATTTACATGGCAAAGATTGGAACTTTATAGCAAATAATCAATATAAATGGCAAATAATGGAAGTATAAATGACAAGCAATAAATAAAGCAATATAATGAGAGTATTTCAAGGGGAAAGGAAGAAGAGATTGCCAATGGTGGTTCTCTCTATCTCCCAAGGGAATTTTCCTATTTAGGAATAGTTTAGGAAAGATTTTATGGAAGAGGGATGTAGTTTTTGGAGTGTTTTAATCTCTGGAAATTTGTGGTATTAAATGGGCAGAGTAACAGTGCTTCTTGGTTCCCCCTAAAAATGGGTAGAGGAGGCCTCTATTTATAGGCTGTAGTGTGCTTCCTAAAGAAGCCGCCCGGCGTTAACCTACAGCAAATGAAGCCGCCCGACGTTATCCTCTGTCGTGTCAGCATGTTTCTAGATTAAATGCAAGGTGGAAGCTAGAGGCTTCTTTCCAGCGAGGTCCTGCTTGGAATTTTAATTCCTATCAGGTCCTTCCTCCCTTAGAAAATTTGGAAAAGTTCCCGAATTGCCCCTGAACTTCATGAAAGTCTGGGGAATTGCCAAAAAACTTAACCGGAAGACATGAGCCAGATTTGGGTACTTACAGAAGCCCCTCTGCAACAGTACTTGCAAGGAAAGTGGGGTTGTCGATAAAAGAATCCAATCTGGCGAACTGCCGAGATGGATTGAGTTTGGGTGACCAAAGAGGTGGAGTGGCTGAACCTTTGAAAGGCTACCTACGTATCCCGGGGGAATCAAGCCATGATCGTAGTTCTGGGTCCACTGGGGAAAGGATGTCATGGTGACAGATTGGCTGAACCAAAAGTAGGCTACCTACGTATCCCGGAGGAATCAAGCCGTGATCGTAGTTCGGAATCCACTGGGAATGGCGAAGAGAAACTGGTCTCTTGCTATGAAGATGGAAAGGAAGTGACCTAGGAGGACAAATGGCTGATCCTACTGGGGATATGCCGAATGAAGGAAGTGACCAATGTGGTCAGATGGCTGGACCTTTTGGAAAGGCTACCTCACCACTGAGGAATGATGAAGGAAAGGGGTGACCAATGTGGTCGGATGGCTGGATCTTTTGAAAAGGTTCATGCATCACTGAGGAGTGATGAAGAAAGGGGATGACCAATGTCGTCGGATGGCTGGACCTTTTTGAAAGGCTCACGCACCACTAAGGAGTGATAAAGAAAGAGGGTGCCAATGTGGTCGGATGGCTGGACCTTTTGAAAGGCTACCACACTACTGAGGAGTGATGAAGAAAGGGGGTGACCAATGTGGTCGAATGTCTGAACCTTTGAAAGGCTATCTACGTATCCTGGAGGAATCAAACCATGGTCGTAGTTCAGGTTCATCGCTAGAAAGTTAGGAACAGGTCTAGGATTCTTTGAATTTTGACGATTAATGGAGGAGTCGCCTTAAGAAACTAAAGCTTACGTCGCTATCGAGGAGATAGAGGTAGCTAAAGTTGGAAAAACTAAAGCTTACGTCGCTATCGAGGAGATAGAGGTAGCTAAAGTTGGAAAAAACTAAAGCTTACGTCGCTATCGATGAGATATAAAGTTGGAAAAAACTAAAGCTTACGTCGCTATCGAGGAAATAGAGGTAGCTAAAGTTGGAAAAACTAAAGCTTACGTCGCTATCGAGGAGATAAAGGTAGCTAAAGTTGGAAAAACTAAAGCTTACGTCGCAATCGAGGAGATAGAGGTAGCTAAAGTTGTAAAAGCTAAAGCTTACATCGTTATCTAGGAGATAGAGGTAGCTAAAGCTGAAATTTGACAATTCGGAGGTTGTCACCTGACGAAGCTATAACTTACGTCACTATCGCGTAGATAGAGGTCGCTAAAGCTGGAATTTTGACAATTAGGAGGCTGTCACCTGACGTTATCCCATTTGGCGATAACGGAGATTTTCCCGGAGGAGGCGTTATCCCATTTGGCGATAACGGAGGTTTTGAGAGACAAATTTATTCCACTTGGAGATAACGAGAATTTTTAGGGAGAAAACGTTATTCCATTTGGAGATAACGGGAATATTTGGGAGAAAACGTTATTCCATTTGGAGATAACAGAAAATTTTTACTTAAATGGGAAGTCCAGGGGCAAAAAGTGTAAATTCTGTATGGGGCAAATGAAGCCGCCCGGCATGAGATGGGGAAAAAGAAGCCGTTCGGCTTGAATCTTAATTTCACCAGATTATTTAAACAGAAGGGGGACGGGCAGCATCACCATTGTTGCTGCTGTTCTTGCGAGGAGAGAGGAGAGAAAAGAGAGAAAAATACTAAGGTTTTTAAATCTCTAGCTTCCTATTGCACAAAATAGATCAAGAAGGGAACATCTTGCCTCGACAAGCGCGTCGGACTTTGTAGCAAGCCGCAAGGTTGAGGCGAAGGGAGTTTGTTAGGACCGAGCGGAAGTATGACTTCGCGATGCCTACTTCCAAGTTCTATCCCGACAAAAGGGAGCACAAGTCGATGAAACCTCAATCTATTGGGGTAAGCACTCTCAATTTACTTGATTTCATCGATTTTGCTCGATTTTTGATTGATTAGGGCTAGACTAGAAATTTTGGGAATTTTTGAATTTTCTTTGCAATTTTATTGATGATTTTGTTGATTTGGCAATTAACCTATGGGGCTAAGGATATGGACAACCATGCATGTGCAATTTATTTGGAAAAAAAATATGAGAATGACTCATTTTTAAAAAAAATAAAGCGAGAAAAATAATGCTAAAGATGGGATGGAGTTCTTGCATGTGCTAGAACTAGGTCGACTTCTGATCATGGATAGGAAAACAAGATTTTGGACGATGAAAATGATTCATGCATGCCATCGTGAAAGATTAAAACTTATGTGAAAAGAACTTTGTGAAAACTGGAATTTTTGTGTTTGAGAGAGCATGTGCTCGGGGTGACGTGTTTCAAATGATGAAAGACACGTGTTCTAGGCAAATGATGCTAGAAATCTCTTATGAATGCTTTCTTTGGCAGTTTTTGCACCATTTTGTGAATGTATGCATGCTTCTGAGATAAGTTGAGGGACTAACGTGTCTTTGCTATGCTTACCTGCAGGAGAGCAAATCACGGGGACCCGCTGAGATAGTGGTGAAATATTGGGCGAGAATGCCTGACTTCAAGAAGGATGTCCACAGTCCTAAACAACTAGTCGTGGCGACTGGTCTCCATTCTTTTGTCGAGGCTATCGACTGAGGAATTCACGTGACCTCTAAGAGCAAGGGGCTGGTCCAAGCTCTTTCACAGTTTTAGTGGGACACCACTCATAGCTTCCAACTAGGATGGGGAGAGGCTAAGGTGACTCCCGCCGACTTTACAGCTATTACTGGTCTGAGGTTCACTGATAGGCCTGTGTCCTAGAGGGATCACATTTCTGAGGCTGAGTTTAGGGACTATGTAGGTTTTGACCTCCGTTCGAAGGGGCTAGGGATGGAGACGAGATTTGTTGACGTTGAGATTTTGAGGTGTATAGAGGAGTTTGCAGCTAATGAGGTGACTACCCACCAGCTCGCGAGAGCTTTCTTGTGGTTGACCTTATCTGTCACCATTTTTACCAATTCTGGGATGCTGGCAATGGTTTGCTTGTTGGATTCTTTGGATGATCTGGATGTGGTTGGGGAGGTCCCTTGGGGCGAGGCCGGACTGGCTGAGCTTTATTTTTCTCTAGACTTGTACATCCGGAATAAGGCTACTTCGATGGACTGCTTTTCTTTTGCTTTGGAGGTATTCTCGTCTTTCTTTCTCTCTTTTCCTTTTGTTCTCAAGATTTTGTGAGATAAATGATCCTTATGTTCTGACATGCAGGTCTGGTTCTGCGAGGTGATTGGGTTCTTTCCTTGGAACCAATAGATTGATCCAGTATCTTACCGGCCATGGTGCGCTGGAGAGGAGAGGCTAGGGACAAGTTCACCGGGAAGACCCGGATCACCTTTGATTACAAGATGGTGAAGCCCATCATCAACAGGGACAGTTATGAGGGATTCTATCCCTGGGGGAGATATCCGAAGGCTCTTATGGGAGATGCTTGGTGGTGACTCGGCAGAGGAGGTGGCTGACAGGCTTGACCTGTGACATTATTTATTTGGGGACTGGTTCTCCAGGCAGCACGGTCATGCCCCTCCCTTGGCGCGATTACCCCTCAGGACCATCCTCCTTTCATGCTGCAGCCCAGGCACTAGTCAGAGGATGAGAGGGACAGGTATAAGGTTGGTTTGGCAGCTGAGGACTATTTTGACTCTGCCACACCGTATGCTACCTTTTTGGAGGAGCGTTTGAGGACGTCTCAGAGGTTGGTGAAGATAGCCGCTGCCCAGGGGTACGGGGAGGTAGAGCCGACTGATCCACCTGTTCCTCCAGATCACCTTTCTTAAGAGATGAATGGGGTACCGAGGAGGCTGATGGTGCCTATTCCAGACACGAGGGATGCTGAGTATACTTTGTTGGCTGATAGCACTATAGGTAACTCTGGGTCCCTTTTCTTATTTGACTTTTCTATTTCCTGCAATTCTGAACATCTTTGGGATTTTCTGAACACTCTCGTGCGGCATAATAGGGGCTGGAAGCATCTAGCTCGATCCCTCCTGAGGAAGCTGGCTTGCGCGTCAAGGGATACGGGGAATGCACAGGAGCCCGAGCATAAGAGGATGCATGTCGGGAGCATGGCCTCTAGATCATCAGCCTCGGAGTACCACTCATCCTCTACCAGCGATGTGCCTCGGGGACAAGGGCCTAACACTGATATTTTAGAGTAGCTGGCGAAGTACGAGCATGTGCCCGTCAACCTGACCGCCGTGAGTGATGATGAAGACCTGTTAAGGGACCCCGAGCTTTATGAGCTGAGTAGCGATGACTATGAGTCAAAGGCTTATGGTTCCTTTGGTTCAAACTTGGAGAGTGAGAGAGAAAATAATGAACAAATTATGCACAATTTGTATTTATTATTTTATTTAGGTGCCAAGGAGGCAAAGACAATGTAATGATCTCTTTTTTTTCTTTTCTTATTGACGCTTTATTATTTTGCAAATTACTTGAGCCTCGGGGCAGCTTTTTGCATGGAAATGGGGCGGAAATTGAGTCGGAATGGTTTATGATGGTATATGAATGTATGGATGGTGTTTGGAAATGTTTTTATGCAGGTTTTATTGAGAAAGTGAGGTGAGAATCCCAATTGGGCAGCAGCTTTGGCTGCTGCAGATTTTTTTTTCTGCAGAAGCAAATGAAGCCGCCCGGCTAGGACCTGGGAAAATGAGGCCGCACGGCTAGGTGTCTTTTCTGAATTGATTTTCTGCATATAAAACAAGGAGGAGTCTTTTTTATTTCATTTTAAACTTTTGCTTGTCCCAACTGATTCCAAAGCATATTTTTGACCAAAAAATCATCGAGCCCGATCACTGCCATGGAAAAACCGGTTCGATTACAAAAGGGGAAAAGGTATCGTTTTCTTTCCAATCTCCAATCTTGGATGAGACACAACTTTCAATCTCACAAGGGGCTATTTGACAACACCTTCAAGATCAAATCTTTATGGTATTTGAAGGATCTCCCACCTGATTGGGACCTTTTGAGAGCAGCAGCGTGGTTTTGGGACATCCGGAGACATATTACTCTTTTCTTACAACGAAATCGTCCCAACCTTTGAGGATTTTTGGGCATTAATTGGGGGTCCAGAAATTGAAGCCATTTCGATTCCTTTGGCCGGGGACTTGCTGGTGACCATAAAGTTGGCATCTTTTCTGCAAATTTCTCCGGAAGAAGCCGAAGGGATGATGATAGCTCCTGACAGAATTGACATTTCCGACATTTCGAGTAGATTTGGGTCTCTGGATACTGCTGCGACCACGGTATCTATGGATGCCTTTATCCTCTGCGCATTCTCTTTCCTATTCACTGACGAATCCTTCGGAGAATGTCAAAGTGGCCTTTTGGACATGGTCACAGACTGCAGGGCTGGGAGAGATATTGTCCCACTGATTTTGGGGGAGACTCTTCATGGAATTAACAGGATGGCTAGGGGGGACCATTTCATGCGGTCTGGGAGCCCAACTATACTAAGTTTATGGTTGCAGGAGAGACTCGGGGCTTTACCTGGGGCTTTGACTACCTAGTGTCCTTGGGTGATTTCTCGGAGCGGTGCACCGAGATAGCGGGATCAGGGTAGCTGGGAGCTGATGATGGCTCGACTGTCTACCTCGGATATCCATTGGTGGGTGCCTCACTGGAGGTTGCAGACTCAGAGGACATTTCAGGAGTCCCACATAGTGAGGGTTCCGGGGCTATCTTTGTCATCTTTCTACATTCCCTACTTAGTATCTAGGCAGTTCGGGACCTTGCAGGAGCCATTGGATGACTGGGAGGACATTCGCACCATGGAGGTGGCACCTTTTGACATAAGAGGTCCAGACAGCTTCTCCTTTTTCTCGAGAGCGTGGTCATATGCCGCTTTTCCGCCCAGGGCCATTCTCAAGAACAGGAAGAGTACCATCTTGACCACGGATTACTTGGATTGGTATGAGAGAGAAATGGGAGAGACTCAGATTGTTTTGGGAGAGAGGCTCCAGGCCTTATTGGGTGCTGATAGTGACTCTAGCAGGACTTTGAGGGAGACCGTGGCAAAGGCTAGCCGCCATAACCAATCAGGCGATCTTATCAGGGACATGGAAGCCAGATATGAGAGGTTATCGAAGGTTTCTCCTCTCACCGAGGCTCACCGGGAGGAGATAAGAACTCGTGCCAGGTGTGATGATGAGTATCCGCGAGCGCCGATTTTCTTTGGAAAAATTTAAATTTTCTTTTTGAGTCGCCCGACAAGACCTTTTTTTTTTTTTTAAAGCTTTGAAAAATCTTTATCGGACTTGAAAGAAAATCATTTTTTTCAGAGTCGCCACGCCGTTTTTTGTTTAAGGGTCAAAACTTTGAAAATACCCTAGATTAGAGAAAAAGGGTTCGAAGGTCACGTTACACTCCGGGAAGAACGTTAGTGTTCACCCGGAATGCCTCGTACGACGAGTCTTCCTCACTTAAAACTTTTTGTGGTGTGTGTGTGTGTGTGTATTAAAAGGGGGGTTTTATGAAAAAATGAAATTATAAGGACTGAACTGGAAAAAAGTTAGAAAATAGGGATTAAACTTGAAATAACAGAAAATTTGAGGGACTGTTAGCAGATGAAAGGGTTATCCACGTGGACAAGATTGTTGTGCAATCTTATCCGCGCAGATAGGGCTGCAGTCTCACTATTTTTACAGTTTTCAGTTTAGTCACTGTAATTTCCAGAAAGTTAACTGGATTTACAGGACTTAACTGGAATTGTAACTGAAAACAGAAAATGGAGGAATTGAATGGATTTTTGGCATCCATGTTTTGTCCTCTCTTTCCCTAGGCTTTGATTAGTGGTCATAAGTGATGAATCCACTTAACCAAGCCATCCTGGGGGTACGTTAGGACTTTGAAATCACTTCATTTGCTAGGGACAAGGGGGATTTGACATAAAAGTAATTTAGACAAAGGATGGATCAAAATGTATCAACCTTTAGAGGAAGATCTCTAAGGTGGTCATAGGGAGACCATTCTTGAGACCTATACTCAAGTGTATCTTGTACATCTTGTGTGACCCATTTTGTGATTTCTAGATGATGTTCATCCATGGAAAGTGTTCCAAGGTGAGCATCTTAGACATGGGGAGGGGAATTTGCAAGGAATGTAAATAATGTTGACCATTTGAAATGATCATCTATGGAGATTGACTCCAAGATGACCATATTGAGGTCAAGGAAGCAAATAAAATTGAACATGTAAAGGAGCATGAAGTGTGGACCATTTGAAGTGGTCATCCTTGGAGATGAACTCCAAGATGACCATCTTCTTGGTCAAACAAGCAAGTACCAAGAAATATAAAAAGGGAGTGGGGGAATGACATAAAATAAAAAGGGGATGTGGATCATTTAGGAGGATCATCCATGGAAATGGGTTCCATGGAGATCCTCTTGGATCCATGGGACAAAGGGAAAGGGGAGTTGAACAAAAGAAAGAAACTAAACTACATGGTATGAGGGTTGATTTGGGCAGAGTGATAGTAGGTTTTCGTATTTTTTGGGACTTTTCTCTATATTAAACTGAGTGAGAAGGAGGGTATTTATAGGTTGCCTGACTGCTGATCTTATCCGCGTGGACAAGATTGTAGGGACAATCTCTTCAACGCGGATGACCCCAGCAAGCGTGCCTATTTTTGCAGAAAGTTGTTTCTGGCAGTTTTGGCTTATCTAAATGGTCAATATTCCATTTCCTTGGAAATGACACACTTCCAGCGAGGTAATTGTCCATTTTTTATTCCTAAGAGGTCCTTCCTCATTCAAATTGTCAAAATAATGTCCAAAATGCCCCTAAATGATTATAAATCATTAATTTGGGTTGACGGAACATTAACGACCCAGATTGGCGAACTTACAATGGGCCCTCGGCGATGGTACTTCTAGGGGAAGTGGGGTCGTCAACAAAATGAAGACCCAATCTGGCAAACATTGCCGAGATGGGCGAGGAGCTGACCGAGACGGTCGAATGGCTGGACCCTTAATGAAAGGATTCCTACGTATCCCTCATGGGAATCAAGCCTGTCATAGTTCAGGTCTTGCGGGGGAAAGAAGAGGTCAAACGAATGGACCTCCTACCGCATTTTCGCTGTCGAAGGTAGACTCGACTAACGAAGTCATTGCTGAAGGAAGACTCGACCTAGCGAAGGCGTTGCCGAAGACGTATTCAACCTAGTGGAGGCGTTGTCGAAGATGTATTCGACCTAGCTGAAGCGTTGTCGAAGACGTATTCGAACTAGCGGAGGCGTTGCCGAAGACGTATTCGACCTAGCGGAGGCATTGCCGAAGACGTATTCGACCTAGCGGAGGCATTGCCGAAGACGTATTCGACCCAGCGGAGGCGTTGCCAAAGACGTATTCGACCCATCGGAGGCATTGCCGAAGACGTATTCGACCCAGCGGAGGCATTGCCGAAGACGTATTCGAGCCAGCGGAGGCTTGCCGAAGACGTACCTCCGCTGCCGAAGACGTATTCGACCTAGCGGAGGCGTTGATACCTAGAGTGAGACTTAGTTCAGGAGTATGAAGCTAAGTCGAGGCTTGGTACAAGAGTATGAACCTAAATTGGGACTTAGCTCAGGAGTATGAACTTAAGTCGAGGTTCGATTCAGGAGTATGAACCTAGATTGGGACTTAGTTCAGGGGTATGAACCTAGGTCGAGGTTCGATTCAGGAGTATGAACCTAAATTGGGAGACTATTTTGAAAGTGTTCTCGTCGGGGAAGGTTCGGGCTTACAATAACTGTCGGGGAAAAAGAATGACCGTATTGGTCAAGTGGCTGGACCTATGGTAGGCTACCTACGTATCCCGGATGGGAATCAAGCCTAGATGTAGTTTGGAAACTGCTGAGGACGTGTGTTCTTGGTGTGGGCTTGAAAATACGGAAGGGAAATGGGCTTTCGTTAGGTTTTCGTTAAAGGAACGGGCTTACAATGACGGCTGGGGTTGAAAACTAGGAAGGGAATGGACTTTCGTTAAGTTTTCGTTAAAGGAACGGGATTACGATGACGGCCGGGGTTGAAAACTAGGAAGAAAATGGACTTCCGTTAAGTTTTCGTTGAAGGAACGGGCTTACGATGACGGCCCGGCTTGAAAACTAGGAAGGAAATGGGCTTCCGTTAAGTTTTTGTTAAAGGACGGGCTTACGATGACGGCCGGGGTTGAAAACTAGGAAGGGAATGGACTTCCGTTAAGTTTTCGTTAAAGGATGGGCTTACGATGACGATCGGGGTTGAAAACTAGGAAGGGAATGGACTTTCGTTAGGTTTTCGTTAAAGGACGGGCTTACGATGACGGCCGGGGTTGAAAACTAGGAAGGGAATGGACTTCCATTAGGTTTTCGTTAAAGGACAGGCTTACGATGACGGCCGGGATTGAAAACTAGGAAGGGAATGGACTTTCGTTAAGTTTTCGTTAAAGGAATGGGCTTACGATGACGGCCGGGGTTGAAAACTAGGAATGAAATGGGCTTCCGTTAAGTTATCGTTAAAGGATGGACTTACGATGATGGTCGGGGTTGAAAACTAGGAAGGGAATGGACTTCCGTTAGGTTTTCGTTAAAGGACGGGCTTACGATGACGGCCGGGGTTGAAAACTAGGAAGGAAATGGGCTTCCGTTAAGTTTTCGTTAAAGGACGGGCTTACGATGACGGCCGGGGTTGAAAACTAGGAAGGAAATGGGCTTCCATTAAGTTTTCGTTAATGGACGGGCTTACGATGATGGCCGAGCTTGAAAACTAGGAAGGAAATGGGCTTCCGTAAAGTTTTCGTTAAAGGTCGGGCTTACGATGACACTCGGGATTGAAAACGAGGAAGGGAATGGACTTCCGTTAGGTTTTCGTTAAGCGGGTTAACTACTGTTAAACAGGGGATCTGAATGCAGAAGACCATGAATTAAAAGGGCAAAACTGGTGATCCCCATCAGATACGACCTGAAACCACGAACAAACGACTAGCCGGGTTGGTCTCCGGCTAACCTCCGGCGTGATGATTAGATAACGTGTTTATAAGTCTGTAGGAACTGTATATAAATGACGTAATCTTAAATACCTAAGATGACATTACCCTTTAACGTTGTATGTTGTCTGGTATATATAGTGGTGTTAGGGGATCGCTGTAAATCCTTAGAATTAAGGAGATGTTGTGGGCGTAACTGTATACGTGAATATAGAAGGCGGTTACGAATAATGACGTAGACGGACGTATGTGTTAGTAGGTCGAGGTCGCTTTAGTATTCGAAATTGACCTGACTTTATGCCTTGTCTTGATAGAAATTTACATAAGTTGATGATCATATGTCGGACGAAGCTATGTCGAGACCAATGATGGTCGTAGTACAGTGAGATAGGTCGACTGATCTTTGCCGTTGGGTCGCGGGCATTGTGATAACTGGACTGGCCATTCCATGGTGATGTATTTGTAACATATGTGAACAGTATAAACTGAGATACGAACATGGGCTTGTCCGGGTCAGGCCCAAATGGATTGGGCTATAAACATAATCCTTATACAAGTGTAAGATACTCCAATTACAAGTGCCGAGGAAGACCTTCCTTGTATGCCGAGGTGCACCTCCTCGGCCTTAACAATTATCAACGAGCTCTTCCTATCATTTTCCTTGTCCGGCCTTAGGCAGTGATAAATGACGAGGAGATAAAAGTTCTTACCTCGGCATACTTTCATATGATGAGGAGACAAAATTGTGCATCTCGGCATATTTACATGTCGTCAGATCGTCAATGGACGAGGAAGCTAATTCATGCATCTCGGCTTACACACAAATGCCGAGATAAAATATTCATGCTCCTCGGCTTTCCAGCTAGCAGATTGAACATTCCTATTCAAACAAGCATTCAACAGTTATTATCCAATCAGGATTGTAACCACCTACATCAATTCAAGTCAAACAATGACTCCTTGACAGATATAATTCTCTTTGGATTATATCTTATCTCTTTACAAGTTCTATTCAACATGGATTCTATCAATCCATCCCTATAAATATAAGTCATATAGCACATATTTCGGTACGTTACTTTTTTACATACAGAAACTCTGTCAATTTAGTTTCTTATACATAAACCGTGAACTAACTCTCACGCCGGTGGGCCTTTAGCCAGAGTCGCCCCGACTTAGTTTACGTGTTTTCTCTTATTTTCAGGCCTTGCAATCTCCGGAGCATCCGATCGCTTGGATTTGGGCTGATTTGACGATTTTGGCATCATCAATTGGTTCCATTGCCGGGAAATCGATTCAAACGCCCTATGTTTGGCCTGGAAAAAGCTCGCTGAATGCCAATTTTCTTGCCGAAATTGTTCTTGAGTCGAACGGAAAATTAATTGTCCGTTTTGGCTCTGTTCTTGGTTTCGCCGGAATCTGTGAATTTGCGCCTGAAGCAACCGTTTTGGTCGGAAATTTTTGGCATTGGTAAAATCGCAATTGTAATACTACATTAGTGGTTAGAATTTGCCCCAATTTTGGCCAGAAATTTGGATCTGTTGAAAAACCTCGCTTTTGGTAAATTCGATGTTACAATTCTTGATTTGCAATGGACGGAAAATTCACAAGTGTAACTGCTGAGGAACAAACCAAGTGAATGGGGTTAACCCGGATGCCGAGGTGCTTCCTCCTCCCCCACCTCAGCCTGAAGGACCCCCTCCCCTCGCCATGACTCTTCGTTCCATGGGACAGGCGAATGCCGAGGGAGAGGGAGCTAACCTTCCTCGTCCTACTCGCCCTCGCGGGAAGCGAGTGGGAAGGAAGATGGCAAAGAAGGCCGACGTCGGCCAAGCGGAAGGCACTCATGCCGTTGACCGGCGCACTTTGCTGCATTGGCAGATGGAGACGCTGCAAAGAATGTATGAGACACAGGCTGCCTTATTGCAATTGGATCCTGACAACTCCATGGCTGAGTTTATGCTACCGTCGATGGGAAACTCTCGTGGAAGGGAGAAAGGTGAGCGACGAGGTCCTCTCCTCGATCCCGCTGTACAACCTAAGCAGGCCCTCCGAGATCCTCCCCATCCTCGGCATATCAACCAGAAGAAAGACCAGGTAGTTGACCTGAGAAGCCAGTTAAGTTCCAAGGAACAAGAAGTGAACTCACGGGACTTGAGGACGAGGATCAGTTTGTCCAAGCGTTTATCTCCTCCTCGTCTCGTCATGGCACCTCGTCGTCCCAGGTCTCCTCGACCACATCGACCTCGCCATAATTCTCCTCGTCCTCGAAGGGATTCTCCCCGTCCTCGTCCTCGTGAATTTGCACGGCCGAGGACACCTGAACCATACAGAATGATACTTAGTGGCCAAGAGTTAGAACCGAGACGTGATAAAGCACCATCTAAAGGATGTGACAGCCAACGAAATGACGGGGAGCACAGTAGGGTGAATGGTCACCCCAAGGATAAATCGACCCATAGCTCCCAGCGAAGCACTCGCTCTAGCAGTGATAAGGGAGTGGAAACCAAACAATGGGAACTATTGAAACAGAGACTTGATGACATGGAGATGGGAAAGAAGGTTGATGATGATGACTTCGACTGGTCAACTCGTCCGTTCTCCCTGAGGATAACTGCTGCACCACCAAATCCTCACTTTAAGGTCCCGAACTTTGAAAAATACAACGGAACCACTGACGCGAAGGACCATGTGCAAAGTTTCGAACAAACCATGAACCTCCTCACTATAGCTGATGACATGCTCTGTAAAGCTTTCGCGAGCACCTTCTCCTAATGTACTCGACACGGTTCCGTGAATTGAAAAATGGTTGCATAGATAGCTGGAGAGGCATGAGGAGAATGTTTCTGAACCACTTTGCCACGGCTGGAAGGAGAAAGATGAGATTGACCGACCTTGCCAATATCGAAAAGGAAAGGGGGAAACCACCCTCAGTTATTATAACCGATTCCGCAAAATGGCAGACCAAGTAGAAGAGAGCCTCACTGACAGGGAGGTCATTGTTTGTTTCAACTCTGGATTGAAATATGGTCCCCTCATCTATGAACTCTCCACTTGGGGAACCTAAGTCCAAGTCTGAATTGTACCAAGTGGCATACGCCATTGCAATGGCTGAGGACAAAAGCAAGAAAAGGGGATCCGACAAGGCGGAACCAGAGGCGGCTGGCACTCGCCAGAATGACAATGGGAATGGCAAGGGATCCAAGGGGAAGAACAGAACAAGAAGCACTGAGAAGCCCGAAGTATTCACTCCTCTTACCAAACCCATCTCAGAGATCATGCAGCTTGTAAATCTTCCACCTCCTCGTCCGCTGAGCGATAAACCAAAATTTCCTCGTGACACCTCCAAATACTGTGATTTCCACAAGGACAATGGCCACACCACTGACAACTGTTGGGCCCTCAAGAAAATGATCCAACGGTGGGTTGACGAGGGAAAGCTAGACCGCTATGTCATGAAAAAGGATGGCAAGCGGAAGCGGAAGGAAGAGGAAAGTGAAGACGATGATAAAAGTGAGAACGGAGAACGTAGGCCTCCTAGGGCTAAGTTACATGTGATCCGTGAAGAGGTGACTTCCATCAGAAATCAAAGGGACCAGATCCATGAACTGAGCAAAGTGTACCGCGTGCCTGCTTGGATTCATAAGGCGAAAGAGGTCATTAGTTTTTCTCCCAACGAATTGGCAGGGAGCCGTGTTGCCCGTGAACAACCCTTGGTGATAAAGGGTCGGATTGAGAATGTGGAATCTGAAAGATTGCTTGTTGACATGGGGGCCTCCCGTGACATTCTGTACTATTCTGCTTTCCAACAGATGGGCTTGAAAGACACCATGTTGGAACCTTATCATGGAAGGCTGGAAGGATTCACCAACCATAAGGTTGGAGCTAAGGGAACTGTGGAGCTAGAACTTGAAATTGGCGAACATCCCTTCAGATCCAAGGCTACTGTCAGTTTCGTAGTCATGGATTTGACAAGTGATTATCATGCTATCATAGGCATTCCAAGTCAAGCTAAACTCGGGCTGGTTGCCTCCCTTCCTCACCAACGAGTTAAATTTCCCACTCGTGCCGGAATCGGATGTGTGAGGGCAACCCCCAAAGACTTCTTGGAACACGTCATCAGAAGCAGGAAGAAATCTAAGACATACTCCCGAAGAAAACATTAAAGTCTCTAAATCTCAAAAACTACTAAAACTAGCTCTAGGATGAGCTACATACGTGAGGTTCTGGATGAGGAAGAACCTATGGTCCTAGAAATTGCAGCTGACCAAGGCATAGTTCCACCAGTCTCTGAGCAAGATCCCATTCTCGTCAACGGCCAGAACTCGGGGGCTACCCATGACTTGAGGAGGGTCGATCCGCTCGACGTTGATGAACTAATGGAAGAAGAGAGCCTTAACGTGAATAACAATGAAGGAAGGAGAATTAGAGAAATCATTATCGAGTCCCTGGAATTTCGAGATGGTCCTGAAATGGAGCCTGTGGACGAACTGGAAGAGGTGGTCATTAACCCTGACTATCCTGAACAAAAAATCAAACTCGAGGGCCAGTTATCTCCAGAAGAGAAAGAAGAGATCATCTCCCTCTTAAAAAACAGTCTCGACGTCTTTGCCTGGAGAGTCGAAGACATGAGGGGAATCAATGAAGAAGTAGCACTCCATCGCTTGGAAGTTGACCCATTGGCGAAAACTATCTCCCAGATAAGGAGAAATTTTGCAAGGGACAAGGAGGAGGATATTAAGGAAGAGGTGCAAAAGTTACTAAGCGCCGGAATTATACGTGAAGTCAAATACCCCGTTTGGTTGTCCAATGTAGTAATGGTGAAAAAGCAAAATGGGAAGTGGCGAATGTGCATCGATTTCACCGATCTCAACAAAGCCTGCCCTAAAGACAGTTATCCTCTTCCCAGAATTAACAAGCTAGTTGACTCCATTGCTGGACACCGTATACTCAATTTCCTAGATGCCTATTCAGGCTATCATCAGATAAAAATGGCGAAAGAGGACATCGAGAAGACGGCCTTCCAAACACCTGGGGGAAATTATTGTTATGTCATGATGCCTTTTGGGCTCAAGAACGCGGGTTCCACGTACCAACGGATGGTGAATCAAGTATTTGGCGCGTAAATAGGCCAAAACATGGAGGCCTACATTGATGATATGGTCATTAAGACCAAGGAGGGCAGTCTCGCTCCTAACCTGGAAGAGACAATAAACAACCTCCGAGCCAACAACATGAAGCTAAATCTAAGTAAATGTGTATTCAGAGTGACAGCTGGAAAGTTTTTGGGCTTCATGGTATCACAAAGGGGAATTGAGGCAAACCCCGAGAAGATCAAGGCACTAATTGACATGAAGGAACCTACCACCATCAAAGAGGTTCAAAGATTAAATGGAAGAATAGCGGCGCTAGGAAGATTCATAGCCAAATCCGCCGAAAAATCATTACCATTCTTCAAGGTACTGAAGGATACCAAGAGCTTCTCCTGGACTCCCGAATGCTCTGAAGCATTCCTCCGGTTGAAGGAGTACTTGGGTTCCCCTCCCTTGCTTAGCAGTCCTATTACCGGTGAGATGCTGTATGTATTCCTAGACGCCACCGACCACGCAGTCGCAGTTGTTCTAGTTCGGAATGAAGAAGGAACACAGAAGCCCGTCTACTATGTCTCTAAGGCATTGTCTGATGTGGAGAGCAGATACTTCAACGTGGAAAAAATAGAATACGCACTAGTTATCGCCTCAAGGAAACTACGTGCCTATTTTTCGGCGCATCCTATCACAGTTTATACGAATGAACCATTGAAGAAGATCCTGCATAAGTTGGACGGCTCCGGACGTCTCCTGAATTGGTCTATCGCTCTTACTGAGTTTGATATCACCTACCAACCAAGTAAGACCCTCCTGGCACAGCCTTTGGTTGACTTTATGGTTGAGACTGCCTTCATGGGTGAGCACCTCCCCACTTCCCACAAACAAAACGCTACGGAAGAAGAAGAAGAGTCTCCCATCGAACTCCCATCCAACTGTTGGATCTTGTATACGGACGGATCGGCTACAAAGCAAAGAAGCGGAGCAGGAGTAGTACTGGCAAGCCCGGAAGGAGAGTACACCATGCAAGATATCATCCATTTCAAGTTCCCTGCCTCCAACAATCAAGCTAAATACGAAGCTCTAATATTTGGCATTGAGTTGGCTTCCTTCTACGGAGCAACTAAGGTGGCGGCTTTCTGTGACTCCCAACTCGTGGTCAAACAAGTAAAGGGAGAGTATAACACCCAAGACCCCACCCTTACCAAATACAGAGACCTTGTCCTGGACATGACGAGGAGGATGGAATTTTTTGAACTCAAGCAAATAGGCAGGGAAGACAACCAAATCGCAGACGTTCTATCTAAACTAGCAACGATGGATGTGTCTAAGTCTAAGACCAACCCATATGTAGTTTATGCTGAGGAACCTGCGTATGAAAGATTACAAGTCATGCTCCTAGATGGAGAGGAGAGATGCTGGATCGATAACTATATTGATTACATCGAGAAGAGCCAACTCCCGGAAGATGAGGCGCAAGCTAAACTTATCAAGAAGAGGTCCCCAATGTTTGTTGTGATGAGCGGAATCCTCTATCGATGATCTTTCACGAAGCCCCTGCTAAGGTGTGTCTACCCTAAGGAAGTTGAGAACCTCTTGGCAGATATACATGAAGGTGTTTGCGGCGGACACCCGGGGGCCAGAACCTTAGCTGACAAGATCATCTCGCTAAGTTACTATTGGCCAAACCTGAGAGAGGACGCGCATGCCTATGTTAGAAAATGTGACAAGTGCCAAAGATTCTCCGACATTCCTAGACTACCGACAGTTGAGCAAACACTTGTA
Organism: Adenophora triphylla var. japonica; assembly: GCA_022495995.1. Classification (NCBI taxonomy): domain Eukaryota; kingdom Viridiplantae; phylum Streptophyta; class Magnoliopsida; order Asterales; family Campanulaceae; genus Adenophora; species Adenophora triphylla. The sequence goes on along the minus strand of JAFEMH010001133.1, from coordinate 457,008 downwards.
ATACCTACGTGGCCATTTGATATGTGGGAGATCGATATCATCGGACCCTTCCCTCATACCCGTGGTAATTGCAAGTACGTCATAGTAGCTGTGGATTACTTCTCCAAGTGGATAGAGGAGAAGGCACTAGCCAAGATAACGGAAGAGAACGCAATCAACTTCATCCATGACTACATCTGGTGTCGATTTGGCCTCCCTCATACAATTGTCTCTGATCACGGACTCCAGTTCTCTACGACATTTACAACAGAATTGGGAAGAGTTAAAGTCCGCCATCCAAAATCATCAGTTAGCAGACCCCAAGGCAACGGTCAAGCGGAGGCTGCCAATAAATTGGTCCTAACATCCCTCACCAAGAACCTTAAAGGACGCGAGGGTAGATGGTTGGACGAACTTCCCCTAGCCTTGTGGGCTGTTCGCACAACCACCCGGGGGCCAACCGGGGAAACCCCATTCGCACTAACCTTCGGTTCTGAGGCTATGGAACCAGCCGAAATGGCCATCCCTACACCTAGACCTGATAGATGAAAAACGACTAGCTGCACAGATGAGGATGGTGAACTACAAGCAAAGGACCAAGGCATATCATGACAAGAGGGTCATCAGAAGAGTATTCCAAGTGGGTGATTGGGTACTTAGAAAAATTGAGGCAACTGGTCGAAAGGCGGAACAAAACAAGCTCTCCCCGAACTGAGAAGGTCCCTATATCATCACTCAAGTCATTCGAGAGGGGACCTACAGATTGAAGACTAAGGAGGGGAAGGATCTCAAGCATCCGTGGCATTCTGACAATCTTCGGAAATACTATCATTAGTCTAATTCTTTTTGTAATAGATTAGTTTCTCATTTTCAGTCTTTTACTTTCTAGTTTGATAGGATTGCAGTTCGATGTAATCACGTTTCAGTTTTACGAAAGCAGTTTCTTCCAACATGCAAAGCAACTATCAACTCCTCACACAAACACCAGAAGACGAGGATCTTATCCCCGACTCTTCAAAACATACGCCTTGCGTCTTGACAAGGGTCCGCCTTGACTCAATGACTATAGGTTCCTGACAGCCAAGACGAGGACTCTCCCTCGACATACTGGCTTAACTTACATCCTGACAAGGGTCCGCCTTGATTCACGGATTACAAGGATTAAACAGTCAAGACCGAGGACTTCTCCTCGGCCTATTGACTTGCCTCACGTCAAGACAAGAAAACACCTTGTCATTACGACTAAAAGGCATCACGTCTGAAACCTGTACACGAGTCATCTTCCTCGGCATAAGGAGACGAAAAAGAAGAAATCACCCAACGGTCAAAGCCGAGGAGTCCCTCCTCGGCTTATACGACTTAAAGTACAGTCAAAGCCGAAGGACATCACCTCGGCCTAACCACATACATTATAACCGGGGACGAGGGACCCTCCTCGATTTCCACCTTAATAAGGTCTGTGCATAGATATAGCATACAAGCAAGCGTTCAAACAATTCATTATAAGACAAGCATGAATTGAGACAAAGGGACTTTTTCATTGATATTCAAAAGAAAGTACAAGTCCTACCAACTATTACACTAAAAAAGAAAGAAAAATCCTAAAGCCTACTGGGCATCGTCGAAGGGCTTATCTAGCCACTCCTCCGTCGTAGCATCAGGAGGAGGAGGGATAGTCTGTTCAATCCCAGCATCAGTCTTCTCGGCCTCTCCTCCCCCGACCTCGGCCTCCATGTCCTCGGTCTCTCCCTCATCTTGAATTGCCTCCACCAAGGCTTTGAGGTTACCGGGGTACAGATGCTGGCACCCAAGCTGCTCGGCCTGCTTGGGCATCTTTCCCAGCCATGATCTCTAAGTTATACTCAGAAAATGGAACTAGGTGGTGAAGAGCCCTGGCCTCCTTGTCATACTGATTCTGGCTAATCAGCAGAGCAATCTTGTTTATGTCCAAGCCAGTGGTGGGATCAGCCAGGAGACGATGAGCAAGATGGAGATAACCATCCTCGAACATGGTGGCAGTCTTCTCATCCACCGCGTCTTGAAAAGCTTGGCTCTCCTTGAAATGGATCACCGCCGCCTCCTCCCTGGAAGGAAAGGTGGCTTCGTAACCCCGAAATTTGGCCTCGGCTTCCTCGGCCCTCAATTGGACCTCGGCCTTGGCCTTCCTTGCCTTAGCCAGCTCGGCATCCCTCTGCCGGAGATGTTCCTCGGCCTTCGCACGGAGCTCCTCGACCTTCGCCCTCTCATTACTGGCCCTCAGCACCTCGGCCTCTACTTTGGCCTTGGCCGCGTCCAGCTCGGCTTCCTTGGCTTTCATCAAATCAACCAGGGCAGCCTTCTCGGTCTCACCCTTCTTCTGGGCGGCCTTGGCGTCTTGCACCTGCTTATTCTGAGCCTTAGTCAAGACATTTTCATATGCCGTGACAGAAGCCCACTGCAAGATGAATTTATGTTAAGAATTGATTAATCAAGTAACAATGAAATAAAAAAGGCTAAACACACGAGACAGCTACCTCAGCCAGCATAAGTCCCTTGCGGCAGAGCAAGTTCTCCCTACTCAGCCTCTCTTTCACTAGGGCATCATAAGCATCCTCGTCCATGGCCCTTTGGACGGGAGCTCGGCCCAACCTCAACAGGGGGCCCTTCCTGGCTTGCAAAGGGAGGCCCTTCAGATGAGGGACATTGGCAGCCAGGCTCCGAGCAAGCTCCTCGGCCTCTTCTTGAGTTTTGATATTTTGGATGGTGAGGACGGGAGGAGCTTGGGGGTTGGAAGGCTCCCCGGCAGCACGCTTGGCTTGAGGCTCCTCGGCAGAAGCACTTTGAGGCCTCTTGGAGCTAGAACGCCTTTGTACGAGACCTATCTCCTCGGTCCGAGGCTCAATCTCTACCTCGGTGGAATCAACATGGAGGCTATTCCCCTCTGTAGTTAATAAATTTTCTTGGCCGTCGGAGGCCCTCTCCTCGACCTCCACCTCTTCATGCACTCTGAGGGGAAGGGGATGATCACCTTGAGCATTCAACAGGAGGTTGTGGCTGTTTGCATCCTCCTTCCTCTCCGTCAAGCCCGATTTCTTGGCCAAACGGCGCTTCTGCTTGATCAGTTTCATGGGGTTCAACCTCTTCATGGCTAATTCTGCCTCTTGCTCGGGGGTCAAATCTGTGAGGACGAGGAAGAGATGTTTACATACGAAGCAAAATGAAAAATAACACGCAAAAAATACAAGTATCAAAGGGTAAGACATTTACATCCTGCCACATTTTCTTCCTTAAGGCATTGGTCAAGTGGAGGGACCTTACACCTCGGACAATCTTCATGGAAAATGAGGACGGGATGCGTTCTCCAATCATTGAAACGCCTCCCCCGCTTCACAGTGACAAGGGGAACGACCCCGTCCGTCGGTCACGGCATCAAGCCTGCCTGGACGTAGTAATGATTCGAGGTTTCTAATGCCGACCAGTCAAGGAGTCCCACCTCGGCAAACTCCTCAAGGCGCTTGATCAAGTCCTTGGTCCATTCATACTGTTGAACGGGACCTGATGAAGTTAGATCATGGTAAGGGGATTGGAACTCCCAGCCTTGGCGGCTCTCAACCCTAATCACATGATTATCCCAACCTCCAACCTTGCTAGACATACCTCCAACCTTGCTAGACATAGGGAGAAGAAGTTTTGGTATCTTGGGGGCACTCCGTATGACGAGGAGCCAACTGTCCTTGACATAGCTGACTTGATAAAAATGACGGAATTCTCCCATGGTCGGCTCGTAACCTAAGCTCCGGCAAAGCACGATAAAACTAACGAGGACCCGAGTACCATTAGCTCCCAGCATGGCCGGCACAGCCCTCACGTCGTCCAAAAATTCATTGATGAAGGGGTCCAAGGGAAGACGGAGACCCTGTTGGAACTGCTTAAAGTAGAAATGGACGTGGTTGTCATTATAATAGAAGCTCCTCTCTTCCTTGTCTGTCTTAAAAACTGGTTTGCCGATATAAGTTAACTTATACTCATCTTTATCTACCCCGTACTTGGAATACAGCTTCTCCAGCATGGGATCCCCGGCCTTTGGAGGCCTCTCTCGTCTTTTCCCTCTACCTCGGCCCCCTCTTCCTCGTCCCCTCCTGCCTTCAGTATGAGCTCCTTCAATGAAGGCATTCACTATCCTTGTTGACGAGGAGGTCTCTCCCCCTCTTCCCGTCATATCTGCAAAAAGACGAGGAGCATAAATTAGTGACCTCGTCCCTAAGTGATCTTAGGACGGGGAAGAGGGAAATCCCCCCTCATCATTATAGATAGGCCGAGGAGGGAGCCTTACCACTCAGACGCTCACGAACTATACGATCCGAAGACGGGTAGAACATTTCGATGTGCTCCACCATCTCAGCCCTATCCTCAAACACAATAATATTGGGGGAATCCGACACAATCCTATCTATCCTTGTGTTATCTGGGTATTGAAGGAACATCCGAGTACGGCCATAACTTCTCAACTTCTTGCCTATGTCATCCAGGGTCAGCATCAACCATGGTCCTCTCTCTCTCCGGTAAACCCTCAGATTGCCGGTATGATACCCATAACGGAATCGGGGGGAATGGTCCCAAGAACGAGCCATTTCTAAGGGGAATCAAAGATCAATGGGGGATTTTACATAACATTCAAAGAATTCAGACAAAGTACAAAGAAATTGATGCAAGATTTAAAGAAAGTCAAGAACTTCAAAAAGCTTCAACACTTAACAATGGTGGTTTGGACGTCAAATTCCTTTCTAAAACCCTAGAAATGACCAAATCATGAACAAAAAAGCATAATGGAGAAGAAATGTATACCTGATTTTAAGAGAGCGGTTGTAACGACCCTAACCCTAGGCACTAGTTTTAGTATAATATTATATGCTTTTAATATTATTGTTAATATTATATGTTCATTTTATATATTTGATTTCTTATATTAGGATGAAATGATTGGGAAATAAAATAATGTTCTTGGGAGAAGTATAATAATAGAAATGGATAAATAAATAAAATGTGGATATTTAGGCTTCTTTGTGTAGGAGAAAGGAAGTAAAGGGGTTCATTTCATTTCTTGAACATTTAGGGGCTTTATTGTAGGATATGGAAAGCCTTTAATTAATTAGGAGTGGGGCGCCATGACTTCCCCCTTATTTCCCTCACCCTTTCCTCCCTTTAGTCAAAAAGTCCCATACTCCTCCCATACTTCCTTCATCCTCCCCAAATTCACCTCATCATTCTCTTCTTCTCTCTTATCAATTTCCATGGAAGCTCTTGCTTAAACTCTTCCCTTCCAAAATTATTAGCAAGTTCAATTCTTCTCCATTTGGTAATCCGGGTGTACTTTTGTGTTCGGGGCAACTAGGGGAGCTCATCAAGCTAAGAAAATCTTCATTCCATCCCATATTTGCTAAGTAAGTTATTATGACTTCCTTCTAATAATTGCTCACTTTATGTGTTAATTAATCTCTTGTTGAAAGAAAATAATTTTTGGTATTTTGAATAATGTTAATTGAGTTGGAATTGATCTTAAGTTGTAAATTTTAATCTAAGTTGAAAGAAGAGTGGTATAGAGTAATTGAGGATATTAATGTTTAAAGTGTAAGTATTGAATGTGGGTTTGGCTAAGTTACTAGAGTTAGAAAGTGAATTATTATGACCTTCCTCCTATTAAATGATCATGAATGATTTGATGATTGATATTGTGGTTATAATTGTGATTTGAAATGTTAGGACACTCTCTTGGGTTGAGAAATGGAGTAATGACCTAGGATAAAGTTGTTGTTCATAGAAGTGATAAAGAATGTAAGAGAATGGGTTGAATTAGATTAAGAACATAAGTGTGAAATGTGATGGTTAAATGAGTAGGAAATCCCAGTGTGAGTAGCCTAGGTTAATGGCACTTTGGGGTTTAAATGGTTTGTAATGATATTAGGAAGGTTGACAAATAATTTTATGTTCACAATTTAAAGGAAGCTTGTGTTGGATTTTGGGTTTTCTTGAAATATGGTCTTGGAGCTGCTGTTGGTGCCTGTTTCTGGTCGTGGCACGAGTCGTGCCCCCTGGCACGAGTCGTGCCCATGGCCAACTCGTGGATATGACTCGTGGAATAGGAGTCCAATCGTTCTGATCAATTTAAGAGGAAATTGGCACGAGTCGTGCCCTCAGGCACGAGTCGTGCCCTAGGAAAGGAACGAGTCGTGCTTGCTAAGGGACGCGTGAATCTGGGAAAGGCCAAAGGGGCACGAGTCGTGCCCTGGCCTGGTGACTATGATCCATTTTGTGAGCTGTTTAAACCTAATCAAACTAGAATCAAAATGAATCCTCTTTAACCTAGATTAAAGTAGAATACTTTGGCTACACCATGACGTCTTATTGGGTCAAAATGCATTTGGGGAAGTAGTTTAAATATTGTTCAGAAAATGGTTGATAAGCTTGGTTAGTAACTTCACTAAAGTAGTTCAAACTTGGGAAGTAGATCTTGAACTTTTATTAAGATTATTCAAGGTTGAGTAATGACTTCGTAGAAATGGTTTATGGTTCAGGGTGGCCTTACTTGCTCCCATACCCTTGGTGATTCGTTGAATAGTGTAGAGACTATAATTACACTATTGTGTTGGTTAGGAATGTATATGTGTTACATCGTTGTACTGTATTCCCCGTGTGGATTATTTGGCATATTGATATATTGTATCCCAGTTGTGGATTATCTGGCATATTGATTATATTGTATCCCGATGTGGATTATGTGGTTATATTGTTACCTTAATTGAATTCATATTCATTGATGGTATTATGCTTAGTGTATTAAATGAATGTTGCACTATAGTATTGATTTAACATGAGTATATTTTACCATGTTGTTATATTATTATCCCTTTTGTGGATTTTATTTCAAGTAACTATTATGTGCTTGGATATTACATGTGATTCGGGGGTATAATGGAATTCAATCAATTATTGATTTGTTCTATAAGTGATTGAAGGTTCATCATACCTGTGACCTCTCCCCTCTGTGGCCACAGAGTGGGTGTGCTAGCAGCTGTATTGAGCCAAAAGCCTTACAGTCCGCTGCGATTTGGTGATTAGGGGGAATGCTTCTGTATTAAGCCAAAAGCTTTACAGATAGCGGTAATATTGTTGGATACTCTGATTAAGTATCTGATTTTCTTATATGGATCTCTGGAGTATGAGTCCTATAAGCGGTGAATGTGCTGGAGGCAGTTCACCAAAGAGTGGAGTTTTACTCCCACGTTGTACGACTTATTGTTCAGACGGGAAAGGTAAAATGAGGTAACGTAAGGTGTTTACCGCTTTAATAATGTGCTATGTGTAACCATGCTATGTGTTGCATCTTGTTTGGCATCTTGCTGCATTCATAATAGCTTATTGAGATTTATTCTCACCCCTTCCCTTTTACTGCTTTAGATTGTGCTGAGACAGGTGACCTGAACCAGTGAGGCCGGGGATAAGAGCGTGGACTCTTGCTTTTGGGACTTGTCAGGTTAAGTATAGGAGTCGGTTGTCCGGGAGTCCTATTTAAGTATTTCTCTTTTATAATTTGTATGGAAAACTCTTTTGCTAAACAATGTTAATTAGGATTTTCAATGTAATTGATTAAGTATGGTTGTTGAAGTATTTGTTTAAATTCCTTCGAGTGGAGATATTATCTGTTGATTTTATTTTGAAAATTTGAGAATTGATTTTCTTTTAAAGTGAAATAAAAGTTTTAAAATTCAGATGGGTTTTCTTAGTTGAGCTCCTCAAGCTCGGGACACGCATTAGGTCCCGGGTTGGGGTGCCCACAGCGATCGGAATGGAACGACGGAAGCAGCATCACCGGAGAACTCAAGCCTTGCCGGAAACTGGGAAATCAAGAAGGTTCGCCGGAGAGGTTTATTGTCAAAACCTTGCAAGTGCTCTCTCAGTATCTCAAAAGCTGAAAGGTTGAAATGAATTTGGATTTGGGTTTTATACTCGCTATAACTGGGTTAAACCCGAAAGCAAAATGGGTTATCGGGTATGGCGCCACAAACATTAAATGCCAGCAACAACATTCGAGGAATGTCAGACCTGGGGGCCCACCACTTATAATCATGGCAATAACCGTCGAATAATCAAACGGCGCATTAAGGAAGCGTCCCTGACGCGTGTCAAACCTGTTCGTATTCTATAAGCCGAGGACGAGATGACTTTCTCCTCGTCCTAGGCCGAGCTAGAAAGTCGGAGGCCACTGAACAGTATAAACCGAGATACAAACATGGGCTTGTCCGGGTCAGGCCCAAATGGATTGGGCTATAAACATAATCCTTATACAAGTGTAAGATACTCCAATTACAAGTGCCGAGGAAGATCTTCCTTGTATGCCGAGGTGCACCTCCTTGACCTTAACAATTATCAATGAGCTCTTCCTATCATTTTCCTTGTCTGGCCTTAGGCAGTGATAAATGACGAGGAGATAAAAGTTCTTACCTCGGCATAGTTTCATATGACGAGGAGACAAAATTGTGCATCTCGGCATATTCACATGTCGTCAGATCGTCAATAGACGAGGAAGCTAATTCATGCATCTCGGCTTACACACAAATGCCGAGATAAAACATTCATGCTCCTCGGCTTTTCGGCTAGCATATTGAACATTCATATTTAAACAAGGATTCAACAGTTATTATCCAATCAGGATTGTAACCACCTACATCAATTCAAGTCAAACAATGACTCCTTGACAGATATAATTCTCTTAGGATTATATCTTATCTCTTTACAAGTTCTATTCAACATGGATTCTATCAATCCATCCCTATAAATATAAGTCACATAGCACATATTTCGGTACGTTACTTTTTTACATACAGAAACTCTGTCAATTTAGTTTCTTATACATAAACCGTGAACTTACTCTCACGCTGGAGGGCCTTTAGCCGGAGTCGCCCCGGCTTAGTTTACGTGTTTTCTCTTATTTTCAGACCTTACAATCTCCGAAGTATCCGATCACTTGGATTTGGACTGATTTAACAATTTTGACATCATCAAGAACTGCCCTTTATTCCGCTCAGAAATAATTTTATTAGATAATTTCAATAATTTTCGGTTGATGAGTTAAATAAGAAAAAAGGGTAAAGATTCCTTGGATTCTTTACCCTCTTTTTATTGGAAAAACAATGAAAAGGTTAAAGATTCCTTGGGCACTCTTTCTTGACAGCAAATCCAATTTATTCACTCCTGGCTCCACCACCCCGATTAAAAAAAAAAAAAAATCATTTCCACTTACCTTTTTTTCTTACCTTTTTTTGTTTTTTAATGCTTTAAAGTCCAAAGAACCTATCATTGAATTGTACACCACTTTCCTCCCTTCATTCAGTAAAAAAATTGGATTTAGCAATATAGAGAAGAGAACTGAATTGTGAAAAGAATATATATATATATATATATATATATATATATATATTCCCTTCATCTCATTAATAACTTCACATTTTGTCATTTTTGACGTACCATTTAAAGCTTCACCTTTCCTTTTTGGGACATTTTATATTATCATTTTAATATATAGGGCCCACTTAAAACAACACTAATAACATATCCCCTAATTAAACACCCCATAACCCAAAACTAATTAAAACCCAAAACAAGTTCCTTTCATTTATTTTATCAGATAAGAATCAATATTATCCACACATTACAAATCTCTCTTCACTAACCAAACCCTACTCTCTCTCCTCACTTTCTCTATCGTTTAACCAAGCGGTTGTTCTTCACTTCGTCGAAACCCTAGTTTCTCTCTGTCGATTTCACTTCGTCGATTACCAATAATTAACCCTCTAATGTTAGGTTTTCTCTCTCGATTGTTCCCCTTTCTTCATGGATTCTAATTTTTCCAACAAATTCGAAGTTGAATCAGCCATGGTGACGAACGATATTTCAATCGTCGCTGGCGATTCGTCAAACTTCACCCCTTTTTCGTCTATTAATGACAAATCAGTGGTTGGGGAAGCCATTTCTTTTGAAGAAACACCAGAACATCGAAATATATTTGGGGAATTGTTGACTCAACCAAATCTAAAAGGTCTTCCGTTGTGTGTATTTAACGAGCCATTGGTCTCTGTCCGAACAACTTGACGCCATTGCAGCCGAAAATGGTCCATCTCCCTACTTTCGATTTAGAGAGGATAACACTGTCTACGAATGGACTCCACCCACGATTAAACCATCTAAGTCCCACTTTGAGCGAAAGGTTGAAGAGCACAGAAATGACTTGCTAATGTTGGGTTTGCACTTTTCGGCTATACAACGATGGCTCAAGGAACAGGTTTATGTATTCTTTCTTAATCTCTAGTCTCTGTTCTTCTCTCTTATTGACTACATTTTTCGGAGTTGGGTGAAAGGTATCTGTGAAATAATGAGTATGGCTTCTTGATGTCATTTTTGTGATTGTTTGTTTCAACTGCTCACTAAAATGAATTTGCTGATAAGAACTTTTCTTATGTGCAATGATAAAAACTTTTGCTATTTTGAGCACTTTTTTAAACACTGTCTCGGCTTGAATGAATTTGTCTGGGACGGGTTTATGTGTTGAGATTGGTATTGTGTGCTTAAGTGAAGTTTGAATTGGTGAGATGCTATGTGAATGAATTTGTGTGGAGTCTTTCTATGATGATTCAATTCGGAGAATGAATTAACATTGACAGTCAAATGTTACAAAAAGTTGTCTTATGTGGCAGACCCTTCAAAAACTACTCTATGATGAGACTTTTCTGAGAGTAGAAATACGATTACATACCATTACCTAAAGATATGTGATGTAGATCAATGAGCATTCCAGGCAGCTGAGGGTTCAGGCGGGCGCCCCATATGCACCCAGGCGAGCGCCTCAACTGGAAGAATCACGGGCCAAGTTTCTGGTGGTGAGGCTGGTGCCTCAAGCTAGGCCAGGCGACCGCCTCATTGGCGGATCAAGCTACTGTGTTTGAGGCTGGCGCCTCACATGGAACGGGGTGGGCGCCTCAATGATCGCAGTTGTTTCCTTATTGACGATTTTGTTGTTTCCTTATGCATTGCTGGTGTTTCTTTTGAACTTTACTTGGGTTAATTTGGTCTTTATGTTTCTAATTCGTTTTAGGGTTATTAGTAAGTATTTAAACATCTTTATGGTCTTGAATTACTCAATTTTTATGATTGAATTTATTTAGAAAAAGTTGAAGCTTTTCTTCAAGAATCTTGGTTATTTATTCCGTTTTGCTATTTCTCTTGGCTTTTGGCTATCATTTGGTATCTGTTTCCTGGTTATCAATGGCCGAACGCGGACTTGGTGCTCATGATGGTCCCCCAGGCGGATGAAATCCATCACGATAGAGACCTACACGATATTGAGAATGACGAATTGCGAAACCAGATTTAGCAGCTCCAATAGCAGATTGCTCGTATGAGGGCTCCCACTGATTTGGGCTCTGATTCAGATGAATCGTCTGATGAAGGAGGCTTTGCAGACGGGCGCAATCTCTTCGCTCGTGGTCATGAACGTGGACACAGTTTGGGGCTGATCCTTCGAAGGATATCGGCATGAAGATCGACATTTCGGAGTTTGAAGGTAAGGTGCACCCTGATGAGTTCATTGATTGGCTAAATACTGTTGAACGCGTGTTTGATTTGAAACATATGGAGGATAGTCATAAGGTTAAGGTTGTTGCAATCAAGTTGAAAAAGCATGCTTCAATTTGGTGGGAACATGTTAAGAAGCAACAGGCGAGAGATAGGAAATCAAAAATTCAGTCTTGGGATAAGATGAAAAAGCTGCTACGACGGAAATTCCTTCCTGAACACTATAGACAAGAGGCCTTTCTTGATTATCATAATCTGAAGCAGGGTGATATGACTGTCGAAGAGTTCATCAATGAGTTTGATCGTTTGCAGATGCGGTGTGATATTTCCGAAGAGGATGAACAAACGGTTGCTCGCTTCCTTGGGGGACTACGTGTTGACGTGTCAGAGGTGGTTCAATTGCAACAGTATTGGACTTATGCGGATGTGTGTCGACTTGCTCTGAAGCTTGAGAAACTGTTGAAGAGGAAGAAGGTGGTGAATCGTTGACCGAGCAGAGATTTTACTAACACTAGGGGCGCTGGTAGTTCTAGCACACCCAAAGGGGTTCCACCAACTGCTCCTAAGACGCCGGTTATAGCCAATTCGGGTACCACATCAGCCAATACTAGAGGGAGGCAGCCTGCGAGGTGCTTCAAGTGTCAGGGTATTGGTCACCTTCAAGCCGAGTGTCCCAACAGGAACGTTATTGCCTTACTTGAGGAAGAGTTACCGGTCTATGACGAAGAAGACGAGGTGTTCGATGTTGAGTTCGAGGTGGTTTATGCAGACAAGGGTCCGGCCTTGGTGGTTAAACGTGTGTTGAACGCGACGGCAGTAGATGATGATCAATGGCTTCGCCATAATATCTTTAATACAAAGTGCACTGCCAAGGGTAAGGTTTGCAAGGTTATTATTGATGGTGGTAGTTGTGAGAATGTTGTTTCTACTACTATGGTGGACAAACTGAGTTTGCCTACGGTTGTACAACCACAGCCATATAAGTTGTCTTGGTTGATCAAAAGCAATGAGCTCAAGGTGGATAAGCGGTGCCTCGTGCAGTTTTCTATTGGTAAGCGTTATAGAGATGAAGTGTGGTATGATGTTGTGCCAATGGATGCATGCCATATTTTATTGGGAAAGTCGTGGTTATTTGACAGGTGGGTTAAGCATGATGGGTTCAAGAATACGTACACCTTCTACATGAATGATGTCTCTATTACTTTATGTCCTACGGACCCGAGACAGGAGCAGACTGCTAGTGATAAACCTACGAATGTTGTTATTCACCAACTCCTTAGCCGTTCAGAGTTTGATTCAGCAACAGCAGTGGAGCAGGGGTTCTATGTTCTTGTCATGCTAGAGGAGAACGAGTCGGGTTTGTCCACACCCGGGGAGGTACAGTCATTGCTTGATGCTTACAGTGATGTTACTCCTGAAGAGATTCCTCCGGGACTTCCTCCCATGCGGGATATTCAGCATTGCATTGATCTTGTTCCGGGTGCTTCTATTCCGAACAAGGCTGCTTATCGGTTGAGACCCAAGGAACATGAAGAGTTGGAGAGACAAGTGAGGGAGTTACTTGACAAGGGTGTCATTCAGGAAAGTATGAGCCCTTGTGCGGTTCCGGCTCTGATGGTGCCTAAGGCTGAAGGAACATTGCGTATGTGTATGGATAGTCGGGCGATCAATAAAATCACCATCAAGTACAGGTTTCCCATTCCTCGGATCGATGATTTGCTTGACCAGTTACATGGTGCAGTGGTGTTTTCCAAGATTGATTTGCGGAGCGGGTATCACCAGATTTGTGGGGATGAGTGGAAGATGGCTTTCAAGACTCGGGATGGATTGTATGAGTGGATGGTGATGCCGTTTGGGCTCTCTAATTCTCCTAGCACGTTCATGCGACTCATGAACCAGATTTTTAGACCTTTCATCGGTACATTTTTTGTTGTTTATTTTGATGATATCCTGATTTATAGTAAATCTGTGGAACAACACTTGGTATACTTGAGACAGGTTTTTTATGTTCTGCGTGGGCAGAAATTATATGCTAACCATAAGAAGTGTCACTTTTTGACCGAGCAAGTGACTTTCTTGGGGTGTGTTGTTACGAAGGAGGGTATTCAAATTAGGGGTGGACATGGTTCGGTTCAAACCGCGGTTTGAGACCGAACCGAACCAAACCACGCAGTTTGGTTTGGTTTTTTTCTATAAATGGTTTAGCTTGCTTTGAAAATTTAATAAACCGTGTGGTTCAGTTCAGCTCGCAGTCTGGAACCTCAAAACCGAACCAAACCGAACCAAACCGATTCAGACCGAACCGCAGTTTGGAACCGTAAAACCAAACCGTGAAACCGAACCATGAAATTCTCGAACCGAAATCCTAGCCGTTCATTAAATGGTTGAATCTTGAATTTGTAATTTTGTATCTTTATTTTAGACAATGTCTTGTAATTTGTTTTGAGATGGTTTCTTTTGTTGTACTTGTTAGAACAATGAACTTTCAGTTTACTAAAACTCATTCCTATTTGGATAGTAGTATTTGTGTTTTATGTTTAATATATATGATTGCTAGTTTGATTAAAAAAATATGTAAAGAGCAACACTTTTAGTTGGACAGGTTTGTAGTTCGGATAGCGGTCTAGACCGCAGTTCGGACCACGGTTTGAACCGTTTATGAAACCGTGGTTTAAGACCGAACCAAACCAAACCGAAGTGGTTTGGTTTGAAATTTTCTATGGTTCGGTTTGGTTTGGAATTTTCCCAAACCGAGTACTAGCGGTTTGGTCTCCAAATTCCTTCCAAACCGAACCAAACCGAACCATGTCCACCCCTAATTCAAATGGATGATTCGAAGGTGGAAGCTATTACTAGCTGGCCTACACCGACGAACGTTCATGATGTTCGGCATTTTCATGGTTTGGCTTCCTTTTATCGCCGTTTCATTCGTGATTTCAGCAGTATTATTGCCCCTCTTATTGACTGCATTAGGGGGAGTGTTTTTGTGTGGAATAAGGCAGCGGAGGATGCTTTTCAGCTTTTGAAAAAGGTGGTGACACAAGCTCCTATTCTCATTTTGCCAAATTTTGAGGAGGTTTTTGAGGTTCATTGTGATGCATCCAATGTTGGTATTGGCGGAGTGTTGAGTCAGAATAAGAAGCCTGTTGCGTTCTTTAGTGAGAAGCTGAATGATGCTAAGAAGAAGTACTCGACATATGATAAGGAGTTCTATGCTATTGTTCGTACCTTAGAGCATTGGCAACATTATCTCTTGTCAAGGGAATTTGTGTTGTATTATGATCATGAGGCACTCAAATACATTCAAGGGCAGCATAAGCTTAATCTACGACATGCCAAGTGGGTGGAGTTCATTCAAATTTTTACGTTTGTCATTACACATAAGGCGGGTGTTCAGAACCGTGTGGCAGATGCTTTGAGCTGTCAGCATTCCATGTTAGCTATACTGCAGGTTGAGGTTTGTGGATTTGACACTTTTCGTGATTTGTATCGTGATGATCCGTATTTTGGGGATGTGTGGGAAAAGTGTACCCGAGGTAGCTTTATGCAGTTTTTGATTCATGAAGGTTATTTGATTAAGGGTCACAAGCTTTATGTTCCTTATTGTTCATTGAGGGACCTAATCATTTCGGAGAGTCATGAAGGGGGACTTGCCGGACACTTTGGCAAAGATAAAACATTGGCACTTGTAGGCGAGCAGATTTTTTGGCCAAAGTTGGGGCATGATGTTGCTCGGTTTGTGGAGAGATGTCGATTGTGTCTTGTAGCCAAGACTCGCAAGACCAATGCAGGCCTCTATACTCCTTTGCCGGTTTCTACTGCTCCGTGGGAGGACATTAGCTTGGATTTTGTGTTGGGATTGCCTCGTACGCAGTGACAAAAAGATTCTATTATGGTGGTGGTGGATCGTTTCTCAAAGATGTCCCATTTTGTCCCTTGCAGTAAAACATTCGATGCGACACAGGTGGCAGACTTGTACTTTAAGAAGATTGTGAAGTTTCATGGTATTCCCAAATCCCTTACTACTGATAGGGATGTCAAGTTTGTTAGTCACTTTTGGCGCACGTTGTGGAGAAAGATGGGTTCACGTTTACAGTTCAGTAGCTCTTATCATCCGCAGACAGATGGGCAGACAGAGGTTACTAATCGTAGTTTGGGTAACTTATTGCGCAGCTTGGTTGGTGACCATCCACGTCAATGGGATTTGATGCTTGCACAGGCTGAATTTGCATACAACAACTCTCAGAACCGCACTACGGGTAAAACCCTTTTCAGGTTGTGTATGGGCGCAACCCTGTCAGCCCCTTGAATCTCATTCCTCTTTCGGTTACTAGTCAACACAGTTCGGATGCGGAGGCGCATGCGACTCAAATTAAGGAGCTTCATAAGCAGGTTCGCAAGCGCATTATTCGGCAAAACAGTATGTATAAGCAGCGGGTGGACAAGCATCGCAAGCGGGTTGTGTTTTAGGCAGGTGACTTGGTGTGGGTTCACTTGCATAAGGAGAGGTTCTCGGCTGGACGTTTTGGCAAGCTACAACCAAGGGCGGATGGACCATTTCAGGTGGTGGAGTGGATTAATGACAATGCATACAAGATTGACTTGCCATGGGAGTACAACGTCTCAGCAACGTTTAATGTTTCAGACTTATCTGCATACCATGGAGACAATGATGATGATGCCAACTTGAGGACGAGTTTCTTTCAAGAGAGGGAGGATGATGTAGATCAACGAGCATTCCAGGCAGCAGAGGGTCCAGGCGGGCGCCCCATATGCACCCAGGCGAGCGCCTCAACCGGAAGAATCACGAGCCAAGTTTCTGGTGGCGAGGCTGGCGCCTCAAGCTAGGCCAGGCGGCCTCCTCACTGGCTGATCAAGCTACTCTGTTTGAGGTTGGGGCCTCACATGGAACGGGGCGGGCGCCTCAATGATCGCAGATGTTTCCTTATTGACGATTTTGCTGTTTTCTTATGCATTGCTGGTGTTTCTTTTGAACTTTACTTGGGGTTAATTTGGTCTTTATGTTTCTAATTCGTTTTAGGGTTATTAGGAAGTATTTAAACATCTTTATGGTCTTGAATTACTTAGTTTTGATGATTGAATTTATTTAGAAAAAGCTGAAGCTTTTCTTCAAGAATCTTAGTTAGTTATTCCGTTCGGCTATTTCTCTTGGCTTTTGGCTATCAACATGTGCACAAATTCCATCTCATGCATCATGCCTTCAAACCTTGCTCCATGACCCGCTTATTGTAAGTACCGAATGCAACACTTCACTAGTTCGTTATTAACTGATAAGTCTCTTGGGAGTTGTCCATTTCTTTCCAAAGCATCTTTTCCCAGATGTTATAAGCTGTAGTTGTTATCACCCCTCACAGTCATAATTTGTCTCATTGTTGATTGCAATGTGAGAAACAACTTGTTAAGTTTATAAGCTGTTAAATTTTCAAATGATTCTAGCACTCCATTCACCAATTCATCCACTGTCTCGGCTTGAATGGTATTTCTCATTGCATCCAATGAGTTGAACCAACCTAAGTCATTGATGTTTGTGTCTGGTGAATTTGCTGGCTGAAATTGTAGCTGTATGTTAAAGCCATCCTCACTTGCTGCTGCTCTAAAATCCACATCATTGTTGTTGATATGTGATGGTGCATTATCCCACTGAATAATAATGTCTTTGCTGGCTGTTGAAGGCCATTTTTTCTTGATTGCTGGAAGAACCTGAAGCACAAACAACACAAATAAGAGTTTATTGGGGGGGAATATGTTACACAGCTTTAAAATGGCAGAAATCTTACTTTGGTTATGAGCATATTCTTGGTCACTTCTTTATTGATTGATTCCAATGCTTTTGTTACCATTGTACCTGCTGCTCTATTTCTGTTGTTTCTCTTTCCTGGCTTCTTTTTTGTAAATGGCCACATGCAAATTTTTCCATCAAAGCTTAAATTTTCTTCTCTATCAATAATTGGCCTTGAAACAGCACAAATAAACATCACTTTTGTGATGAATCTTTTGCTTTTACATGTCCTATGTGGCTCTTCTTCACCTTGACAAATGTAATACCTTTCATTTGTTTTGGTTATGTAAAACTACTTCTCATCTAAGTGTATGATATCATTCATGGGTTTGAAACTGACTATGTTTGCTGCTGCATTAAATGAGAGAGCTTCAAGGCAAAAACTGAGTCTTGCTAAACAGTTTATAAAAGATAAACCTGGCTTGATTGCATTTGTGTGAGCCCTGATCACACCCTCTTTTTTTCCATCTCCCAACTATAGATTTACTGACTCCTAAACCTTGACTAAGGTTTCTAATTGTTCATCTTTTACGAAACTCAATTCCTTTCATTTTTTCTTCATCAAATTTCACTCTTTTAGTCCTTAATGTACCTTTCTTTTTTGAATTTAAATTGACAGGTATTCTTTGGCCCCGTTGATCATGGACCTTCCTCCAATATTTGAAGATAGTTCTTCTGCTGACCCCATATTTTGTTGCAGCCACACGTATGTATCCTCTAGGAAGCTTTCCCTCCACAAAACCTTCAATCAAGAATTGACCCAGCAAGTTGGCTTGATTTTGAGTTAAATTTAATTTGGATAACAAGTTGCAGCCTGATGATGAAGCCATGTTGAATTTTAGCTCTCAGAAATCTGTAGTCTTTGTTTTTTTATTATTGAAGGATGTTGTTGTTGTGGCTGTATTTGTAAAGATGATGAATACTCCTTTTTTGAATTTAAATTTCCTTCTCTATCTGTAATGGTTCCCTCAAAAAAAAATGGAGGGAAATTATTTTGTTATTGTCATATGGATTGTGATCCTTGTAAGTACTGAATGTATAAGTTGTTTCTTTTTTGAATAATAATGAATTTTTGGAGGGAATGATTAGTTTTTAAAATTGAGATGTGACTTTTCTTAAACTTCATTAACATATCTTTCTCATATTATTTTTGAATATAAATATTATTTTTTTAATTCTTGTGCCATGACTAAAAGGGTGAACTAAATAATGGGTCGGAGGGAATATATTCTAGGCTTCTCTATAATAGGAATAGAAATATAAATAAGAAAATAATTACAATCATATAAAGACGGTAAAAAGTACATAACAAAATGTCAACGAGTTTGGCTCCTGTGGCATAGGCCTTGACTTTCCTTTGAAAGGTACATGGTATGGTTCGAATCCCCCTCCCAATGTTATAATTTAAATTGTTGAAGCTTGGTAAAAAAAATACATAAAAAATATTTACTAAGATTGAATGTGCACAAAATGTACTAAAATAATAGAGTTTACTCGAGAAATTAAAGCCTAATTAAGAACCCCCTTAGAAGGGCTTTACATTCATTAATCAAGCTAGAATTAATATTCCAATGCCAAGATTTTTTGCGTAAAATAACTTTCGAAAAATGATGGATTAATTACTATTTAGGGCCTGAGGTCGTATACCTGTTCTCGTGCGGGGGCCTGTTATAGTTTCCTTTTCAATTTAGGGCCTGTCATTAAAAAAGTTAGCCGGTTAAGGGCTATTTGACGAAATTCGTTGAAAAACTTGTTAAAGTCTAACAGATTGGACCAAACTGAAGTTAATTTCATATTCAGGGTGTTAAATGTAATTTCATAAAATAAAAGGACTAAAAATATATTTTTTAAAAATATTAAATAATCACATTTTAAAACAAAATGAAGAAAAAATTATAAAAAAAAAAATTATAAATTTAGAAATAATACTCTATTATTATTATTACTATTATTATTATTATTATTATTATTATTATTATTATTATTATTAATAATCATATAATTTTTTAATTTCAAAAACCTTATTTCTCCCCAACTCCTTCTTCTTCCTTCTCTCTCCCTCACTATTCAACCCCGCCGTTAACACCCCTCCGCCACCAAAGCCGTCGCAGCCACACCTTCCTCTTCATCTTCATCTTCATCTTCATCTTCTTCTTCTTCCTTTTCTTTTCCTCTCCTCCCTCCATTAAACACCATCCTCTACCCTCTCCCTTCCTAAAACCGCCCCATAACAGAAAAATCACCCACCATTAACCCACTTTCTCTCTCTACAAAAATCATCAACTTACACCCATCACCACCACTGCAATCAAACCTAACACCATCACCACCACCACAACCACCATGTCACCGCCACCACCACATGAAAATATCAGAAAAAAACACCCAAACCCAGATCTGAAAAACCCACAACCACCATGTCACCGCCACGACCATCTGATTTTGAAATCAAAATCAGATGAAGCACACACACACAAACGCGCACACACAAACAACGCATCCAGATCTGAAAAACCCAAACCCAAATCGGAGGCGATGAGCTTGATGAGGTCGTGGAGTTGTTGATAGCGGACATTGTTGATTTTGATAGATCTGAAGAAGGCGAGCGGTGGTGGAGTTGTTGATGGCAGACGGTGGCAGAGTTGTTGATGGCAGACGGTGGCATTGAGACGGGTGGGAGGCTTCAGAGTTCAGAGGCGGTGTTGGAAGAGATTGAGGGGGAAAAGAGGCGTGGTGGGGTGGGGAGGAGACGCGCAGTGGGGTAGGGAGGGGTAAAGATTGGGTGGCGTGAGAGGAGGGGGACGGTGGTGGTGGTGGTTTCTTCATCTTCTACGGGGAGGTTGAGAAGGGCGTGGCTGTGGCCGGATGGATGAAGATGGAGTATTATTTCTAAATAATAATAATAATTACTCCCTTCGTCCCTAAATGTTTGTCCCATTTCCCCTTTTCCTTTGTCCCAAAAAGTTAGTTTCATTTCCAAAATTAAAGCTTCAAAATCACTAAATTTTCAAATGGGACAAACATTTAGGGACAAACATTTAATTAAAAAGTTTGAAAAGTCAAATAGGACAAACATTTAGGAACGGAGGGAGTATAATAATAATAATAATAATAATAATAATAATAATAATAATAATAATAATAATAATAATAATAATAATAATAATAATAATAATAATAATAATAATAATAATCATAATAATAATGATAATAATAATAATAATAATAATAATAATAATAATAGAGTATTATTTCTAAATTTATAATTTTTTTATAATTTTTTCTTCATTTTGTTTTAAAATGTGATTATTTAATATTTTTAAAAAATATATTTTTAGTCATTTTATTTTATGAAATTACATTTAACTCCCTGAATATGTAATTAACTTCAGTTTGGTCCAATCCGTTAGACTTTAACAAGTTTTTCAACGAATTTCGTCAAATAGCCCTTAACTGGCTAACTTTTTTAATGACAGGCCCTAAATTGACAAGGAAACTATAACAGGCCCCCGCGCGAGAACAGGTATACGACCTCAGGCCCTAAATGGTAATTAACCCAAAAATGATTGTCGTAAAATGTTTTTTGAAAAATAAAAATATTTTCTAAAATGTTTTTTGAAAAATAAAAATATTTTCTGGAAAATAACATTAACATGTTTTTGGCAATTTGGTAAATCTAAGGAAAATATTTTTCGAAAAATATTTTCATGTGTTTGATAAATTAAAGAAAAATATTTTTCGATAAAAATACAATCTGAGATAAGTTGAAAAATATAGGGTGGGGTATGGTGATAGAGGTGGGGTGGGGTGGATAGGATAGGCTGGGGATTAGTAGGGGTGAGATGGGTGGGTGTGGGGTAAGGTATGGGTAGAGTAGGGTGGTGGGAGAAATGTAAAGGTAACATGGTGGTAGGCTAGGGTGATGATAGGGTAGGGTGTGGGCGTGAGATAGGTGTGGGGTAGGGTGGGTAGCTGAGAGTGAGGGGATAGGGTGGGTAGCCGAGAGTGTGAGGAATGGGGTTGGGTGGGGGAGTTAAAAAATAATTTTAAAATGAATTAAAAAACAAGACCTCGGGATGGTGGTGGGGTGGATTGAGGGGGTGGGGAGTTGTTAAAAATAAATTTAAAATGAGTAAAGATTTTTTTTTTAATTTTGATCGGGTGGTGGTGGTGGGGAGGGGGGGATGGTGGAGAGTTGTAAAAAATAATTTCAATAAAAGTAATTTTTTATGAGGGGCTTGGGTAGGGGATGGGTAATGTGGGGGTGTTTGAAAAGTTAATGGATAATCATATGATGATTATATGCATAGAGATGCACATTAAATTTATGGGTACTTGTTAGAGAACAAGTAACTGGACTTGACCCGTATGAGATTTATGTCATGGTCAAATGCCATAATTAAATCTCATAAGGTTACTTCATTTAGTCCCTAGACCTGAGATTATCATGACCTTACATATGATGAAAGCCATGTTTGATTTTAGTCAAACGATATCTTAACACGATATCTATAAAGGCTATTTTTGGCATGATCGGAATCATGATGGGAAGGATGATAAGTCAAGATGGAATTTGTCCCTCGAAAGAGAGATGTTATGCTTGGGCCCCTCGATGAGTGATAATGATGAAAGTGTATGGCCATACCCCAATGCGATTGGATTATCATTATACTCATGATCGAGAAAGCATTGAACAAGTACAAGTTGACGTGGACCATGACTTGTGTTCAATATAACATCGTGAGACAAAGGGAGAAATGGAAGTGTACCATTAGAAACGTGAACTATTACGTTATATTATTTGGGTAGACATAATGGCTTGCTAGAGTCCGCTTATGTTTTATGAGAGTCGATATGATCGAGATCATTGCCAACATAATATAATCCTATTGGGTCACACACAACTAGAATGAATTGATTAAACCAGAGGAAGAAAATTGAGAGAATCCTGATGTGGCTTAAGACATCGCGCGACAGAACTTGTCCATGGGACTCTACTGGTCGTGCGACACTTTAAGCCACAGAAGCGTTTTCAGACTGGTTTCCTAATTTGATTAGGAAACAAATATTAATGCTAAACTAGTATAAATATAACTATCTGTCAACCCTAATAAGCTAGCCGAATTTCTAAAAAGAAAATCACAACAAATATTCTCAATATTCTTCTTTGGTTTATGATCTAACAATCATCAAGAAATCGTTCTTGGTTCATTCAAATGTGTGGATACTATTAGAGGGTCTTCGCTCATACGACGATCAAGGCCTAGAGTTCGAAGTTTGTGATTCAATATCACATCAATACATTGTTCGATAGCTCAAGAACGGAAAGCGATCAAGGTTGGTATATTCTATCTCATAGGAATTCAAGTTAATCATATAGAACGGATCCTAGGGCTCTTGGGTTTTGTGTTATTAGATGCTTAATTCCACTGCGCATGGACCCATAAAACCCAACAGTGATATCAAAGCCCCATTCGTAGGGTTAAGTTTTAATTAACATGCTAGAAAAATTGATATAAATTATTTATATGGTTTTTTGCATGTTTTGTATGCGATAGTTTGATTGTTTTTTGAAACAATATGCATAAATCATGTTCTATTCATATTGAATTAAATCTGCTAAAAGTTGTTTATATGATTTAATTGTTCTGTGATTGAGAATTGATTGAATCTGAAAATCTGCAAATCTGGTAACCTTGTGTCACACGACTAAGGATGCCTGTGTCACGCGACAGAACATGCTTGTGTCACGCGACAAAGCTTGTTTCTGACACGTGACAAAACTTGTCCAATCTGGGCAGAATCAGTTTGTTGAACAATCCTGCTAATCTGTGAATGTGTTTACAATCTGATATGTTTATGTCTTAATCTGGATGCTATAAATTTCTGGAAATTAAGTTTATATGGCTATGCTAGATTAATTCATTGTTTATGCATGCTTAGTTAATTAAAATATGATTTTATTAATTGTTGCGATGCATGAATTATGTGTTCTTACGTGTTAAGAATTTTGTTAGATGTTTAGTTGAAACATTGTATTGTAATTTCCTGAATGTTTAGATTGAAACATTAAAATTTTGATTTTCTGATTGTTTATGAGAAACAAGTCATTTTACGCAAAATTTAAAAGGAAACTGATTGTTTATAAAAAGTATTGATTATGTTGCAAATCAGAGCTGATTTCTGATTGTGCATGTCAAGGAGAGTTCTGTCGAAGGAGAGATTTGGTACTTAAGTATTCCTTGTGGCTCACCTATCTTCCTGGGAACTTACCTGGTGCACGATTATGATTATCTTTGCTGATATGCTTATAATCTACTTTAAAGAACCTTCATTTAACTTTTAAGTTCTTTATGCCAATTCATGATTTGAGACCATTCGGATAGTTTTGGGTGGGCTTGCCATAGCAAGGTACTTTGATTCTATTTGCTTGCGAGCAAGATGAGAAAATGGTGGTTCCTATACGTTTAAAGTGAATGAACTTAATTGGGTTATCAAAATGGTTTTGGACCCAAGGCATAAAATGAGATTATAATATGCTTAGACATATGATGTCTTGAATAAATCTCATAAAAGATCTAAGAGTCATATATGTGATATGATTGATGTTTCTACCTAATTAATTTAGTTTTGAGCGGTTTGCCATAGCAAACTTGAAATTAAATTAAAGTTGGATCTTAGCCCATTAAATGTATATTATGCTTATTTGCATTGGAAGGTGTATAATTTAGTGGGAGCATTTATTTTCATGTAAATGCATTATACTTCTCATATAATATGTTTACTTATATGTGTTCATATTTTAGGTATATCTTTTTGTAGAATAAATGGCATCAAACAATAATCATCATTTGTCACTGCGATCTGTCCTTGAGAAGGAAAAGTTGGAAGAGAATGGTACAAACTATATGGATTGGATCCGTAGCGTGAGAATCGTTCTCAGGCAAGAGGAAAAATTGTACGTTCTCGAGGAACCTATTCCACCTGAACATGCTGCCAATGCTGCTAGGGCAGTGAGGATCAATATCTGAAGCATAAGCGTGATGCTACTGATGTTGGTTGCCTCATGCTCTCTGCCATGTGCAAGAGCCTTCAAAAAGATCTTGAGCAGTTGGGGACAGTTGATCTAAACAATCGACTGATGAAAATGTTTCAAGTTCAAGAAAGGTACAACACAGTTAAGGCCCTAACCTCATGCAAGATGAGTGAAGGACAAGCTGTTGGTCCTCTTGCTCTAAAGATGAAGGGCCACATCGAGCATCTTGAGAGGCTCGATTTTCCGATTAGCCAAGAGTTGGCTACTGACATGATATTGAATTCATTGCCCGAAGGTTTTAGTAATTTCATAATGAACTATAACATGGGGGGCATGAATAAGAACCTTTCCGAGTTAGTTCAAATGTTGAACACTGCGGAAACCAATATTGTCAAAAAGAAAGCCGATCAAGTGTTGATGGTTAACAAGGGGAAGGGTTTCAAGGGTAAAGGAAAGGCAAAAGTTGCTAATCCTAAGGCAAATGTTGCCAAACCCAAAGAGGGTGCCAAACCCAAAGAGGCTAAGCCCAAGTCCCAAGAGGACGCAGTCTGCTTCCATTGCAATGAGATTGGACATTGAAGGAGAAACTGCTCAAAATACAAGGAAGCACTGAAGAAGAGCAAAGGAGTTGCTTCGACTTCAGGTATCTTTGTTATAGATATATTCCTATCTATTTCTAGTTCTTGGGTATTGGATACCGGATGTGAAACTCACATTTGTTTAAATGTGCAAGGTCTAAAGAACAGAAAGATGCTTGAAGAGGGTGAAGTGGACCTACGCGTGGAAAATGGAGCAAGAGTTGTTGCATTAGCCGTAGGAACTTATGAAGTTACTTTACCTAGTGGACTAATACTTGTTTTGAACAATTGTTATTACGTTCCAGCTTTAAGTAGGAATATTAATTCGATTTCATGTTTGGATAATGAAGGTTTTAATTTTCTTATATGTGATAAGAAGTTTTCTATTTACAAGAGTGATATGGATTATTGTACTGCTATTTCATTCAATGGCCTTTATATCTTTGATGTTGAAAATCGTGATAATGATGTCTATAACATTAACAAGAGATCTAAACCCAATGATGTAAATCACACTTACTTATGGTATTGTCTTCTTGGCCATATAAATGAGAAACGCATTTCTAAACTCCACAAAGATGGATTTTTAGACTCACATGATTATGAATCATATGAAACATGCGAATCTTGTTTACTTGGCAAGATGACTAAGGACCCATTTACCAAAACTGGTGAAAGGGCGGGCGACTTATTAGGCCTCATACATACCGATGTGTGTGGACCTATGAGTAGCAATACTAGGGGAGGATTTCAGTACTTCATAACATTTACTGATGATTATAGTAGATTTGGAGATGTTTATCTAATGAAACATAAAAGTGAATCGTTTGAGATATTTCGAATATTTCAAAATGAGGTACAAAATCAACTTGGTAAAACTATTAAAGTACTTCGATCCGATTGAGGTGGCGAATATTTGAGCCAAGAATTTGACAGTCATCTTAAGAGTTGTGGAATCGTTTCAGAACTCTATCCACCCAGAACACCACAATGGAATGGTGTGTCTGAAAGGAAGAATAGAACTTTGTTGGACATGGTTCGTTCTATGATGAGTCAAGTTGAGCTTCCTTTATCCTTTTGGGGACATGCACTAGAAACTGTTGCTTTCACTATAAACAGAGTTCCTACCAAATCGGTTCAAAAGACCCCATATGAGATGTGGCATGGAAGAAAACCTAGTTTGTCTTTCATGAAGATTTGGGGTTGTGATGCATATGTCAAGAAGTTAATTTCTGACAAGCTAGCACCTAAGTCTGATAAATGTATTTTCGTGGGTTATCTTAAGGAAACTAAAGGATACTATTTCTACAACCGAAACGAGAACAAAGTGTTTGTTGCTTGAAATGGTACTTTTTTAGAAAAGGAGTTTCTTCGCAAAGGAACCAGTGGGAGTAAAATAGATCTCGAAGAAATTCGAGAACCCGAAAACAACATCGAACCAATGGTAGAAACTGAACCAAGTTCACAAGAAATTGTGGAACCGGTTCAAGATACACAAGTCCTTCGCCGAAGTGGTAGGTCACGATCCGAACCCGAGAGATATGGATTTCTCGTTACGGAAAGTGATGAAGTGGAGTTAATCGAAAACGATGAAGTCTGCTCCTGATTCGGAAAAATGGCAAGAGGCCATGAAGTCCGAATTACAATCCATGGTTGATAATCAAGTTTGGAACTTGATTGATCCACCCGAAGATGTAAAAACCATAGGGTGCAAATGGGTCTTCAAGAAGAAGACCGACATGGATGGGAAGGTGCACACCTATAAGACTAGGCTTGTAGCTAAGGAATATAGGCAGATTCATGGTATCGACTATGATGAAACCTTTTCATCTGTAGCTATGCTTAAGTCTATTAGAATTTTAATTTCCATAGCCGCATATTATGACTATGAGATATGGCAAATGGATGTCAAGACAGCTTTCCTAAATGGGAAGTTACTTGAGGATGTATACATGATACAACCTGAAGGTTTTGTCAGTCCAGAAAATTCTAACAAGGTGTGTAAGTTGCAGAGATCCATTTATGGATTGAAGCAAACTTCTAGGAGTTGAAATCTACGTTTTGATGAAGCAATCAAAGAGTTTGGCTTTATCAAGAACGAAGATGAACCTTGTGTATACAAGAAAATTAGTGGGAGCGTAGCACTATTTCTAGTGTTGTATGTCGACGATATCTTACTCATTAGAAATGACATTCCTGCACTACAGACTGTCAAGTCTTGGTTGGGAAAGTGCTTTTCAATGAAAGATATGGGTGAATCTGCGTATATCCTTGGTATCAAGATCTATAGAGATAGATCTAAAAGGATGATTGGTTTAAGGCAAAGTACTTACATTGACATGGTTCTCAGAAGATTCCAAATGAAAAATTCTAAAAGAGGAAACATGCCAATGTTGCATGGTGTATCTCTTAGCAAGACTCAAAGTCCTAAGACTAATGATGAGCGAAAGAGAATGAATGGTATTCCATATGCTTCGGCAATTGGGTCTATCATGTATGCTATGTTATGTACTAGCATACATTGGATAGCAGTCAAGATTATCCTCAAGTACTTACGAAGAACTAAGGATGTATTCTTGGTCTTTAGAGAAATGGAAGAAGATCTTGTAGTGAAGGGCTACACAGATGCTAGCTTCCAAACCGACAAAGATGATTTCAGATCGCAGTTAGTGATTTCGAAGTCGTTCCAAGCATCAAGGATCCTATTGAACTTTATTGTGACAACAATGGTGCCATTGCACAAGCAAAGGAACCAAGGTCACATCAGAGATCCAAACACATACTTCGACGTTTCCACATTATCCGAGAGATATGTGAAAGGGAAGACGTAAAGATATGCAGAGTAGACACTGATGACAACGTGGCAGACCCATTAACTAAGTCTCTCTCACAAGCTAAGCATGATGGTCATGTTAGATCCATGGGTATTCGATACATGGGAGATTGGGCCTAGTGCAAGTGGGAGACTGTTGGTGATATGCCCTAGGCCTATAGTTGATAGACTTATGTGTTGATATTATTTATTATTATATGAAAAGTATATTATTTGATTATTATATGTTTTGCATATTTATCTGTAATAATCTCCATCCCTAATTATTAAGAGAATAATTAGTATAAATGTTAATGGATAATCATATGATGATTATATGCATAGAGATGCACATTAAATTTATGGGTACTTGTTAGAGAACAAGTGACTGGACTTGACCCGTATGAGATTTATGTCATGGTCAAATGTCATAATTAAATCTCATAAGGTTACTTCATTTAGTCCCTAGACCTGAGATTATCATGACCTTACATATGATGAAAGTCATGTTTGATTTTAGTCAAACGATATCTTAACATGATATCTATAAAGGCTATTTTTGGCATGATCGGAATCATGATGGGAAGGATGATAAGTCAAGATGAAATTTGTCCCTCGAAAGAGAGATGTTATGCTTGGGCCCCTCGATGAGTGATAATGATGAAAGTGTATGGCCATACCCCAATGCGATTGGATTATCATTATACTCAAGATCGGGAAAGCATTGAACAAGAACAAGTTGACGTGGACCATGACTTGTGTTCAATATAACATCGTGAGACAAAGGGAGAAATGGAAGTGTACCATTGGAAACGTGAACTCTTACGTTATATTATTTGGGTAGACATAATGGCTTGCTAGAGTCCGCTTATATTTTATGAGATTCGATATGATTGAGCTCATTGCCAACATAATATAATCATATTGGGTCACACACAACTAGAATGAATTGATTAAACCAGAGGAAGAAAATTGAGAGAATCCTGATGTGGCTTAAGACATCACGCGACAGAACTTGTCCATGGGACTCATCTGGTCGTGCGACACTTTAAGCCACAGAAGCATTTTCAGACTGGTTTCCTAATTTGATTAGGAAACAAATATTAATGCTAAAGTAGTATAAATATAACTGTCTGTCAACTCTAATAAGCTAGCCGAATTTCAGAAAAAAATCACAACAAATATTCTCAATATTCTTCTTTGGTTTATGATCTAGCAATCATCAAGAAATCTTTCTTGGTTCATTCAAAGGTGTGGATACTATTAGAGGGTCTTCGCTCGTATGACGATCAAGGCCTAGAGTTCGAAGTTTGTGATTCAATATCACATCAATACATTGTTCGATAGCTCAAGATCGGAAAGCAATCAAGGTTGGTATATTCTATCTCATAGGAATTCAAGTTAATCATATAGAACGGATCCTAGGGCTCTTGGGTTTTGTGTTATTAGATGCTTAATTCCGCTGCGCATGGACCCATAAAACCCAACAACAATAACTTTGTAACAGCTGTAACAACTTCTAAGTTGTTACAGAGATACCCCTTCCTCTATGTCCCCCCTCAAACTGGACGGAGCAAAGAGGTTGATCACATTCAGTTTGGAGAGTAAGAGGTTCAACTGAGCAAAAGATAAGGCTTTAGTAAGGAGATCAGCAGGTTTATGATGAGTGGGAATGTGAACAGGAGTAATAAGACCAGCCTTGACTTTGTCTCGAATAAGAGGACAATCTATTTCAATATGCTTTGTATGCTCATGGAATATAGGATTAAAGACAATATGAAGAGCATACTTGTTATCACAATGTAAAGAAACAGGAGTAACAACATAGACATCAAGATCTTTGAGGAGAAAAACCAGCCAAGTGACTTCACAAGCTGCATTAGCCATACTCCTGTATTCAGCTTCAGCTGAGCTTCTTGAGACAGTCAATTGTTTCTTAGTTTTCCATAAAATAAGACATTCCCCAAGCATCATTGTATAACCAGGAAGTGACCTCCTAGTTGTGGGGCATGCCCCTTAATCAGCATCACAGAAAATTGACAAAGTAAGAGAACTTGACTTAGCAAAGAACAAACCCTGTCCAACTGTTACTTTTAAGTACTTGAACACTTTCAAAGCAACAGATAAATAAGGTTCCCTAGGAGAATCCATGAATTTACTTAAGATATGAACAGAGTAGGCAATATCAGGTCGAGTGATGGTTAAGTAAATCAATCTTCCCACCAATCTCCTATATCGATGTGGATTAACCACAGGAGGACCTTCATCTAGAACTAAACCATGATTTTGATCAATAGGAACTAAGGAGCACTTAGCATTGGAGAGACCAGAATCAGCAACAATGTCCAAAGTGTACTTTCTCTGATGTAAACAAAGACCAGAGGAACTTTTGGCTATCTCAATGCTTAAAAAATATTTGAAAGATCCCAAAGCTCTAATATTGAACTGAGTATGTAGATAAGCTTTCACAGCATCAATAGAGTCCTGATGAGGGCCTGAAATGATAATGTCATCTACATACACCAAAATAATCACAATAGTGGTAGCAGATTTGTAAGTGAACAGAGAATGAACATTAAGAGATTGGGTGAAGCCATAGCTGACAAGGGTTTAGGGCAGTGGAAAACTTGGAAACCATTGTCTGGGAGCCTGCTTGAGACCATACAAGGATTTGAGTAGTTTGCAGACAATTGGAGGGGATCCTTCTTGACATGGAATAGATGAAGGTAGAACATAACCTTGTGGTAACTTCATACAGACCTCTTCAGACAAATCACCATGTAAGAATGCATTGCTGACATCCATTTGTTCAATAACCCAACCTTTTATAGTAGCCACTTCAAGAAAAACCCTCACAGTGGTCATCTTGGCCACATGAGCATATGTCTCAAAACAATCCAAACCCTCGATATGTGTGAAACCCTTAGCAACAAGCCTAGCTTTATACCTATCCAAGGTGGCATCAGCCATGTACTTGAAATTATATATCCATTTACAATCCATAGCTCTCTTGCCAACAAAAAGTTCCTGCAACACCCATGTATGATTCTTCTCTAAAGCTACAATCTCAGTGGCCATAGCAGCACACCAATTTGGATCCTTAACAGCTTGAATATATGTTTGTGGTTCAAAAATGGATGAGATATTGCAGATGTAACAATAATAAGAATGAGATATGTGAGTATAAGAGAGAACCTGTGGATTGAGACTTTGATGAGGAAGGTATAGTAGGAGGCAGACTTGTGAAATCAGTAAACTTAGAAGGAAGAATTCTCTATCTATGGGGTCTAGAAGTAGAAAAGGAATGGAAGGAGGCACAGGAGAGTAAGGAGTGGAAGAATCAATGGTAGTAGAAGGCATATGAGAAGGAAGAGAATCAGAAACATCAAAATAGTCAAGATCTGTGAACAAAGGAATATGACACTCATGTTGATTAAGAGAAGAATCATGAAAAGGAAAAATATGTTCATAAAAGTGAATATTCCTACTATAGAAACATTTTCCTGTGTGCAGATCATACACCTTATATGCCTTCTTCCCATAAGGATACCCAAGAAAAATACATTTGGAAGCTCTATAAGAAAACTTATCCCTATGTGAAGCTAAGGTTGAAGCAAAACAAAGACTTCCAAAAACCTTCAAATGATAGTAAGAAGAGGGCTCCCAAGAAGCAATTCATAAGGTGTTTTATGTTGGAGAATAGGTATGGGAAACTTATTATAAGATAAGTGACAGTGAGCAAGCAATCTCCCCAAAATTTGATAGGCAGATTTGCTTGAAACCTTAAGGCTCTAGCAACTTCAAATAGATGTCTATGCTTTCTTTTGATCCTACCATCATGTTGTGGAGTTTCTACACAACTACTTTGTTGCTCAATACCAAGAGTGAACAGAAGAGAGGAGGGATCTTTATTGAAAAACTCTGAGCCATTGTCACTTCTAATTTGTTTAACAGTGGTACTAAACTGAGTTTGCACCATTGTAATGAAGTACTGAATATAAGAGAGAATTTGAGTCTTGGATTTGAGAAGAAAAATCCATGTAGTTCTGGAATAATCATCTAGAATAGTGAGAAAGGAATGGAAACCATCATAAGTATGATGTTTATAGAGACCTCATATATCACAATGAATAAGACCAAAAAGAGACTGACAATGACTTGTGATTATGGGAAATGGCAATCTAGTTTGCTTGGCAAAATGGCATACACTACAAACATGTTTATTGATACAAGTAGATGAGATATTACAAGGAATAGCAGAAACCAATTTCATAGTTTTTACAGAACAATGCCCAAGTCAACAGTGCCAAAGATGTATAGTAGTAGGTAAATAAGAGAAACATGAGTTAACCAGAAGAGTAGAACAAGAAGAAGGTAGAACAAGTCTGTATAAACGTCCTACTAGTCTACCAATCCCCTTCAGCGTCTTCAAAGCATGAAACTGTATAAAGCAATGATCAGAGAAGAAGGATAAGGCAAACTTGTTATCATGAGTAAGTTTGCTGCCTGAAATTAAATGAAATTTGAATGATGGAACATAGATAACATTATGGAGAGTGATAGTAGTTGTGAGATAAATTGTGCTTGTATGAGTAATGGAAGAAGTAAAACCATTGGGTAAATGGATGAGAGAATTTACTGGAGTAGGATTAGTAAGTAAATGGAATGAGGAGGTAATATGATCAGATGCACATGTATCCAGAATCCAATCACTAACGCTTTGCATTGAGGTGTTAGTGAGATAGTTAGTAACACTACTAGTGAGAGAGTAGTGTATACCTGAGTGATTAGCAGTAGTAACCTCCACAGTAGGTATACAATTGGTTAGTAAATGATCATGAGAGGAGGCAGTTAGAACTGGTGCAGCAACATTAGGAGATGAATCTGTGACTGCATTGGCCTTATACTTGAAATATTTAAGCATTTTGCTAGGATCAAGTTTAATTCCATGAAACTTGTGCCAATTTGGAAAGCCAGTAATGAGGAAATAAGAGTCCTTAATATTACCTATACCTCCATAGTGATCACAGGTCAAACTATTCTTATTGAATGCTCTATCTCCCCTTCTAAAGTTGACAGGACCTCGGTTGTGTATAGAAGCTTTAGATATGAGTGCAGTGGTATTTGTTCATTTCAAACCTTAATGGTTCTTTTAATACTGTAAGTGCACGGGCTATAATAGTATAGCGAATGCAAGTACGAGTCAATCCCACGAGGACATGGTTTACTTTGGAAAATATTTGCTTTTACAGAACGTATGAAAATAAGATTGGGAGAAATTTGTTTTGGTTTAAGAAAATAAATAGAACATACACAGAATACTTTAGTTGAATTCTTAAAAGATGAAACATTCTCGGGATTGGAAATCAAACAATATGTAGTCAATAAGTAAATCAAGTTTGTAGAGAATATAATTCAAATCATTAATCAAGGATGATACGCTAATTTGTGCATTACTTGTCAATCGAATGCTTTGCACGCGTATTCTCTAATATTCATGCCCTATCTCTCGATGGTCCATGTATGGCAAGAATCCATTAAGTTTATAAAAATCAACGTATTTACCACTGAAGGATCATCCCTAGGTCATTAAACTACAGCTTGTGTTTAATTGAGCCTAGTTCATTTTATATGGTTCCGTTAACCAAGATTCTTCCGCAGGATACTTCTCTTGGTTAACTGAATTCATACAGAATATGGTCGACTCATATTTGTAAGCGTGACAAATTGATATAAAAGAATTGATTAAGAAATGGTAAACAAAACTTTAAACACTTGATTTAAATGAGAAGAATACATAATGCTGAGCTCCAACCCCAAGAATTGGAGGATTACTCTCTAGCCATTATTAAAACAAGCATAAGAATGTAATAAGATGACATATAAATAAATATTGGAGTAAGAAGACTTATGCTTGTAAAGAGTAAAGACGCATGCTGAAAAGTAAACTTCAGTATTTTATTGCTTCGAATCTTTGAGAGTACTTCAAGAACAATTGTATAATCCTTGGAGAAATATATACAAATCCATTTCTAGAGTATGAATAAGTAGTCTTCTGTCTATTCTAGATAATTTCAGATATGTTTCAGATATCCTCTAGTACAAAAGGGGTCTTTATATAGGCATTTGGCTTGAGGGGTGCAACTCTTAAAAAAGACACTGTTTGGCTGATTAGGGAGGTGCTCGACCGAGGCAAGGGTGGTGCTCGGCCGAGCAAGGCAGCCTTCAGCAAGCAACCTTCTGTTCCTTCATGCTCGGTTGAGGCAAGGAGGTGCTCGGCCGAGCAGCAGCTCCTTGACTGATCTTCAGCATTTTTCATTTCTGGTCCCTCTATTTCCAAGACTTTCGCTTTGAACCCTTTATATTTCATAAAATGTCCTAAAAACTTGTAAAATTACACAAAATACCAACCAAGCATAAAATCGAAGATATACGATAAAAAGAGACTAAATTATACTTAATTGGTTTTAAAATTAAAGTAAATAATACAATAAAAACACTATAAATGTCTATAAAATAGCCAGTTATCAACTCCCCCACACTTAAACCTTGTTTGTCCCTAAGCAAGTTTTGAGATAAAAATAGAAGAGAGAGAAGTAAACGGCCAAAAAGAAAAACAAAAATAAGTGGTTCCCTTTCAGATTTTAAGTGTTGTTAAAGATGTTCCCCTTGAGAAAATCGTTTTCAACATTGATTCATATCGTTCAAAGCTTTTGAAAATATTTTCTAAAAATATCCTTCTAATATATATTGAAATTTTGATAAAAGATTTATAAGTTAATCTTGTTATAAATAAATGCTTTCTTTAAGCAAGTTTTTGAAAATGTAGGAGCTTTGGAACTGAAAAAGATTTTTAAGATGAGAAAGATTTGTTTATGCGACTTTTAAGGACTTAAAAGGATGATTTTCATTTAAGAAAGACACTTTAGGGATTTTAGCACGACATTCTTGGATCACAATTTGATGAACGTGTTAATGAAAGTGGAAAGGAAGAGGTCAAGGCTAGCATTTTAAGAAGCATTTTTAAAAGATGATACAATTTTTCGAAATGCTATCACACCTTGCTTCTTTATTGTCTCACTCTAATAATGATTCATTCATTTTGATTTTCGAGTGGAGATTTTTATTGAAGCAAGACGTGTTCATTTTTATGCTAACTAGCCTTGAAGATGGAGTGGAGGTAAAAGTGATCCAAAAAATATGTGCATAAAGAGATGAGTGCCTTGTCGAAAATGAATTTCAAAGATGAAGGTCCGAAGTGCAAAAATAATCTTTTCGTAAATTGTAGAATTCAAAGCTCAAACTTTTCACAAAACAATGCTTTTTTAGAGCAATTTTATTTATACTAATCTTAACTTATAACTATTTTATCTATTTTCTAATAAACCCTTAAATTCATTATCTAGGAAATGTTTTCAAACTTTTTGAAAAAATATGAATCAAGGAAATTAAAG
Organism: Adenophora triphylla var. japonica; assembly: GCA_022495995.1. NCBI lineage: Eukaryota > Viridiplantae > Streptophyta > Magnoliopsida > Asterales > Campanulaceae > Adenophora > Adenophora triphylla. The sequence continues at coordinate 421,745 of JAFEMH010001133.1, read as the reverse complement.
TTGATTTTCAAAGGTAATAGTATAAGCTTTTTAATGCTTTAGAACACTTTATAATCATAGGGATTTTTTTTTTGAAAGTAAAAACATGCATGCTTCTAGCAATGCATACAAAGGAAAGAAGAAGAAAAAATGCGACTAAGCTATAAAAAGAAAGACTAGACTAAAAACTAAAATAAAATGACAAGATCTTCCCCCACACTTAAATTAAAAATTGTCCCCAATATTTTAAAGACAATAAAAAGCATGGTGGGGAAAGAGTAAAAAGAAAGACTCACATTGGTGGTGGTGATGGTGGCGGTCGGTTTGAGGGTTTTAGAGAGGGAGTGAAGAGGTTCAGGGAGATGAAGTGAGGGGTCAATGCCAAAGTCTCTGTTTTTGACCAAAAAAATTCTGCAAATTCAAATTGATCGGTCGAGCATAGGCCTTGGCGCCTTGCCTCGGCCGAACACCAGCTTCCAGTTTTCAAAACCTTCTGTCCCTCTTTGCTCGACCGAGTCAAGGAACTGCTCGGCCGAGCACTTTTACTGCAATTTTTCTTTTAAACCTACAAAACAGAGTTAAAGTATATTAATAATAAAAATAATAAAAATCAAAAATAGATAAAAATAAAACAAAAAAAAAATTAATCCATCAGTTACCACTCCGATGATGCTTGTTTTAGGTCCTTATTTCGACCCCTTTCCGGTAATCAAAATAGGTGATGCGTGATATTGTGGTGGCCTATTGTCTCTGACAATTCGCCGTTGCATACCTTCCGGAGTTTTTGAGTTTGTACATATCCTCCATCCCGTACTTTTCCTAGGTGGAGTAAGTTACCTATAATCCTTGTACGTTCAGTATTTTGAAGTGCTATTCTTACTTGGCATTATTACCCTTTCAAGTTCTTTAACTGCAGGGTTAGTAACGAGACATGCAAAACAATCGAATACATTTTTATCACAATCTAAAGGTTTTTCATTTATTTCATAATTTTGATCTTTAGATTGCGAGCTTTCAAATTATTCTTGAAAAATGTCCTCGGGATCATTTTGCATATTGAATTCAACCCTTTCTTTTCCCACATTAAGAAAGGAAGTACCATTTTTTACATTTATAATTGCCCCTGCGGTGGCTAAAAATGGTCTTCCTAAAATGACAGAAATTTCTTGGTCTTCATCTATATTGAGGACAATAAATTTGACAGGGATTATTAAGTTCCCTATTCGACAGGGCATGTTTTCCATTATACCCATAGGGTATTGTATGGAATGATCCGCCAACTGGAGAGAAATAGTAGTAGGTTTGAGTTCCCCCACTCCTACTCTCTCGCTAACCGATAAAGGCATGATGCTAACACTAGCCCCTAAGTCGAGCATAGCATTGTGTATATTACACCTGCCAACGCAACAAGGGATAGAGAAGGTTCCCGGATTTTTGAGTTTTGGAGGCAGTTTCTTTTGCAAAATTGCGCTTACCTCTTCTGCCAAAATGATATTTTCAAAATCTTCAAGCTTCTCTTTTTTCGAAAACATTTGTTTTAAGGGCCTAGCATAATGAGGCATCTCTTGTATATTTTCTGAAAAATGAACGATTATGTTCATTTCATCCAAAACTCCTAAAAATTCAGTAAGTTCTTCGTTTACTTCTCTTTTAGCAAGCCTAGGGGATTCTGTCCCCTTTTCAATGTTAGTCTCAATCATCGGTGGGATTGGACTAATAGTTTCTTTACTATGGCATTCATTTATCAATTCATAATCACTCCTAATTTTTACCACGTTAACATGCTCATTTGGCCTTTGAGGTTGACCGAGAAGACTCCCTTGTGGTCTATTCATTGGGTTGGCCTGCTGAGCTTGTTGATTCTCAAGCATCTTATTATGCGCGGCTAGGTTATCAAACCTAGCATTTAACAATTTAAAACATTCCCTAAATTCATTATTAGTCTTTTCTTGAGCATTTTTATTATCAACCACAAAGTCCATCAAAAGATCTAATTTGGATTTAGGGGGAGGAAAATAATTTAAATTGGTATTGAAATTCTTTGATGTGAATCCCGGAGGTTGTGTGGAAGGTTGAGGATTTAAAGCATTGTTTTTCTTATAGGAGAAGTTGGGGTGATTTCTCCATTCGGGATTGTATGTATTTGAAACATACCCCCTTCTGTCCATAAGAACCAACAAAGTTTACTTGATCGCTAGAAGTAGCGTCAAGTAGGTCACAACTTTCCGTATTATGTGAGTTAGTCCCACATAATTCACAAACAACGTTAATGTTATTTACGGGATTGACATTGAGATTTTCAAACTTTTTCAATATCATGTCAACTTTAGATGAGAGAAGAGTAACGGCGTCTACATTATACTTACCTGGAGTGCCCTGTTGTTGCTCCCTCTCATTCGACAACTGATAGTGGTTCAAAGCAATGTTTTTTATGAGATCGTATGCCTCACCAACGGTTTTGTTCATTAGTGCCCCTCCTGCAGCGGCATCAATGGTCTCTCTAGTCTTGAATGTGAGACCGTTGTAGAAGGTGTGTACTATCAACCACTTTTCTAGCCTGTGGTGGGGGCACATCCTTAGGAGCTCCTTGAAACGCTCCCAAGCGTCATACAATAATTCACTTCCTGTTTGGCTAAAGTTTGTGATCTTTGTACGGATCTGGGCGATCTTGCTTGGTGGAAAGAAACGCCCTAGGAAATCCTCTTGAACTTGGTCCCATATTGTCAAGGAATTCTAGGGGATCAAGTTCAACCATTGTTTTGCCTTGTCCTTCAGAGAGAATGGGAAAAGGCGCATTCTGATTGCTTTCGGTGTGACACCCTTAATGCGAGTTGTGTCACATTATTCCAAAAATGTTTGGACAAACAGATGTGGATCCTCGAAAGCAGTTCCGCTGTACTGGTTGTTCATAACCATATGAAGTAATTGCGGCTTTATTTCAATGTTGGCCGCATTAGCGTTTGGCACAACTATAGGAAATCTAGTTCTCGGGGAACTCGAATTGACGAAGTCCCTTAGGGTCCTAGGAGGTGTTGCTGGCTCTTCTTCTGCCATATATTGATTTAAAGTTTCCTTGAGTTTTCTTAACCTTTCGTGAAAGCTTCTTTCAGGTTCTGGATCAAAATTGTCAAAGAAGATCCGAGTCTGTTTCATAAACTGCAAGAACACTCAACAAACGCAACAGATTTTGGAAGGAAAAACTTAAAAATCGAAATTAAAGACAGAAATATATAGTAAAGACAAATACAAAAAAGTAAACTATTGTCCCCGACAATGGCGCCAAAAATGTTCATTTCAAACCTTAACAGTTCTTTTAATACCGCAAGTGCACGGGCTATAATAGTATAGCTGATGACGCCAAGCTTTTCAGGGTCAAGAGCGGTTCAAGGATATCTGGCTTGATATATTTGGTGGTTTGATGTACCTAGAACACAACATAAACAAGCACCGTTAAGGTCAAAGTTGGATGTTACTCCAACTCAGGCCCTCGGGTGTGAGAGTAAGAATACTGATATATCTAAGACGTTTGAATGTCTTGGAGTGTGTGTATGTGTTTAGGGTTTAGAATAATATGGCTTACTCCATATATTTGGAACTTACCTTGCCCAAGGGGACAAAGGTCTTCTATTTATAGGCAATGGAGAGGTGCTTGTTGATGTAAGCAATGAGATCAGCCCTAGGGGCACTTTGGTATTTGACCACCTACACGTGTCCGCAGCTAATTGGCCCTGTCAGGGAGGGAACATTGACTGTAAAGGGGACATGGCTGAAAGGGACATGATCCGTGTATATGGCTTGGCGTATTAAATGAAATAGTAGGCGCCTGACTGAGCCGCGTTAAATGCGTGATGGGGGAGCCGGCAACTTGCATGTCAGAGCCAGTAAGCTAACGTGCTCAGTAAGGCTTGACATTAACCAGGAGGCAGGTGAGATAACCGGGAGGCAGGTATGAGCCCGCGGTCAACATCTTGGGCGCGGTCAAATGTATTTGACGCGGGCACGGATGGAGCGGTCATACCTCCTGCGGGCACAGATCTAGCGGTCATACCTCCCGCGGGCACCAATCTAGCGGTCAGGATCCCTCCGGTCTTGGATTAGGAGGATGTGGAGAAGAGCGCGGTCTTGACCTCAAGGGTCTATCTCGTCCACCTGCTCTCGACTCCAAATGGTCTAGGGAATGCCACGTCACAGGTTCCTTGGACCAGACCGAGCGTGGGCCCGATCCAGCAGGTTCGGGCTCATCAATGGCCCCTAGCTCCAAGTGTGATTATTTATGGTCTGAGCGAGGAGGTACTAGAAGCTCGATTAGATCAGACCGCTGCTTTGGCGAGCACCAGTGTTGGCATTTTTTGTTGGTTGTTGCTCTGCCTCATGGGCTTATAGGCACGTTCGAGAAGCACAGATGGGAGACACGTGGCCCCATGCATGCTATGCCTCCCGGTTAACAAGTAGGCCCCTTAGCATATGAAAAGACAGCGCGTGTAAGGTACGGAGGGCACGTGTCAGTCATCCAAGGGGTACCATAAATGCAAAATGGGGAATTTTTTGAATTTTCAAACGTTTGGAGACGGTTCGTGGTTCGAGGAACGGTTTGTGGGCTAATTAATACGGGTTAAACGGGTTAACCCGTATAGGTAGGCCTTATAAATACCAAACCCTTAAACCTCAAACCTTTTTTACCGTCTTCAAACCTTCAAAGAGCTAGAGAGAGAATTTTGCTGTGATTTTGAGTTTGCGTCCTTCGAGCCCCATCCTCAAGCTTTACCTTTCGTAAGTAATTTTATTTGATTCTTCTTCATCTCCTTCTATTTTTCTGGGTTTTGAGAATGACTACTCGTGAATTTGGACCCCGCCGTCCCATAGAGTTAGGAGATGGGAGCACTCCGAATCTTTTTGTCGTTCGTAAACAGACAGGGGGAATATTTAGGAAGGTAGGCCATGGTTGGCTTAGGTTATCCATGGAGTGCTTCCAATATTTTTGTGAGAAATCCCAATGGGGGCCTTTTGTCCCACCCCGGTTGTGGGAGGCCAAGGATAAAAGGGTAAAAAAGAACGGTGATGTTTTGGTGTTGGGGAATACAAGTAGGCTGAGAAATTTTGTAATGGGGGTTTTATGCAGGTTTCCCCGCGAGAAATATTCGGCTCTGAACGCTGTTGAACTAGTGAGGAGAGCGATTCGCGTCCCCGAAGTAATTTGTGACTGGAAAAAGTGCGAATTGATGGATTCCAACAACACCAATGAGTCGCGGGCACCTGTCCCCGAGGACCTGAGTGACCCCTTAGATGTTCTCCCTCTAAGGACCGTTTTTCCTGATATTGTGCCCGGGGCCCCTAGGACGGGGGAAATTGAACTGAGTAGCAGTGAGGAGTTAGAGCCTCTGAATTTTGAGGTGACCGGAGGTGGGGAGAAGGAAACTGAAGTGACCTCTTCTTGTGGTGATGCCACTGGTCTCTTTGGCTCGATGAGCTCGGAGACCGAGGAGGATGACCGCGAGGAGGAGGATAGGATGGCCGCGGGGACCTCTAGGAAGGCTGCTGAGACCACGGAAATTGTTGATGCCTTTGAGGACTCTGACTCCGAGGAGGAGATGGTTGTGGCCCCTGCCCGTGCCCGAGGTAGAGGCAAAAGACCTGCGGTGGAAGCAAATCCTGGTCGTGGCCGCAAGAGAAAGGCCAAGGAAGTGGTTACCATTGACTGGGAGGAGGAGATATATGAGCTTTACAATGTTGACCGTAATGCCTTCCGTGTCCGCACCTGTGAATGTGTGCCCAAATTTTGTGTTGGATTCACGCGAGTTTGAAGACATCCGAGTTATTTGAAAAACGGAGTCGCCACGCCATTTTGATTACCTCAAAACTTTGAAAAAAAGGTTTTATGGGTTCGGAGGTTAAGTTACCCCTTGGGAAGAACGTTTGGCGTTCACCCAAGGTGCCTTGCCGGAGCAAGTCTCCCAAGATTTCAGTAATCATGCTTGCTTGCGTGCTTTCTTGTGTGCATGTGTTTTTTTTTAAAAAAGGGGGGAATGTCCCAAGTCGTCTTCCGGACGTATAAACCATTTGTTGGTTGTCGCTCGGGATTCCTTGGAATTTTATGTATTTGGGATTATGATCCCGTCCTCATCTTATGACTTGTGATCATCGCATTTTAAACCTTGGGACCCTCGGGACTTGCGTGATCGAGAGAATGACTCTCTTTTGGTCAAAGATGAGGTTCTTTTAGAAAAGGAGGGTCCTTAGCCCATCAATCCTACGCTTTAAGACGGTCGAGCTCGTATAGAGGCTTCATACTCTTTCTTAAGCGATAATCGGAGATATAGGGTTCAAGGTGTCCCTTTCTAAAGAAATCGTGAACCTTTAATGGAAGGAACGATGTAAAGATAGGATCTTTTACACCGGTCCGTTCCTAGGTTGGGGGATAGGGGAAATGCATGATAAAAAATGACACTTTAATGAAAAGATGACATTTTTGGGTTGCAAATGATGCATTTAGTTTAAAGAAATAATCTTTATTGCAAATGATGCATAAAAAATTGATTTTTATGCAAATGATGCATTTTGTTGAAGAAATTGGCATTCATTATGCAAATGATGCATAAAGATTGCATTTTGAAAAGCATATGATGCTAGTTTATGGTAAAGACATGGTCTTTAAAGCAAATGATGCTTGAACAAGGGGTTTTGAATGCAAAGGATGCATTTTTATTGAAAAGATTGAGTTTTTATATGCAAATGATGCATAAAAATGACATTTTATTTGAAAATGGGGGTTTTAGGTGCAAAGGATGCACCTTTATGAAAAAGACTACATTTTTATGACAAATGAGGTCTTAATGCATGCACAAGGGGAAGGGGGTGATAAAGATGTGATCTTTAACTATGAATGCCAAGTCCCAAGCAAGATATATGAATGCAATGAGCAAGTATATCAATTAAAAGCAAGGTTAGGGCGTGCGAGGTTACCAATTGCTTCCTTTGCTTCTTTGGTCGGAGCTAGGAGGAGAGATTGGTCTTGGATCTTCAAGGAGGAGGGAGGGAGCTTCTTGGCCTTCTTCTTCACCTTCTTGAGCCTTCACCAATATTCTTCACGTCTTGGTAGTGACTGATTGTATTGCTATGGATTGTGTGTATTGTTGTTGTGTCTTGAAATGGGTAGAGGAGGGCTCTATTTATAGGCAGTCTGGATAAGGCTAATGAAGCCGTGCGGCCAGAGACCTTGGGCTAATGAAGCCGTGCGGGCTTATCCACAATGACTCAGCATTCTAGAACCATGCAAGGTGGCATTATTCTAGAACCTTCTTCCTAATTAAGAAAACGTGTTTTCTTAATTAGGAAGGCTTCCTTCAGCCCTAATTTTAATTTGGGACTGCCCAGACATTTCCTAACACTAGGAAGGTCCGGGGAATTACCGGAAACTTACCGAAATTGCCGGAAATTTAACCTAAGGCATGAGCCGATTTGGGTACTTACGAGAAGCCCTCGGCAACGTCACTTGCAAGGCGAGTGGGGTTGTCGATAGAAAAGGATCCGATCTGGCGAATGCCGAGACGGATTGGGTGACCAAGGTGGTCGAGTGGCCGAACCTCCGGAAGGCTACCTACGTATCCCGGAGGAATCAAGCCAGCCGTAGTTCGGAACTTTGGATCCGCTGGGGAGGAAGAAGAGAAACCGGGTCTCTTGGCCGGGGAAAAATAAGAGAAAATGACCTAGGAGGTCAAGCAATTGATCCTACTGGGGATATGCTAGAAGTGACCAAGGTGGTCGGATATCTGAACTTTTATGAGGGGCTGCTTTATCACATGAGGAGTGACAAAGAAACAGGGTGACCAAAGTGGTCGAATGGCTAGACCTTTTATAAAAGGCTACCTACGTATCCCGGAGGAATCAAGCCTTGATCGTAGTTCAAGCATCACTAGATAGTTAGGAACGATGTCTAGGATTCTTGAGATTTTGACAATTAATGGAGGTCACACCGATTGAAACTAGAGCTTACGTCACTATCGAGTGGATAGAGGTAGCTAGAGTTTGGTGAACTTGAGCATACGTCTCAATCTCTTTCGAATCATAGATATGAGTTGCCAAAGCTAGAATGATTTAAGCATACGTCTCAATCTCTTTCGAATCAGAGATATGGGTTGCCAGAGCATACGTCTCAATCTCTTTCGAATCGTAGATATGGGTTGCGTAGTTTGAATGATTTAAGCATACGTCACTATTCGGGATAGAGGTAGCTTAAGTTGAGAGAAACTTGAGCGTACGTCACTATTCGGGATAGAGGTAGCTTGTTGATAGAAACTTAGCATACGTCACTATTCGGGATAGAGGTAGGCTCGGTTTAGAGTTTTGACAATTCTGAGGTTGTCACCTAGCGTTATCCCGTTATAACGGAATTAACTGGAGGCGACCGGGAATAGAGCTTGATTGCTAAAGAGATAAGGGATATTTTCTGAAAAAGATGTTATTTTGGTTAAAAGATAACGGAAATTGCATGCCCAAGTGGAAGGTCCAGGTGGATTGTAATTTCGCCGTAGCGAATGAAGCCGCCCGCATGAGATGGAGAAAAAGGAGCCGTACGGCTAGAGACCCGTTTTTTCCAGATTATTTAAAACAGTTTGAACGGGCATTGGGCATTATTGCCGCCCAAGAACCGCCGAGGAAGAGAGAGAGAAAGGAGAGAATTTCTTCAAAATTCTTCAATTCCCTTTGCTTCTATCGATTGGAATGGATCCGGAGGGCAATCCCATACCGAGGCAAGCAAGAAGGAACATCTCCGCGGCTGCGAGCAGGAGGAGAAAGGAGCTGCTCGGACGGAGAGGAAGTATGACTTCCTTACGCCTCCATCGGAGCTTTACCCGGGAGAAGGGAGCATAAATCAACGAACCCGCGATCGGTTGGGGTAAGCATTCTTAATTTGCTCAATTCCGATGATTTTGCTTGAATTTTGAATGATTTAGGGCTTGACCCGAATTTTAGGAATTTTCTAGGATTTTTGAATGACTTTGAGACATTGATGAATAACCTATAAGGCTAAGAATATGCAATGTGCAATTTGTTTGACAAAAATAATGGGAATGACCCACTTTTTTCTCGCAAATAAAGTAAGAATGAAAGAAATGTCTAAAGTGAGACGGAGTTCTTGCATGTGCTAGAACTAGGTCAAAATTTTGAGAAAACATGATTTTGGAAGATGAAAAGGATTCATGCATGCCATTTTTGAAAGAATAATGCTTATGTGCAAAAAATTGTGAAAATTGTGATTTTGTGTTTTAGGAAAGCAATGGGACTTGACATGACGCGTTTCAAGTGATGAAAGACGCTTTTTTGATGCAAATAATGCTAGAAAAACTTTTGTGAATGCTTTTCTTTTGAAAACATGTGCGCTTTTGTGAATATATGCATGATTTTGAAATGAGATGAAGGACTGACACATTTCTTTTTGCTGTGCTTGTCTACAGGAGAACAAGTCTAGAGGACCATCGGAGATAGCAGTTAAGCTTTGGCAGAGGATGCCGGATTTTGAGAAGAATGGGGTGAACCCCAAGAATTTGGTGAGGGCTACCGGCCTGGATTCGTTCGTCGAGGCTATCGGCAGGGGTGTTCACATCACCTCTAAGAGTAAGGGCTTGGTCCAGGCCCTTTCTGAGTTCCGTGGGATAGTACCCATAGCTTTCACCTGAGCCGGGGAGAGCCGACAAAGTGACTCCCGCCGATTTCACAGCCTACACGGGCCTACGCTCACCGGGAGGCCCGTGACTTGGAGAGACCATATTACCGCCGAGGATTTTCGTGCTTTGGTCGGGTTTGAGCCGATTCCCAAGGGGCCGGGATGGAGACGCTGGAACGCCGAGGTGGCAGCTCGTACTTGCATGCGTAACTTTGCCGCTAATGATGTGATCGCCAGCACTCGGCTAGAGCATTCATATGGTTGATGCTATCATCACTATCTTTGCTAATTCTCGGGACGCCGCCATGACTTGCCTCCTCGACTCTTTGGAGGATGTGGATGGGATAGGGACGGTCTCTTGGGGAGAGGCCGGATTGGCGAGCTCTACTTCTCGTTGGACTGTGCATCGGAACAAAGCCGCTTCCATGGATCGCTTCTCATTTGCCCTCGAGGTAGTCTCCTTTCTTTCTCTTTTCTCTTTTCCCGTCTTGAGACTTTTATGAGAGAGAGAATGACCTTTTGATGTTTTTTTTTGAACATGCAGCCTGGTTTTGCGAGGTGATCGGGTTCTTTCCTTGGAACCAGCAGAGTGATATCACCATTTTCCCCGCGATGGTTCGCCTGGAGGGGAGATGCGAGAGATAAATTCACTGGGAAGACCCGGATTACCTTCGATTACAAAATGGTGAGGCCACCATCACCGTAGATGGGCATGACGGAGTGGACTTCTACCCTTAGGTGTATCCGAAGATTTTGGCCGGGAGATGCCATTGATGTGACGAGGCAGGAGGTGGCTCACCGGGCCGACATGTGATGTCATTTACTGGGGGACCGCTTCTCGAGGCAAAGATGGCCATGTCCCTCCATCGACGCCATTACTCCTCAGATCCTCCAAAGACGGATGCTACAGCCTGTGGATTGGCCGCAGGATGAGATAGCGAGGTACCATGTGTGCGTGGCCGCAGAGGAGTACTTTGACATGGACACCCCCTACGCCGTGTTTGTGGAGCAGTGGCCCGAGGACGCCACGTAAGCCAGTGAAGCCGGGCGGTCACCTCAGTGGATACGGGGAGGATGAGCCTATCGACTCCGCCGATCCCTCCCGCGCATCCGTCCTACGTGGTCCATGGAGTGCCGAGGAGGATGAGGATACCCGTCCCCGATGCTAGGGAGCCCCAAGACACCTTGCCGCCCGATAGCACCGTGAGTATACTTTTAGGGTCCTTCCCTTTTCAGCTTTCAGCATTTTCTCGCTTTTGCAATTTTCCGAGATTTTCGAGATTTTTCTCTTCTTTTTTTCTCAGTTCCACTCGCACTTACGATAGGCCGGTCAAGTGCTAATAGGGCCGGAAGGACATGTGCCTGCCTTCTTCGAGGAAGCCGGCTCGCGCTTCGAAGGCGGCAGCTGGATGCACAGGAGCTCGGGCGCAAGAGACGGCACGTCGGGGCACAGGCCTACCTCATCGGCCTCGAATACTCTTCCAAAGGCCATGCCTCGGGGCGGGGACCCAACGCCGACATTCCGGGAGCAACTGGCCGAGTACGGCACGATAATGTCCATTTGTCTCGACGTGAGCGACTGTGAGGACTTGATGAGGGAGGCTAGCATCTATGAGTTGAGTAGCGATGAGGAGGAAGAAGAATCTGGAGGCCTGGGAGGTCTCTAGAATAGATTTGGAACAAAACAAACAATTTACAATTTTTTATGCACACTTTGTTTATTTTTTGCTTTATTTGGGCGCCGATGGGGCGAAAACATTGTATTTACGTTTTATTTGCTTTTCTAATTCATGCTTTTTCAATTTGCATATTATCCGAGCCTGGGGGCGACTTTTGCTTGGAATTGGGCTTCAAACCTGGGTCAAAATGATTTATAATGGTGTATAAATGCTTGAATGGCTTCGGATATGTTTTTGTACAGTTTTGATTGAAAAGTGGGGTGAAAACTCCCTTGGGCAAAGAACTTTGGTTGCCGCAGAATTTTTTCTCGCAGAGGGCTAATGTAGCCGTGCGGCATGGCCTCGAGGGCAAATGAAGCCGTGCGGCTCACGCCTGTCTCGAACCGGTTATTTTCTCGAATAAAAGCAAGGCTTGGCCATTTCATTTCATTTTCACTCTAGACTTGTCCCAATTGTTCCTGCAGCATATTTTGGACTTAAAAGCACCATCTTTGATCACTTTGCGATGGAGAAGCCCGTCGATTGCAAAGGGGGAAGCGAGACCATTTTCTATCCGGTCTTCAATCTTGGGCAAGACATAACTTCCAAAATCACAAGGGACTCGCTTGATTCTTCCTTCAAGATCAAGTCTTTATGGCATTTGAGGGATCTCCCGCCCGATTGGGACTCCGCGAGAGCCGCAAAGAAAGTTCGGGACGTCCGGAGACATGTTTATCGCTTTTCTTACAACGAAATCGTCCCGACGCACGAAGACTTCGTGAGCCTTGATTGGGGGTCCCGAGACCGAGGCTATATCTATTCCGCTGATCGGAGACGTGCCGGTGGTGGTAAAGCTTGCATCTTTTCTCGCAGATTCCTCCGGGAGAGGCCGAGAGGATGATGGTAGCCCCTGATAGGATTGACCTTTCGATATCCCGTGTGCCTGGGTCTCCGTGATATGGCTGCGACCACGGTGGCTATGGATGCTTTCATTCTTTGCGTATTCTCTCGTTCCGTTCACCGCCGAGTCCGTGGGATCGTCATAGTGGCCTCTTGGACATGGTCGAGATCGCAGTGGCTGGGAAGGATATTGTCCCGCCGGTTTTGGGAGAGACATTTCATGGGATCGACAGGATGGCTCGGGAGACCATTTCATGAGGTCCGGAGTCCGGCTATGTTGACTTTGTGGTCAGCAGGAGAGGCTCTGGGGCTTTGCCTGGGGCTTTGCCGACTCTGCCCTTGGGTGATTTCTGAGAGGTGCGCCTAGCAAGCAGAACAGTGGTAGCCGGGAGCCGATGATGGCTAGGCTATCCACTTCGGACATCCGTTGGTGGATACCTCATTGGAGGTTGCGCATCAGAGGATATTTCAGGAGTCTTATGTTGTGAGGGTTCCGTGGATTCTCGCCGGTCATCCTTTTATATACCCCGCTTGGTATCCAGCAGCTTTGGGGCTTTACAGAGCCATTGAGTGACTGGGAGGACATCCGGACCATGGAGGTGGTGTCATTGGACATGAGGGATCCACCCAGCCTTCTCTTTCTTCTCGAGGGCTTGGACACATACCGCTTTCCCACCTGTGGCTATCTTCAGGAGCGTGAAGAGCACCATCTTGACCACCGTCTACTTGGACCGGTACGAGAGGGAGACGGGAGCGACTCAGTCATCTTGGAGGAGAGACGTCGAGCTTTATTGGGGCCGACCACGACTCGAGTAGGACTCGAGGGAGACCGAGGCTAAGGCGAGTTGCCATAACCAACCAGTGTGACTTGGTCGAGATATGGAGGCTCGGTACAAGAGGTTGTCCGAGGTCGCTCCTTCGACCGAGGCTCGAGGGAGGAGGTACGGACTCGTGCTCGTATAGAGAGAGCGCTTATTGACACGGTTAGTGGAGGTTCCAGTGAGGATACCGCAGGTCGGAATGAGGGATACCGACATCATAGACAAAAAGAGGAAGAAGACTCGACGAGGCCGAGGAAAAGGGAAGAAGACCAAAGAAGACTCAAATAATGACGACCGACGCATCTTTTCTTAGGATTCCCTTATTGCCATTTTGCAAACACATTAATTTATTTAGGCATTTTATTGTATTTTAGATCTTTGTAGCAAAGTTAGCAGAGTCAAGAGGTAGACCGTGCTTGAACTCATCAAGAAGTTTTTAACTTGTAATGAACAAGAAATATTATTTTAGAAATTAGTCAAGACACATTTCATGGAAATTCAAATGTCTTTTTTTATTGATCGTGACATATTTCATGGAAACTTAATCGTCCTTTTTATTGTTTAGACCGAACCATATATGGCCGCCTACGTTCCCTTTTACAAGAAAGGCTAAGGGGCTCAGTCTACGTAGTTCATTCCGGTGAACTAATTTTTTCATGTGCACTCGTTTTTTGCCTAGACCGCCCTTTTTGGGGTTTTCACTTAGCCGGGCATTACTCTTTTGCACTAAGATTTTTTTCTTCTTTTTTTTTTTTTTATATGTGCAACCCCGTCTTTGCCTAGACCGCCCTTTTTGGGGTTTTCACTTAGCCGGGTATTACTCTTTTTGCACTTTTTTTATTATTATTATTATTTTTTTATTATTTTTTTTTTTTTTTTTTTTTTTTTTTAGATATAGTATCTTTTGAGCTTATCACCGTTGACCGGGTGGACAAAGGGATTGCCATCCAAGTCTCGCAAGCTTCATGGCTCCTCCCGATAGTATCTTCTCGCACCACATAAGGGCCGATCCAAACGGGTTCCCATTTTCCTGTGGGGTTGTCTCCGGTAGGGGCTTTACTTTCAATACTAAGTCACCCTCTTTGATGTCTCCGGCCTTGACCTTTTATCAAACGCCCGCCATTCGCCTCCGGTAGGCTCGGGTGTGTTCCATGGCTTTTAGCCTTCTCTCGTCAAGGTGGCTAACTCATCATGCCGCCGCGCAACCATTCTACTTCATTGACACTCGCTTTTCCAGAGGACCCTTAATGACGGGATTTCCAACTCCACCGGTAACACCGCTTCCATCCCGTAAGTTAAGGCAAAAGGAGTTTCTCCCGTGGCCGTTGACAGACGTTCAGAGCCCTGCAGTGCTAGGTGCAGCTTTTCGGGCCAATCACGACCACGGTGGCCATCTTCCTGATGATCCGCTCGAGTGTCTTATTAGCAGCCTTCCACGCCTCCATTGGTCCGAGGTCCGTACGGGGACGACTTGTGGCGAGTAACTCCCGAACTCCGACAGCTAGCCTATCGCAGCCTCCTTCGAAGTGTGATCCATTATCGAAATGATCTCGCTGGGCACCCCATATCTCGCACATTATGTTTTCTTTGATGAACTCGGGCCACTTTTCTCGGAAGTGAGGACCTTGTAGGACTTGGCCTCTACCCACTTGGTGAAGTAGTCGATGGCTACCAACACGAACTCGTGCCCATTGCTTCCTCGTCGGGCTATTTTCCCTATCACGTCAATGCCCCAAGTTGCAAACGGCCAAGGAGTCGTCATGCAAGACAGTCATGAGGTGGGAGATGGTTGAGGTTGGCAAACCGCCGGCACTTGTCGCAGTTCGGACGTGCCGGATGCAGCCTGTCTCCATGGAGATCCAAGAGTAACCCATTCTCGAGGATCACTTGCATCGTGGCTCGGCATTCATGTGAGGACCGCAAGGACCATCATGGACTTCGGTCATCAACTCTCCGGCTCTTTCTTGAGTGACACATAAGAGGAGCGGTCCTTGATAGCGTTTCTTGTACAAAGTTGCCTCCTAGGATGACATAATGGGAGGCCAACCTTTTCGTGGCTCGCAAGCTTTTGGCTCGACACCTTCTTTTGGTCTACCTTCTTCGTCTCGAAAGCCGACTCTCCGTCTTTGAGGAATTGGTGAACTGATTGTACCAAGGTTCCTTTATGGGCTCGGGTCCTGTGTCCACTTCACAAATGTAAGGTCAGCTTCTCTTCTACCCACTCAAGGGCTTTATGGCTTTTCCCTGGGATCTCTACCAATGAGGCTAGAGTAGCTAGGGCATCCGCGACCGTTTCTTTTCCCTCGGCAAGTAGTGGAAAGTCACTTCTCCGAACCGTCCAAATAACTCCTCCATACGGGCATGATACCGTTGCAGATTAGTGGTCCACAGCCTTCCACTTGTTGGAGACTTGGTTGATGATCGTGGCCGAGTCTCCGTAAACTTCGAGCTCCTTGACATTTCTTTCTAAGGCGCCTCCAAACCAAAGAATGCAAGCTTCATACTCGGCGACATTGTTCGTGGCAGAAAGTTCAACTTGAGGGCTATGGGGTATGCTCATCTTTCGGATCGACCAATAGCATTCCTACACCATTTCCTCTTTTGTTAGCGGCTCACAAAGAACAATTGCCATCTATTCTCGTGCTCAACCGCAAAGATTCCTTCATCTCGGGAATTGGGGTTCGTGCCCTCTATCTTCATTACCGGGAAGTTCGCCAGTGATCTCGACAATGCTTGACCCTCGATGGCCTTTCTCGGTCACATAGTTGATGTCGTATTCGCCAAGAAGAAGGACCACTTCGCTAAACGCATCGAGAGGGAAGGCTTGTCAAAGATGTACTTGATGGGGTCCATTTTCGAGACCAAATTCACAGGTGGGCTTCGCATATAATGCTTCAATTTGCCGACTACCTGCACTCGCCTCCCGCATGTGTCTTTTCACATGCCGAGTAATTGAGCTCACTCCCCGTAGCTTCCTACCGACAAAGTAAATGGCATTTTCTACCCGAGAGTCTTTCTTTTCCCGAGCAAGCATAGCCCCAACCGCCGTGTTCTGGATAAAGATGAGATAGAGCAAGAGGCTTCGTCTATGTGGGGGCATAGTACCGGGGATGTACTAAGTATGCCTTGATCTCGGTCAAAGGCATCTTGGCATTCTTCGGTCCATTCTCAGGTCCACATTCTTCTTCATGAGCTTGAAGATGGGCTCGCACATAGTGGTCAACCGATTGACGAAACGGCCGATGTACCGCAATTTACCCATGAAGCTCTTGACTTCGTCTGGTTTGAGGTGGCTTCATATCCATGATGGCTTTGATCTTTCTGGGGTCAACTTCTATACCTCGCTCCGTGACCATATACCCAAGCACTTTTCCCTTGTCACTCCGAAGGTGCATTTGGTGTGGTTTAGTCTCATGGAATGTTGTCTCAACCTCTCAAAGAATTTTCGTAGGTCAACAAAGTGTCGCCCACCCTCTCCTTTGGAGGTATTATCATATCATCTACGTAAACCTCAATCTCCTTGTGGATCATGTCATGAAAAAGCGCGGTCGCCGCCCTTTCGTAAGTAGCCCCGGCATTCTTGAGCCCGAATGGCATTACCGTATAACAAGAGGTTCCCCATGGTGTGGTGAAGGCCGTCTTTTCTGGTCTTCCTCGGCCATCTTGATCCGGTTGTAGCTCGCAAAACCATCAACGAAGGATTTGACTTCGTAGTTGGCAGTGGAGTCCACCAGGATGTCTATGTTTGCGTAGGGTAGTCGTCTTTAGGGCCGGCCTTGTTCGCATCTCGGAAATCCACACAAAGAATAAGACCTTCCCATCGGCCTTGGTTACGGCCACGATGTTGGACAACCATGTCGGGTATTCAATGACTCGATGAACCCTACCCGCAAAGAGCTTCTCAATTTCTTCTTTGACCCGTAGAGACCATTCCGGCTTAATCTTTCTCGCTCGCTTTACCGGCTTAGCATCTCGGTGCTAGAGGGATTCTCGTGTTCTACTATCGAACCGTCTAGCCCCGCATATCCTTGTATGACCATGCAAACACGTCGACGTATTCTCCGAGCAAACTCGATCAATCTGTCCCTTTCAACCCCCGGAAGAAGCTTCCAACTGTGTCTCTTTAGGTTCCTCAATAGTACCCAAGTTCACACTTATCAAAACCTCCTCAGCTTGGGCCCGGTTTTCCTTTTTCCGAAACCCGCTTAAAGATTTCTTTAATGTATTGTTCGTTTAGTGTGTTTGCATCTTGTTCAAATGATTCATTATTAACTCGTTGTTAAGTTTTGAGTTAATTTATCATTTGTTAAGTTGGCAATAAGAGGATAATCGTAAAGATTTGTCATTTCATTCAAAATAAGGGGAAAGATGACATCGATTACATTTTCATAATCCTCAGCGTGAGGCCTTCGGATGACTCGAGGACCGGAATTCAAAGATTCTTGACTCGACCGAATAGACGCTACCGACTCGGACCCTACACTACTTATTGACTCGAGGGGACTTGACAAGGGTTGGACCGGGATCTCACTTCTTCTTGCCGTTGCCCTGGGAGTAGCAGCCTTGTCGGCGTTCTTCGTAAAGTTGGAGACTTCAAATTGATCAAAACTTGCCGGAAATCATTGACAGCCTGCATCGTGGAAAGATGGTGAGGGGAACTAAAGTAACTTGTTGCAATCTTTCGCCTAGCTCTTCCGTAGCGACCGGACTCATTGATCAAGTGCCTCGGCTCATTTTGTCGACGCACCGCCGATAGGTCATCTTTTCCTTGCCAATCTTTGATACCACCACCTTGTCAAGCATAGCCTATAGGAGGGTTGGCTTGAATGATGCCGATAAAGTCTTCTTCGGGAGAGACTTTGATCCTTCCCCGATTGGCCAAACACTCTATAGGCTTCCCGTATTCGTCTTCTAGATCCGCTAGCTTTTTGTTGAATCTTACAATGGCAACAAACTCAGAATTTTCTACTTCAAGAGGGTCACCGATCATAGGGATATCAGCCGGACCGTGCTTGGGGTGACGGGTTTCTTGACAGTTCCTTGGCATAACCGACATAGTAGTCAAACTTGCCCGAAGGCTCTCCCAAAGTTCCTACGCTCTTGTCCCCGCCTTCGTATCTTTCCTTAAGCTTCGCCGTGTGGACTTTCTCTTCTTCTTCTTCCTTGAAGGAGCGTCCTCATTGATCCATTCTTGATACTCATACTCTAAGCAAGCCTTTCACAATCACATACATCATACCGTATGTGAGGCTTGGGTTGAACTGGGATAGCCCCTCCAATTGCTTGGTCATTACCGTTGTGGATTACCATGTTGGCCATTTTGACACCGAAAAGCCGACAAAACCGAGGATTCTCGCGAACCTGTCCGAGGATTCTCGCGCTAACAAGTCGCCGACCCGGCGTTCTCACCCACTTCTTTCTCGCCGCGGGAAAGGGATAGGAAAGGTTTAGACTCGGGGTAGGTGTTTAGTCAAGGCTCAAGCAATATGCAAATTAGAATCTTCAAGTTTACTTAAAACATGTTGTCTTTTATTAATATCTATTTGGTTGGAAAAGGGATTCTCGCCCTTCTTTTTCACAACTACTCTAGATCCCGGATCGCCGGGTTCCGTCACTACGTCTATAAGCCCCTCGTATTCCACTCCGTATTTCGACCTCCCAGGTGGACAGCCCCGGCGAGGGTCCTATAGGGCACGCGGATCCCACCGACCGAGAGTAAAGAACGCTCCTATCGGGTCTAGCGGGTCATAGGACCTTTCAACGCACGAGCGATGCGGATTATAGTCAAGGCAATACCGGGAAAGTCTCGTCTCTCGCCTTGACGGATCTTTGCAGAGTTTCGCTTGAGCGAATGACGGTTTTTGACTTTCGGTAATGTCCGAGAGAATAATAGGCATGGGTCGGGCGGTAAAAGCCGGATGACACAAAGGTCACATTGAACTTCGTTGCATACGCAAAGGCGTGAGTCGGAATCGAAGTCAATGCCTGGCCAAGATCTTGCCAATTTTTCCTTGTCGGAATTTTGCAGTAGCTTCGCTTGAGCGAAAGATCTTTTGATTTTTGGCAAAGACTTGGTCTTGACTCTTACGCATTCCGTGCGGGTCAAGGTCAATAGTCAATGCCTGAGTCAAGATCCCACCGATTTTTCCTTGTCGGAATTTCGCGTAATTTCGCTTGAGCGAAAATCTTGGCTTCCGTTATGAGCTAAGGCTTGACCTTTACGTGGGTATGCAATCGGGCTATATGACACGGACTAGACCAAAAACCAACCAAAAGTCACGGTTTTTTGAAACGTGTGACACCTGACCGTGCATTGGTCGACACCGGCCGCCATGGGGAGGTTGGGATGATTCCGTGCGCGCCCGGAGCATCGTAAGGTCAGTCCGTGGATCGCACTGAACCACCCTCGGTTTGAAGGACGTGCGTGCAAAAGTGTACAGATATATCGTGCGCGTAGTGTGCGGTCTCCTAAAAATGTTCCTTTTTGAGTTAAAACAGAGATTTTCATAAATGTGTTTTAAAGGAATGATTTTCGGGACGGGGAAAATGCAACACATAAGCACGTAAATTTTTCTCGGGAGCCCCGCCAGCCATGAAGCCGAGTAGCCCCAAGCCGCTAGGATCGCCAGATTAACCATGATTTTTTTCCCGGTGGAATTAAAGCACCGAGGTCGCCCGGTCGAATCCAATGAGGATTGAGCCGTACGACCGCATGGATCAATTTTCCAGTTCCACTCCTTTTGCTATTTTTCGGGTTATTTCCCGTTTCAAAGTATGCACAAATTCCAAGATGCAAATGATGCAATGCATGGTAAAGAAAGCAAGCACGATTAATGAAATCGGCGATGGGAGTCTAACCCGCTCAAAGGGAAAAGCTTTCTTTATTTTTTTCAAAATTGTTTTTCGAAAAGGGATACCGGTACGTGGATTGTTAAACCACCGGTTATCCCAACTCCCACGTCGTGGAGTGTACAGAAGGGTAAGTGGTTTCCACCTATATACCGAGTATCGATTTTAGTTCGTTTTGAAAATAGAAGCTTTTTTCCTTTGGGATGTCCCCAGCGGAGTCGCCAAACTGTGAATGTGTGCCCAAATTTTGTGTTGGATTCACGCGAGTTTGAAGACATCCGAGTTATTTGAAAAACGGAGTCGCCACGCCATTTTGATTACCTCAAAACTTTGAAAAAGGTTTTATGGGTTCGGAGGTTAAGTTACCCCTCGGGAAGAACGCTTGGCGTTCACCCAAGGTGCCTTGCCGGAGCAAGTCTCCCAAGATTTCAAGAATCATGCTTGCTTGCGTGCTTTCTTGTGTGCATGTGTTTGAAAATAAGGGGGAATGTCCCAAGTCGTCTTCCTGACGTATAAACCATTTGTTGGTTGTCGCCGGGATTCCTTGGAATTTTATGTATTTGGGATTATGATCCCGTCCTCATCTTATGACTTGTGATCATCGCATTTTAAACCTCAGGACCCTCGGGACTTGCGTGATCGAGAGAATGACTCTCTTTGGTCAAAGATGAGGTTCTTTAGAAAAGGAGGGTCCTTAGCCCATCAATCCTACGCTTTAAGACGGTCGAGCTCGTATAGAGGCTTCATACTCTTTCTTAAGCGATAATCGGAGATATAGGGTTCAAGGTGTCCCTTTCTAAAGAAATCGTGAACCTTTAATGGAAGGAACGATGTAAAGATAGGATCTTTTACACCGGTCCGTTCCTAGGTTGGGGGATAGGGAAATGCATGATGAAAAATGACACTTTAATGAAAAGATGACATTTTTGGGTTGCAAATGATGCACTTAGTTTAAAGAAATAATCTTTATTGCAAATGATGCATAAAGATTTGATTTTTATGCAAATGATGCATTTTTGTTGAAGAAATTGGCATTCATTATGCAAATGATGCATAAAGATTGCATTTTGAAAAGCATATGATGCTAGTTTATGGTAAAGACATGGTCTTTAAAGCAAATGATGCTTGAACAAGGGGTTTTGAATGCAAAGGATGCATTTTTATTGAAAAGATTGAGTTTTTATATGCAAATGATGCATAAAAATGACATTTTATTTGAAAATGGGGGTTTTAGGTGCAAAGGATGCACCTTTATGAAAAAGACTACATTTTTATGACAAATGAGGTCTTAATGCATGCACAAGGGGAAGGGGGTGATAAAGATGTGATCTTTAACTATGAATGCCAAGTCCCAAGCAAGATATATGAATGCAATGAGCAAGTATATCAATTAAAAGCAAGGTTAGGGCGTGCGAGGTTACCAATTGCTTCCTTTGCTTCTTTGGTCGGAGCTAGGAGGAGAGATTGGTCTTGGATCTTCAAGGAGGAGGGAGGGAGCTTCTTGGCCTTCTTCTTCACCTTCTTGAGCCTTCACCAATATTCTTCACGTCTTGGTAGTGACTGATTGTATTGCTATGGATTGTGTGTATTGTTGTTGTGTCTTGAAATGGGTAGAGGAGGGCTCTATTTATAGGCAGTCTGGATAAGGCTAATGAAGCCGTGCGGCCAGAGACCTTGGGCTAATGAAGCCGTGCGGGCTTATCCACAATGACTCAGCATTCTAGAACCATGCAAGGTGGCATTATTCTAGAACCTTCTTCCTAATTAAGAAAAACGTGTTTTCTTAATTAGGAAGGCTTCCTTCAGCCCTAATTTTAATTTGGGACTGCTCCAGGACATTTCCGGAACACTAGGAAGGTCCGGGGAATTACCGGGAAACTTACCGAAATTGCCGGGAAATTTAACCGGAAGGCATGAGCCAGATTTGGGTACTTACAGCACCCTGGGCCATGTACAGATAAAGGGGAAGGACAAGTTGCGGCCAGAAACCATAGCTGATGTCCGCGAGGATAACCGGGCCTGTGTTTTTTATGGTGCCCAATTTGAGAATGGCCTCAGACTTCCCTTGGATCCCTTCTTCTACTTCTTTCTTGAGTTCAATAGCTGCCTGCCCATGCACCTGACTCCTAATGCCATCAGGGCTATTGTCTCCTTCATAACAGCTTGCAGGGTCTTGGGCTATGAACCAACACTTTCTGGGCTTTACGCCTATTATCAGAACCAAATCTCCAATGGGAACCTAAGTCTAAAGGCTAGGAATTACTCTTCCCGAACCTTCTCTCCACCCTCCAACAAATTTGACCAGTGGAACCAAAAGGATATACTGGTCATAGAGTCTAGGTTCGGGTGGCCTTTCCCCAAGCCTTCAAATCCTGTTCCGATGAGGGTGACCGTCAAGAACTATCCTGACCCTTTTCCTTCCGAGGCTATGCGAGTTGCCCTGGAATCCTATCTGGCTAAGTACATAGCCGATGATGTGGAGGCCGTGTACGATGTGGGCGCAATTGTTGAGTTTGAGCCCCTGCTCGTCTACTCAGGGGTGGCTCCTCGAAGGGAGGGCGCCCCATATGCCCCTAGAGTAGAGATAGAGGCCCAGCCTCGTGACCCTGATTGGAGGGTGCACGAGTATTATCAGTTTGAGGCCGATTGTAAGACCTGCATGCTGGGCGTGAATGCGTGCCTCCAGAATTAATTGGTCTCTGACTCCTTTTTGACTTGCTGCTTATTTTTATTTCTCTTTGAATTTTCGAACTGTCTTCTAACCATTTTTCTTTTCTTTCAGAGTAGATCCCGAGGAGTACAATTTCTGATGGCCCCAATGAGTGCCACTCAGCTGAAGGCCAAGAACATGAAGGCCCAGAAGGAAGCTGCCGCGAGGAGGCAAGCGGAAATGGCTAGAGCAGCGGGCAAGGGTGCTAATATGCCCGTTTCTAATAGGAAGACCGGTGAACCTCTGACCGGCCCCAAAGTTATCCCCACAACTGGGGAACTGCCTCCACCCCCAAGGGGTCCTCCTCCTGACAATGCTGTCCGTGCATCCTCTCCTGGCCGCACAATTTCTTTCGGGCATAACCAAGAGCCTAGGAAGAGGAGCGAAAGAGATGGAGAGTTGGGGCATGGACAGAGAGGGTCCAAGCTCCAGAAAATTGGGGATGCACCCCTCCGGGCTACCACTGCCCCCGCTGCGATCTCCTCCAGTGCTCCCCCAGTTGGGGGCACCATCTGCTCAGTTTCCTACCCGGTGGCCCCTCTGACCACTCTCGAGGAGACACTGGCCGTCATAAAAAAGCTATTTGATGTGCCCGCTGTCACCGAGGTGGACATTTACGCTCGGAATGCCAACAACTCCTCAGTGGGGATCGGGCTGGTGAACCGTCTTTACTCCCCGGACTTCTACAAGAATGTAGTTGCCCAGGGGAACGCCTCCGCCCTGGTGGGGGATATAGGCCTTGCCCTTACTGAGGTTTGGACTTTTCTTCCCTTATTATCTTATGCCTTGAACTTTTGAATTTTGTCTAACTCTCTTTCCCCGCAGGCGGGCAATAAAATGCTGAGGCTACGGGAGTGCTGCGATGGCCTGTCCGCCGATCTTGAGGCCAACACTAAGGATTTGGCGGGCAAGCTCCGCGAGCTGGAGCAGGCACAGGAGAGGGTTGGGACCTTGAACTCTCTCCTGGATGCTAAGGACAAAGCCTTCGCTCAGAAGGAGGTTGATTTGAAGGACTTCTCTGAACGTCTGGCAGATGTGGAGAAGGACCTTTTAAAGGCCAAGGGGGAGCGGAATGAGATCCGGGGAAAGAGGGCCGAGTGGGAGCCTCGGAATGCTGAGCTGGCCAAAAGGTTGGAGGCATCCAAGGCCACTGTCTCCACCTTGGAGGCCAAAGTTGTTGAACTCTCCGAGCAGCTGCTCACACTTAGGCAGTTTCAGTTGGAGAGGGATGCCATGCTGCTCGCTGCTCGGAAGGAGGCGGTGGAGGAGTATAAAAACTCAGAGGAATTCAAGAACTTCCTCATTGCTAAGAATTTGGCCCAAGATTTAGGCCGGCCGACCTGACTCGGCAGAATTTTGTCGCTACGGGCAAGTTCTCCGCTCAGCAGTTGGCCATTATTGGCTCACTTGTTGCTACTGATGCGGAGTGCCTGCCCGGGCATGCCCTAGTCCCTTTCACCGAGGACGATATCAAGGGCCTTGAGCTGGCCGTAGCGGCCTCTCTGCCCGCCACTGCTGAGATTACGGCCACCGCTCTTATTGGAGAGATTGACACTCTGAGATTTGGGGATGACCCAATATCTTACGAGGAGGCCATTGCTCGCGTCCTTCCCAATGGACCGGCAATTGGTGATCTTATTCCCCAGCGGGCAGCTCCAATTCCAATCTCCGCTGAGGCCGCTTTTGATCCCATCACGGACCTGCTCGTGAGCAGCCTGCCTTCTCCAACTCCCAACTCAGAGGATCCCAAGGAGCAAGCTCCTTTAGCTTAGGATTTTTCTTTTTCTTTTTGTGTAATAGATGGATAGGACCTTGTAAATTTTTCTATCAATGGAAACATTTTTTCTCAGTACTTGTATTTCTCTTAATTGCTTGTCTTGTAGGCTGTTTTGAGTGTTGGCAATTTTTGAGTACCTTGATACTTGCATTCTTGCTCTTACTTTTACCAGCGTTCTTGACTAACAATTAAATTTTATACTCTCCTTCCGCGGTCAAAAGCTTAGTAGGCCCTTTACCCGCATTTTTTGAGTTTTCCTAACTCTTTATTCAAAACCCCTTGGGCTTTTGGTGAGAGTCAGCCCTATTTCTCTGTGACCGCGTTTGTTTAGCCTTGTGGCAAACCTTGAGGCCTTAACCCCGGTTTGTCTATTTGGCTTTGTTAAACTCTTTTGATCACTCCCATCCATTTACACTTATTCCCAGCCTTGCGAGCTGTGGTGTAAGTCAAAAGCAGCCAAGGCAAGCTACTTTCATAGGGCATGTAGAGTGTGGCCGTGAGGCTATAGTCTACGCAACAGTAGGTAGGAGCATATTTAGCATAGAGGCCCTTTAACCCACCGGCATCTGTATCCCCTTATTGGAGGTTCACGCTTTTTGACCCTTTATTCAAAACTCCTTGGAGTTTTTTGTGAGGGTCTTGTGGCGATCATGTAAGCGGGCTTATATGTAGGCCTTTGTTACATACAGGAATGCCAGTAACGGCCCTAACGAGGGCCTTCGCTCACTTAGTGGGTTCGGACTTCAGGTCTTTGTCCCCACTAGAATCCGTAGGTACGGACATCATGGCCTTTGTACCCACGTTCATCTATATCCACTTTTTCTTGGTGGTGTCACGCGGGCAGGAAAAAGTATCCTCCCCGCGATCGAGTACGGGCTTAATGGCCTTTGTACCCATATAGGCTTGCGGATCTTAATGGATCTTTGCGCATCAGTAGGTAGGAGCTCATATGTTGGCCCTTGAACCTACTGGCATCCGCTTGCGGGCATCCACTCTAGCTTTTGAGGCTGGTGGGAATAAAGTTACAATAGTTTTACACAAAAATTTGATGGCAACTTCATACTAATATGTAGGGGTCTATACTCCCTCAAAAAATTACAACGATTTCAAAAGAAGTACTTTCTGAGATGATCACTATTCCAAGTGTGCTTGAGGTCTTTTCCTTCCTTTGTTCGCAATATGTAGGTGCCCTCCTTGACTATTTTGGTGACCTCATATGGACCCTCCCATTTCGGGGAGAGCTTGTTGAAACCGGGCTGGGTCCCTTGGACCTCCACATTTCTGAGTACCCAATCTCCAACTGAAAAACTCCTCCTATTTACTCTTTTGTCGTGGTGCTTCTTCGCCTTCTGCTTGTAGCTCACCATTTTTTCATTTGCCCGCATTCTCTTTCCTTCGAGATCGTCCAGGTCACCCCTTCTGTTTGCCTCATTTTGAGACTCATCGAAGTATGTGACTCTGTACAAGGGTAGGGCTACCTCAACTGGAGCCATTGCCTCTGACCCATAGTGAGCGAGAAAGGAGTTTCTCCTGTAGAATTTCTTATTGTGGTGTGGACAACCCATAATGCGGTCTGGAGCTCGTCCAACCATCGTCCTCCTCGCCCCTCCAAGTTTTTCTTAAGGGCGGTCAAGACTAGCTTGTTCGCGGCCTCATCTTGGCCATTTCCCTGAGGATAAGCAACTGCGGACTGACGGTGTTGCACCTTCATTCTCACACATTCAGCGGTGAATTTCGCAGAGAATTGGGTGCCATTGTCTGAAATTATTGCTCGCGGAACCCCAAATCGGCAATAGATGTGATCGTGGACAAAATTGATGGTATTCTCCTCGGAGATAGTGGCTAAGCCCTTGGCTTCTGTCCATTTGGTAAAATAATCCACGGCCACGACGGCATACTTAATGCTCCCTCGAGCAGTTGGGAATGGACCAATGAGATCAATCCCCCACGTATCAAACAGCCACGATGGTATAACCAAAGTTTGCTCTGTTGATGGTAGTCTAGGGATGTCCGCAAATCTCTGGCACTTATCACACTTTCTTACATACTCCTGCGCATCCCTTCTCATTGTGGGCCAAAAGAATCCCTGGAATTTGATCTTGTCTGAGAGGGTGCGAGCACTAGGATGTCCGCCACAAACTCCCTCATGAACCTCATAGAGTAAGTTGGTGACCATGTGAGTTTTGACACATCTTAGCAAAGGCTTGGTGAATGATCGTCGAAAAAGTACCCCGTCGAGGATGAGGTATTTTGCGGACACTGCTCTGATGGTTCTAGCCCTTGCTGGATCCTCGGGGAGGGTCTGCTTCTCGATGTAATCCTTGATTTCATCTACCCAATCCCTTACTTGATCCTCAATATTGTTTACTTGAATTCGATCTATAGCAGGCCTCTCCGTGAATTCAATCTGGCAATCTGTCTCTAAGTCAACAATCTCTTGATCGGTTATTCTGGAGAGGAGGTCTGCTTCCACATTATCCTCTCTCATGACTTGATTCAGCTTATAGTAGGTGAAATTTTTGATGAGGGTTTTTGCAAGACCGCAGTACTGAGTTAGCACTGGGTTGATAGTATCATACTCCCCCCTAATTTAAATAACTATGAGCTGAGAGTCACTGTTGATCTCTAAATTCTGAACTCCCAAGTCTCTTGCCAATTCCATGCCTGCTATAATCACTTCATACTCTGCCTGATTGTTTGATGCCTCGAACTTGAATCTCAAGGCCCTTTTAAATTTCTCCCCGCAGGGTGCAATCAGGAGTATGCCCGCTCCACTAATTAACTTGCTCGCAGAGCCGTCCACGAATAAAGTCCACACTTCTTCTGGACGCTCACTGGCTGTATAATTTCTGTGCTCGAGCTATCTGGGGCTTCTTCTGATTCTGCCCGCTTTCTTTTTCCAAGGTCGCTGTCCGCCAATTTGAATGATGATTCTACCACAAAATCAACTAAGGCCTGCGTTTTGATTGTCTTTCTCGGGGAGTAGGTGATCTGGAACTCAGTGAGTTCGATAGACCAAGCTAGCATTCTCCCTGAAGACTCTGGTTTATGTAAGACCTTTCTAAGCGGGGCCTCAGTGAGTACAGTAATAGGGTGTGCAGAAAAGTAGGCTCTTAATTTTCGAGCAGATACAAGCAAGGCATAGGCTAACTTCTCTATATTAAGATAACGCCCTTCTACGGCAGACAGTGCCTTAGATACATATTAAACTGGTTTTTGGGAGTTATTCTCCTCCCTTACAAGAACAGCAGCCTACCGCTGTATCAAGAATCGCTAAAACAAAAAGTTCTTCCCCGGGCACCGGGCTGCTGAGTAGAGGGGGCTGCCCGAGGTATCTCTTGACTTCTTCAAAAGCTTGATGTCACTCATTGTTCCATGCAAATTCCTCAGGCTTCTTCCCCCTTTTTAGAGTTTTGAAGAAGGGGAGGCATCTCTCTGCTGACCGCGAGATGATGCGGCCAAGGGCGGTGATGCGACCATTGAGTTTTTGTACATCCTTCACGCAAGCAGGAGGTTTTATGTCCAACAGCGCTTGGATTTTTTTGGGATTAGCCTCTATTCCTCGCTGGTTGACCATGAATTCAAGGAATTTTCCCGCCTTTACCCCAAAAGCACATTTCAAGGGGTTTAGTTTCATGTTATTGCGGCGCAAGTTTTGGAAGGTTTTCTCCACGTCGAGCTCGTGGGAGTTTTCCTTTGTCTTTATAACCATGTCATCTATATAGGCCTCAAGGTTTCTGCCTAGTTGGTTTTTGAAGACCAGATTGACCATTCGCTGATAGGTGGCTCCTGCGTTTTTTAGCCCGAAGGGCATCATTGTGTAACAGTAAGTCTTGCCCGCAGCGATGAAAGCTACGGAGCGGACATCTTCAGGAGCCATCTGGATCTGATGGTAGCCGGAGTATGCATCAATGAAGCTCAATACTCTGTGGCCGGCTATTGAATCTACCAATCTGTCTATGCGAGGAAGAGGGAATCAGTCTTTGGGGCATGCCTTGTTGAGATCGGTGAAATCAACACACATTCTCCACTTGCCGTTGGACTTTTTGACCATTACTACATTTGCCAGCCATTTGGGGTAGGAAATCTCCTTTATTATCCCCGCTTTTAGCAATTTTTCCACCTCTTCCTTGATCGCGATCTCTTTCTCCGGGGAGAAGTACCTTGACTTTTGGTGAATGTTCTTGAAGGATGGGTCATCATTGATTTTATGGAGGATTACGTCCTTGCTGATTCCCTGCATATCCTCCACCCTCCAAGCGAACACATCACAATTTGCTCTAAGGAACTCGATGAGGATCCTTCTCTCCTCGCAGTGAATTTCCAGCCCAACCTTAACAGTTTGCTCGGGGAAGTGGGAGTTGATTACCACCTCCTCGAGCTCGTCGTTAGGTTGAAGGTCACTGATTTCACGATTGTGCAAGGAGTCAATGACAATAGTTGGGGGGTTGACCTGAGCTCCGGTCAGCGTTGCCATTGAATATATGATCTCATGGTCAATTTTTCCTTCAATTGCCCGATCAATGTAACCTCCTTCAACCGGGGCCAACTGTTTTGATTTTCTGCTCGTCTTGAGCTCCACCTTGGTGGTATGGAAAGAAACCATGTCAATTGGAATGGGTGCCGGCACAAGTGCAAGGGCCTTCCCTTTCTTTGATTTGTCCTCGCCCTCTTTCTGCGGGCAGGACGTCTGGCCTTTATCCGCTTTTCTCTTTTCCTCAAGTGCTCGGAGGAATCTCCCGGGCTGGTTCTTGATGGTAGCAACCCCGCCCGGGGTGTTAAATTTCACCCTTTGGTGGGGAACGGAAGCAACTATTCCCAATTCGGCCTGAGCAGTTACGCCGAGAATGGCATTGTATTGGGAAGGAAGATCGACCACCATGAAAGTAATTTTGGCCGTCTTCTGCATGGGCTTTTCCCCAATAGTTACTTCAAACACAATCGTCCCCTTTACCCCCACGGCGTGGTTGGTGAATCCCTCCAGCATGCCCGCATAAGGAATCAGGTTAGCCTCTGTCATTCTCATGCTCACCAACGTGTGGTATTAGAGAATATCCCTGGCCGTGCCTGTATCAATCAAAACTCGGTGTATGTTGGCTCGGTTAATTTTCATATGGAGAGTCAGGGGCTGAGTAGAGTGAAATAGGGAGGAGGCAAGTTCACTCTTTTTGAACCCTATTTCTTGCTCTTCCTCAGGAGCCATTGGGGGGATTAGGAAAACCTTCTCCAATGTTCGAATCTGGAGGGAGAGCTGCTTGTTGGAGGGAGGCTCTTCGCCGATGAAATTAACGTCATAATCCCCCAAATCATCATCGTAATGGTCTCTTTCATTCCTCTCCGGGCCACGCGTGCCTCGTGCTCGCTGCTGATTATTATTATTGGGGGCATTGTTGTTTCCTTTAACCCACTTGGTTAGCTCCCCGTCGTTGATTTTTTTCTGGATTATTCGCTTCAGCTGGAAGCAGTCCTCAGTTTCGTGCCCATGGTCGTTGTGATACTCACAGAACTTAGCCCTACTCCTCTCATTTGGTTTTCGAAGCATTGGGGGAGGAGGAGGAAAGTCTGAGGCTCTCATGATTACCACTCTTGGCTCGGTGTAAACTGTTTCATCCACCGTTTTTCAGAGTTTATCCGACCCGCGGCCTCTATTTTTGCCCTGGTTGTTGGTGCGGGCAGGCTCTGGGGTGGTTTCCTGAACTTGGCTTATCCTTTCTTTTGCTGAAGCTCGGGAAGCGGGCACATTGGGCTCTTCAGCGGATGCAATGGCCGAGGCCCTTTCATACATCTCTTCCACTGTTTTAGGCCGACTGGAGGCAAAATTCATTTTAAGGAAGGAGGAGCTGAGGCCGCCCTCAAAACAGAGTCTGATGTCTCCTTCCTCTAGATCCACAATCTCCTCGCTCACCTTCCTGAATCGAGATGTGTAATCCTTTGTAGGCTCGTTTGGGGCCTGCTTGACATGGACAAGATCTGTCTTTGGTCTAGCGGGCACCCCTGCCCCAGCAAAGGCATTAAGGAAGATGCTTCTAAACTGACTGAATGATTAGATGGTCCGGAGCTTGAGGGCTAACATCCAAGATAAGGCCTTGCCCGTGAAAGTTGCAGCCAATGCTTTGCACATCACGGACTCATCCGAGGAGAATAAAGCAATTTGTCCCTCGAATCGTCCCATATGGCTCTTGGCATTTTTGGAGCCATCATAGGTGTCCATCTGGGGGGGCTTGCCCTTCTGAATAGGTGCCCGGGCGATCTTATCATTGAAGGCATCCATGGTGCGGCCACACCTCTGGGCGGCCTTTTGGTGGGTCTCCCACATCTCGTTCATAAACTTGATAAATTCCGGGCTCTGATTATCAACCTTCTGTTTTTTAGTCGGTGGAGTCACGGCCTTCTCCTTGGTCATAGCCAAGGGTCTGGCTTTGGACTTCGCACGTAGATTTGATTGGGCCTCTTCTCCAACCTCCTCGCTGTCTTCTACATACACCACACTGCGTCTGGACGGCTGTCCGCGATCAAGGGTTGGTTCAACCCGGTTTGCCCCCCTAGCTTGACTAGCAAGCGATTTAGGGGGAGCTCGTTGGGAGAACCTTTGTGACCCTTGGGGGAACTTGAGCCCTCCATTGGCCTCTATTTCGAACATCTCCATTTGAGCATCAGCAACGGCCATGGCCTCCGCGATCAGCTTGGATTTGGAGGCCAGAATCTCTTGCCTCCTCAGGATTTGCTCCGGGGAGAGTGGAGTAGTTAAGGCGGTGTTTTTTATAGGAGCTTGGGGAGTTTTTGTGCTGTTGTTTAGTAGGGATTGGGCTTTCTCAGCACGTATCTCGTCGGTTAGTTTGTGTATAGCCCTCTGACCAGGGGAGAGGCTGTGTTGTGGCTGAGAATGTGCCCTCATTCTGTTAAAAACGGAGGTTGTAGCCTTACCCTTATTGACATTGGAAGGTGAGGCCTGGTTATCCTCCTCAATGGTCAGATGACCAGCATTTTGCAAAGTTTTAGACATGCTCTAAAAAGAAGGAAATGACTGAAAAGAAGTGTTTTTTGACAGTCAGCTGTTTAGAACACAAAGTGTGTCTGAAAACAAAGATTTTTTAACGAGAAAACAAATGAAAGTCGAGTTTCCCGGCAATGGAACCACTGATGACGCCAAGCTTTTCAGGGTCAAGAGCGGTTCAAGGATATCTGGCTTGATATATTTGGTGGTTTGATGTACCTAGAACACAACACAAACAAGCACCGTTAAGGTCAAAGTTGGATGTTACTCCAACTCAGGCCCTCGGGTGTGAGAGTAAGAATACTGAGATATCTAAGACGTTTGAATGTCTTGGAGTGTGTGTATGTGTTTAGGATTTAGAATAATATGGCTTACAACATATATTTGGAACTTACCTTGCCCAAAGGGACAAAGGTCTTCTATTTATAGGCAATGGAGAGGTGCTTGTTGATGTAAGCAATGAGATCAGCCCTAGGGGCACTTTGGTATTTGACCACCTACACGTGTCCGCAGCTAATTGGCCCTGTCAGGGAGGGAACATTGACTGTGAAGGGGACATGGCTGAAAGGGACATGAGCCGTGTATATGGCTTGGCGCATTAAATGAAATAGTAGGCGCCTGACTGAGCCGCATTAAATGTGTGATGGGGGAGCTGGCAACTTGCATGTCAGAGCCAGTAAGCTAACGTGCTCAGTAAGGCTTGACATTAACCGGGAGGCAGGTGAGATAACCGGGAGGCAGGTATGAGCCCGCGGTCAACATCTTGGGCGCGGTCAAAGGTATTTGACGCGGGCACGGATGGAGCGGTCATACCTCCTGCGGGCACAGATCTAGCGGTCATACCTCCTGCGGGCACAGATCTAGCGATCATACCTCCTGCGGGCACCAATCTAGCGGTCAGGATCCCTCCGGTCTTGGATTAGGAGGATGTGGAGAAGAGCGCGGTCTTGACCTCAAGGGTCTATCTGTCCGCGGTCTTGACTCCAGCGGTCTAGGGAATGCCACGTCACAGGTTCCTTGGACCAGACCGAGCGTGGGCCCGGTCCAGCAGGTTCGGGCTCATCAATAGCGAATGCAAGTATGGGTCAATCCCATGAGGATAGGGTTTACTTTTGAAAATATTTGTTTTTACAGAACTTATGAAAATAAGATTGGGAGAAATTAGTTTTGGTTTTAGAAAATAAATAGAACAAACAAAAAATACTTTAGTTGAATTCTTATAAGATGAAACATTCCCGGGATTGGAAATCAAACAATATGTAGTCAATAAGTCAATCAAGTTTGTAGAGAATATAATTCAAATCATTAATCAAGGATGATACGTTAATTTGTGCATTACTTGTCAATCGAATGCTTTGCACCCGTATTCTCTACTATTCATGCCCTATCTCTCGATGGTCCATGTATAGCAAGAATCCATTAAGTTTATAAAAATAAACGTATTTACCACTGAAGGACCATCCCTAGGCCATTAAACTACAGCTTGTGTTTAATGGAGCCTAGTTCATTTTATGTGGTTCCGTTAACCAAGATTCTTCCGCGGGATACTTCGCTTGGTTAAATGAATTCATACAGAAT
Source organism: Adenophora triphylla var. japonica (assembly GCA_022495995.1). NCBI lineage: Eukaryota > Viridiplantae > Streptophyta > Magnoliopsida > Asterales > Campanulaceae > Adenophora > Adenophora triphylla. The sequence continues at coordinate 388,818 of JAFEMH010001133.1, read as the reverse complement.
ATGGTCGACTCATATTTGTAAGCGTGAAAACTGATATAAAAGAATTGATTAAGAAATGGTAAACAAAACTTTAAACACTTGATTTAAATGAGAAGACTACATAATGCTGAGTTTCCAACCCCAAGAATTGGAGGATTACTCACTAGCCATTATTAAAACAAGTATAAGGATGTAATAAGATGACATATAAATAAAGATTGTAGTAAGAAGACTTATGCTTGTAAATAGTAATGACGCAGGCTGAAAAGTAAACTTCAGTATTTTATTGCTTCGAATCTTTGAGAGTACTTCAAGAACAATTGTATAATCCTTGGAGAAATGTATACAAATTTATTTCTAGAGTATGAATAAGTAATCTTCTTTCTATTCTAGATAATTTCAGATATGTTTCAGATATGTTTCAGATATCCTCTGGTACAAAAGGGGTCTTTATATAGGCATTTGGCTTGAGGGGTGCAACTCTTCAAAAAGGCATTGTTTGGCTGATCATGGAAGTGCTCGACCGAGGCAAGGGTGGTGCTCGACCGAGCAAGGCAGCCTTCAGCAAGCAACCTTCTGTTCCTTCATGCTCGGCCGAGGCAAGGAGGTGCTCGGTCGAGCAGCAGCTCCTTGACTGATCTTCAGCATTTTTCGTTTCTGGTCCCTCTATATTTAAGACTTTCGCTCTTAACCCTTTATATTTCATAAAATGTCCTAAAACCCTGTAAAATTACACAAAATACCAATCAAGCATAAAATCGAAGATATATGATTAAAAGGGGCTAAATTATATTTAATTGGTTTAAAAATTAAAGTGAATAATACAATAAAAACACTATAAATGTCTATAAAATAACCATTTATCAGTATTCTCATGAAGTAAAAGAGGAGATAAACCAGAAGACAAGGAAGAGCATGCTTTAATCTTCTCATCTTGAGTCAATATATCTAAAGCTTGTCTAACATTTGGCATAGGATTCATAGTTAGAATTGTACTTCTGATGGAAGCAAAATTGTCATTCAGTTCCATGAGAAACTGAACTAATTTCTGCATAGCTTCATAGTCAGCAAGAGATTTAGCATCACCACAATCATAATTGCACACACACTGAGGAAGATGATTCAAATTGACAAATTCATTCCACATGGCCTTATATTTTGTGAAATAAGCAGAAACAGTTAAAGTGCCCTGAACCAGAGATATCATATCTTTTAGAACTTAAAAAATTTGTGTAGTTGTGCCCTGAGTGAAACGACTCCAAATCAACCTAAATTTCACGAGTTGTTTTGAGATAAACTACATTCGCCCTAATTTCAGATGAACTGTATTCAGAAGCCAGCTAATAAGCATGTTATTGCAACAATCCCAATGAGGAAGGTATTTGGAAGTGGATTTTGGAGATTTATGAACACCGGTGAGAATTCCGAGTTTCATTTTTTAGGAGAGCAACAATCATAGCTCTCCGCCAGTGATTGTAGTTTGAATCGTGCAAAACATCAGTAATTAGAATCATACCAGGGTGATCGTTGGGATGCAAATACAGAGGATGAGTCGGATTGAGTTGGAGATTTGTATCAGCAATATCATATTCATCTGCGGGAGGAGCACCGCCGACAATTTGATCGATGGTCGCCATGGAATTGGTAATCAAATGTAGTGCACAAGCAAATTGAACAGAGATAAGCAAGAAAATTGAAGAAACAACAGTGAAATGTGCAGCGTAATTGATGGAATATGCATAGTATCAAGCTCTGATACCATGATAGAACTTGAAATGTAAATTTAGAGAGAGAAATTGAATTATATTTCCTTCACTGTCAAAAGATATGAAAATATACAGAAATAGAACTATTTATATCTCTTTACATTTTTCTCTCTCTAACCGACTAACAACCCACACAACAACTTTATAACAGCTGTAACAACTTCTAAGTTGTTACAGAGACACCCCTTTCTCTATAACTATCTCTCTTCTACCTTATTTTTCTTACTCATAACACTTATTTCTTTATACACTTTTCTTAATTTCCCTGTAAAATCAATTTTGTGTATTTTTAATAATATGGATGTGTATAGCTTTAACTAGCTCACAAAATAAAAAATTAGAGTCCTAATGCTTCTGTTCCATAATAAGTCTCCTTCCTTCCTTCCATCCTTCTAGTTCCATCTCATAATAATAATAGAGAATTGTTAATTGCCCCCACACAATTGTTGAATACCCCCGCAATACTAAGTCCATCAAAAAAATAAACATTCAACACCAAGCACACCACCTACATTCCTATTTTACCCTTTTAAACCTCTAAATAGCCACCCACCTTAATTATGAAAACACACCCACATCCCACACATTCGTTCTTAAGAAAAGAACGACAAGAGACGGGAGAAAGAGAAAGAATGCAGAGAGAGGGAAAAGAATAGAGAGAAAAACCCACAATTAACCCTCACATATTCACCTTCGTTCATAAGCCCCTTCTGAAACCCACCTCTGAAAATCTAAGGTTTGTTTCAACGACGAAGAGAAATGATGAAGAGAGGGAGAGAAGACGACTACAAATTCCTTCCATTGGTAGACGCCATGGCTGCAATCAACCAGAGAGAGGGAAGAGTGGATGTAGACGTGTCCAAACGGTTATAACCGTCGGTTAAAAAAATCGTTAAATCTTAAACGTAACCTAACTGTTACCCGTGTACTAACGGTTACGGTTATCCGGTTAATGGTTATAATCGGTTAATACTGTTTATCCGGTTAAAACGGCTAACTGAAGCCCTTTTTTTCAGATTAGTCATTTTAACAGAATTTTTAACAGTTTCTGTTAACTTTATTACTCTATATGCCTTTTTTTTTTAATAAAGAATACTATTTGAGATGTTAGTTATTTGTGATTTTTTTTGGAAAAAGTTATATAAAAAAAAGTTAAGAATTTTTAAAGAAATGAAATTTTAACTGAAAGTGTGTTTAACAGATTTTTTTAACAGATTTTTTTAACAGTTTTTTTTTTTTTTGGGTTAAGCAAAGCTATTTGAGATTATGGTTTGTAGAATATTTCTTTTAAAAACAGTTTTTTACAATTTTTTTTAAGAAAACAGATAACTTTTTAACAGATTTTGAAAAAATAGTTAACTTTTTAACAGTTTCTGTTAACTTGTATACTCTATATGCCCATTTTTTTTTGAATAAATAATAATATTTTGAGATGTTAGTTAGTAGTGAAATTTTTTCGAAAAAGTTATATAAAAGAAGTTAAGATTTTTTAAAGAAATTAAAGTATATAAAAGAAAAAAATGGACGGTACCCTTAAATTTTATTAATTTAAAAAATTATAAAGAGGGGGACAACCACCTTACCCTTTTATAATTAAGGGGGGACATTTAGGAGCATTTACCTCAGCTTAACTATTACAATTCAATAAAAATAAACCTAATCTAAAAAATTAAAATTAAAAACTAATCTAAAAATTTAACTGGAATTCTGAAAAACTAACTGGAAACGTTAAAAAACTGACTGAAATTTCTAAAAACTAACTGAAATTCTGAAAAACTAACTGAAAACGTTAAAAAACTGACTGAAATACTAAAAACTAACTGGAATTCCTAAAAATTATATGAAAACGTTAAAAAACTGACTGAAATTTCAAAAAACTAACTGAAATTCTTAAAAACTAACTGGAATTGTTAAAATACTGACTGGAATTCTCGAAATAGAACAAAAATATTAATTTCATTAAAAAACTAACTGATAATTGTAAGGAAACTAACTGAAAATCGAATATGAGAGTATGAGAGAGGCTTAGGATATTTGAGAGTAGAGAGAGAGAGAGAGTAGAGAAGTAAGGTGAAAATGAAATGGTAGGAGGGAGGTGATATTTATAGGGTTGAATTTTTTCAAGAAAAAGATTTTTTTTTAACTAAATCTAAATCTGGTTAAAAAATTAATGGCTAGTTTGAAATTTGAATCGGGTCAACCTGGTCTGGAAGTAGCTGTTGCCACGTTGGGACTTGGAAGGGAGTAGCCATTGGGCCTTGGTGACCGTTGGGGAGTATTTGAAATTCTAAATTTGAATTCGACCGATTAAGGCGGTTATAATCGCCGGTTAGCCGGTTTGAAAAATCATTAACCTTAACCGAACCGGTTAACCGTCGATTTCGGTTAATTCGGTTACGGTTAAACCGGTTGACGGATTTGATCGGTTAGTTGACCGGTTAAAAATCGCCGGTTAGTCGATTCCGGTTAAATTTTGGACACGTCTAAGTGGATGGACGAGGAGAGATAGAGGGAGAGGAGAGGAGAGGAGAAGAGAGGGAAAATGTAGAAGGGGACTGGGAGGAAGAGGAGTTAACCTCTGCTTCAATCTCTCTCTCCTCAAACCTCTCTTTGCTTAAATATATTTGAGCCAAAATCACATGGGTTCCCAATAAATGAATTTTTCTCACACAATTTATCAATTTTGATTCAAATTCATCTTCAACCCACCAAAACAAACACTTTCCCGGTAAAGATTTTTGTTTAGTTTACTTGATGACATTTAATTGCGGGTGCTCAACATTGTTGCATAACATTGAAGGATAATATGATCATTTTACTTGATGACATTTTTGTAATAATTGCATTGCGGGGGTATTCAGTAATTATGCGGGGGTGAATAACAATTCTCTAATAATAAGTATAGCACTACTTTTTTATCGTTTCAAAATAAATATTCCTATTTTAGAATAAATGACGTATTATTCTTTTTTGTTAGTCTCAAAATAAATATCGTGTTTCTAAATTAGAAAATAAATTTAGAGTATAATTTAAATTGTACAAAATAGTAAATCACACTCTTTAAAATTGTTAACAAGTCAAGATATTTATTTCAAGACAGAAAAAGTAACGTAATGTAAATTAAACTAATTCACTAAATAAAAATTTAAGTACTATAAATGAATTCACACAAAATGTAAGTATAGAGAAAATTAAAGGGCAAATTGCATTTTAATTACCTGAGTTTGTCGAGATGTTTCAATTGGTTATCGAATTTGCATTTTACAAGTTGGTTATTGAGTTTGTCTTTTTGTTGCAATCAGGTATAATTTTGGATGAATCGTTAAAAATCTAACGATGGCTATAACATGTGCGTCTCACGTGTGTTACTTAAGGGCTATTTAGGTCTTTTCCATCGAATTTGACCCCGTAATTTTAAGAGGGTTAGTTGACATTTTCTAAAAATGAGAGAAATATTAAATATAAAAACAAAACATCTCTCTCTCTCTCTCTCTCTCTCTCTCTCTCTCTCTCTCTCTCTCTCTCTCTCTCTATATCTTCTCTCTCTACTTCCTCTCTCTCCCTCCATTCTCTTTCTTTCTCTCTCTATCTTCTCACTCTACTTCCTCTCTCTAATCCACTATATCAGGGGAAGGTTAAATATAGTAGTTGACTACTTCTCTCTTCATCTTCCTTCTCTCGGCTCCACCCTCACCCACCGGCCGCCATTCCTCACCCCACCTTCACCGCCATCACAACTCCCTCTCCCACCCTCCTCACCTGCAATTGAGTTCAGTGATTTACCGGTTGATGGGAATATGCGAGATAGAAGTTCAAAACGGATATCTCTTTCACAATTCATTGTTCGTGTATGGATCTTACAAATCTGAGATCTACTCTCTAGATCTGATAGTCCAAACTCCACTTTAATATCCAACCTTCCAGGTCGTAGCGGTGCAGAAACATAGAATAAAGAGATTTGCTTGTTAAAAATTAGATAAATGAAGAAATCGAAATTGCCGAAGTATCGTCGGAATTGAATATGAAGAAACAGCAGACAATGAGCGAAGTTGTCAGGTGTGCCTGTTGTTCAATTTTAATGAATTGAAATGGGCTTTTCTATATTTTTGGGATTGAAGAAACTTTAAATTGGTTTAGAAAATGTGGATGTGATTTAATGAAGGAATGGTAATTCAATGGAGGATTATGCCGGAGTTGTGTGGCGGCGGTTGTCGGTCAGAAAAGCTATGGTGGTTTGTGGCGGAGGGATGATGAGTGGTGGTTGTTGGTTATTAGAAAGACGGTGGGTGTGGTGGTGGGGTGGTTGTTGGGTTTGAAGGATATTTATTTCTTAACGAAATTTTACGCTTAACCCCCTACAAATATTCTCCAAACCAGTTGCATTCATGTGAATAACCCGTGCAAGTCTCCCTCGAAGGAAAAGACAAAAATACCCTTAAGTAACACATGTGAGACGCACATGTTACGGTCTTCGTTAAATTTTTAACGGTTTATCCAAAATTACACATGATTGCAACAAAAAGACAAACTCAATAACCAATTTGTAACAAATGCAAATTCGATAATCAATTGAAACATCTTGACAAACTCGAGTAACTAAAATGCAATTTGCCCAAAATTAAAACCTAAAAAGAACCCCCAAAAAGAGCTTAGCATAAAGAATAGAGATCAAATTGTACATAAACATTGTTTGTTTTCCATTTATCTCTCTTCTACAAACAGCCCCCTCATAAATCTACATCACAACACTCTGCCCCCTTCAAGATTTTAGTACATGTAATTCCTATTCAACCGAATCATACATGATACGTTCATTAATCAAGTAAGTAATTCAAGAAGAATTTGAAGAACCTGAAACTCTAGGGGATGTAACTGGAAATAAAGGTAACAATCGGGGCTCCGATTCCCTCGGAGTATTCGCCGGCGACGGGTGCAAGTAGAAACCTTTCTTCGCAATTGCTTTATCTTCAGCTTCAACATTCAAATTCGGAGACCGGTTGAACGGGTCGGGTATGAGAGGGGTCACCGGACTTAGAGCCAACGAAGGGAAATTGAGAATGCTCGGCGACAGAATCTCCGGCGTACAAGGCATTCGAGGCGACCCGGATAGCTCATTAAAGAGTCCAGGAACTAACGGGCTGATCTTGAAGTTTTTCAGGCTGTTTCTCCGCTCGTATAGCTTGGATACTTTCTTGTTTGGACCGGTTCGGACGGGCGGAATCGGGTTCTTTGGTGGGTCGGATCTGGCGGCGGCGGCGTTTTTGGCTGTGTCGGATGATCCGGTTAGCATTTGGACCACTTTTTTGAAGGAGGAGGTATCGGCTTGAACGAAAGTTGTTGGGTGAGGGTTGTTTGGGTCGGATCTATGGTTGGGCATGAGAGTAGACTGCGGCGATGGATTTTGATGGTGGTGGTGGAAGCCATTACTGTTAGTGGTGGTGGAACTGGTGGTGCTACGGCAGATTGGGGATGGGATAAGAGATGGGTTTTGATTTTCTTGAAGTTTTGTTGAGTTTTCCATGGTGGGTACTGGGTTATGTTTTCAGGGGAAAGGAATACCTAGAGAGAGAAAGTTAATGTAAAATGTGATGGGTTGGGAAGAGTGAGAAAGAAAGACTTTGTTTTGTTTAGTTTTGCTGATACGACAGTTGTCATTTTCATTTTATTTTAATCTCTCCATCCCGATATGACCCTCTTAATTTCCTTTTTAATTAGCTTCAATTTGAAATTTTTAGTTGATTTATTAATTAAAATGAATAATAATATTTAGTTAATATTCTTACAATAAAAAATTTCTAATTACTTTCTCTTTCTCACTCTATTTTAATTTTATACTTACAATATTTAATTTTTCTTAATTTCTATATTAAATTAAAAAAATTAAATAGGAACAGTAAGTATTTTTCATTTCATCTTTGTTCCTTTCTTTGAGGTTGGTAAGAAATGTTATAGCGGGGAGATTAGGTTATCCCACTTTCAGTAGAAGCGCGTGAGTGCACGTACCAATGAGAACGTGGTTTAATTGGTGGTGGAGATTTACGGCGGTGAAAGGAGGGTGGGTTTGAGTGGGACAGAAAGTCCAACGGGTAACAGGATAGGATGTGGAAGAATGGAAAGGGCAAAGAAAAGGTCAAACAAGTTTCAATGATAGCCATTGACTTTGGAGGGACCAGACCATTGATAGCTTGACTATGGTTAAATTATTATGTTGATGGTGGGAATCCTATACTACTGCAAAGTTGAAGAGTGAGATAGTGAGGTCCACCATATGGACGGCTCTGATTTTCTAATTTATTTGTTGGATACTCCCTCCGTCCCATAACAAGCGACACATTTTGCCATTTTGAACGTCCCACTGATAAGTCACACTGTCTAAAATGGAAAAGAATTTTTACTATTCTCTCCACTCATTCTCTCTTCTATTCAACTATCTACACTCACAACATATCAACTTTTTCACTTTCTCTTTAATTTTCATGCAAAATAGTAACTAGTAATTGCGTCGCTTATTACGAGACAGAGGGAGTATGTGTTCTGTATTTTATTTTTTACTTATATTGTAATAGTGAAACTCATTAACAAAATAGAATATCCTCAAAAATTAAAACAGAAGTCAAGTTTCACACTCTATAAATTCTATAGTTTGATTCTTTTTATTTTGGCCCTGAGTGAGACATCATTAAATAATAATTTATTTATTTTTAGAGGAAACCGTGTTTTATGGTACAAAACACAAGTTTACGATTAAAGTCATCAGCTCACTATTCACGAATCAATTTATTGTTTTAAATTTTAAATTAATAATTTAGTTTACAAATTATAACTCTTAATAGCATCTACTCCCTCCCTTTTCTAAAATCTTACCCACTTTACAATTTTGGATGTCCCATTTATAAATTATATTTTCCATTTTTGAACATCTTTTATTGTTATTATATTTAAGTGAACCCCACATTTTGCCTCGCTAATTAATAATTACTACCATTTAAACCCACCTAATTAACCCACCTAATTAAACAATAAATACACTCCAATTAAATGAATTCAACAAAACAAATTTATTTACATCCACTCATTTTATTCCATTCAGCTCCAGCCCACATATCAAACTCTCACTCTCTCTCTCTCTTACGATAATCTAGGGTTTCTGGCAATTTTCATCGCCGCCGTTCCATCTCCGTCAAAGATAATCTCTCTATCTCTCTTTGAACATTCTTCTTAATCTACCAACAAAACCTCACAATCACTTAGCTCTAGTCGATTCAAACACTTCAATTGTTATTTCGATTTAAGGTTTCTAGATCTGATGTCGAAATCAAAGGATTTCATGGCCGTCGTTGATTCTCCTCAGGCCGACTCCCTATTTCTGATGGCTATTCCGATGTATCGGATACGCAATTTAGTTGTGAAGATGATAGGTGGTGGATGAAACCCAGCTTTCTGACGTTGATTTGACCGTGGCTTGTTCATCTTTTGTTGATGAGTGCCCCAAATCACCGGATTTGAAAGCTGAACGACACAAAAGTTTTATGAAAGAGTTGTCTCACTGGTTTCCTTGGGCGAACGGTGTTGATCGCAACGGCGTTCCATTTTACTCCTACACCGGATTTCATATTTTAAAAAATAGCTTATTAAATACTAAATTACTTTTTATTTTTCCATAGTTTTTCTGATTTTTTTTTTATTTATTTAAACAAAAAATAGTAAAACCCGTTTAGGTTCTAGATCTTCAGATCCGGGCCAAATGGACGGATTTGGACCAACTGGATCGGGCCGCCCGTTTGGCCATCTCCACTAAGAAGTAGCTATCCGTACAATTAGCTACTTTTTATGATTTTTATTATTAACTCCATCAATTTCATGTATAAACAAATACTCCTCCTTCCCAATCTAAGTGTCTTAAAATGGGTTTGGCGCGGAAATTAAGAAAAGTGATGTAAGAAAAAGAAAAAATTTAAATGTTGTGAGTATGAAAAATTAAATAAGAGAGAGAATGAGTGGGTGGAATAGTTAGGAGAGAGAATGTTGTAAGTGTAAAAGTAAAGTAGGAGAGAGAATGAGTGGGTGAAATAGTAAAAAAAAACTTTCCTTTTTTGGGTTGAGACATTTTAAGTGAGACACCCAAAAAGAAAAGTTGAGATATTTGTAGGAACAATTACGATCCATTAAACATGAACCGACTCATTACTAGATTAAGAAGAGAAGAAGAAGAAGAAGAAGACGGAAGCGTGTAATTACCTTGTGATTCCATGTTCGTTCTTAATCTTGTTCTTGTTCTTGAGTAAAGAGGATGAAGTAAGAAGATAGACTTCAAATTAGGGAGGAGTAGATCTTCTAAATGATGAGTGCCCTTTAATCTCTTTATTCTTCAATTACTTAGGAAGAATTTGGACTGAATGAGAATAATGTAACTAGTAGATTCATAGGCTTGATGGATAGGCTTTTATATAGGAATTCAAGGGGCACTTCATTTAGGGACTACACCTATTGATATATAAGATATTACCATTATGCCCATCATTTAATGGTATACTTATATTATGGAATTTTACATATTATGTTGAGTTCTATACTTTATACCATATATTATAATATTGATCATTATATTATTAAGTATTTATATGTTATATTAATCCATGTTCTTACAATCTCCCACTTGGATTATTATAACATATACCTTCACTTAATAAATTTCTTTAATCATATTTATAACACAAATGACAACCCTTATGTGCACTTTGTTATCATTCGAAACCAATCCCGTCCATTAGTCATATAAGTATAAGGACTAAAGGGGCAGTCGTTGTAATTGATTCGCAACTAAACCCATATTAATCACATATATATATCCAACTAAATGACATAGATTAAGTATAGATATGTAGCATGGAATATTAATGAATATATATGAAGAACGTATATATATATTCTCCAACTAGTCCTACTTTAACCAAATGAGATCAATTTAAATAAAACAACACAAGGAAATAGGAAACATTAAGAACTCCCACTGATTTAAGCATTATCAAAAGTCATTACACCCATATGAGCAACATGCTCGTGAAATACTAAAGGAGATAATGCCTTAGTAAATGGATCCGCTAACATGGAGTTTGTACCAATAAATTCTATTTCAATTTGTTCATTTTGTACTCTCTCTCTCTCACAATAAGAAACTTAATATCTATATGCTTAGATTTAGATGAACTCTTGTTGTTGTTGGAGTACAATACCGCGGCCCGATTGTCGCAATATAACTTAAGTGGTCTTTCAACACTTTTGACAATCTGCAGTCCTTCAATAAATTTACGCAGCCATATAGCTTGATTGGATGCCTCATAGCAAGCAACAAATTCGGCTTCCATGGTGGAAGTAGTAACTAATGTTTGCTTGGCACTTCTCCAAGATATCGCTCCACCGGCCAAAGTGAAGACATAACCCGATGTCGATTTGCGACTATCTTGGCATCCAGCAAAGTCGGAATCGAAAAAACCAATGATCTCAAGATGATCCGACTTTGTATATGTAAGCATGTAGTTCTTCGTGTTTTGTAAGTATCTCATCACTCTTTTGGTTGCAACCCAATGTTCTCTTCCCGGATTGCTTTGATATCGCCCAAGCATGCCAACAATAAAGGCAAGATCTGGGCGAGTACAGACTTGAGCATACATTAGGCTTTCTACTGCGGATGCGTAAGGGATATTTTCCATATACTTGGATTCAAGATTATTTTTAGGACATTGATTTAAACTGAACTTATCTCCCTTAGAGACCGGGGTGTCATGTGGTTTACAATTTTCCATGCTAAACCTTTATAATACCTTCTCTATATAGTTCTTTTGTGATAATCCTAACATACCTCGTGAGCGATCACGATGTATTTGGATTCCTAATACAAAAGAAGCTTCACCAAGATCTTTCATCTCAAATTTGTTAGAGAGAAATTTCTTGGTTTCCTTAAGAAGGTCTTTATCATTACTAGCAAGTAAAATGTCATTCACATATAAGACCAAAAATATAAACCTACTCCCACTGAACTTATGGTACACACAATCTTCACCAAGATTCATTTCAAAGCCAAATGAAAGAATAACTTGGTTAAATTTTAAGTACCATTGACGAGATGCTTGCTTGAGCCCATAAATGGATTTCTTAAGTTTACAAACTAGTTGACTAGTTTGATCCGAATCAGTCACCATTTCTGGTTTCTTCATATAGATAGTTTCCTCAATGTCGCCATTGAGAAAAGTTGTCTTTACATCCATTTGATGAAGCTCAAGGTCAAAATGTGCCACTAAAGCCATAATGATCCTAAAAGCATTTTTAGAGGATACCGGTGAAAATGTTTCTTTGTAATCAATGCCCTCTTTTTGAGTAAACCATTTAGCGACAAGACGAGCCTTATGTCTTTCCACATTACCTTGTGAATCCCTTTTGGTCTTAAAGACCCATTTACACCCAATGGGTTTCACATTCTTAGGTAATGGGACAAGATCCCAAACGTTATTGTCATTCATGGATTTTAACTCTTCATTTATGGCATCAATCCACTTATGAGAATTTGGACCACTAATGGCTTCATGGAAGGTGATTGGCTCATCTCCCACTAAACCTAACAGTTCCTCATTTTCGGCAAGATACACATCATAATAATCCGGTATAGCACTCCTTCTTGCTCTATTAGATCTTCTTAATGGCACCGGTTCTTCTTGATTTTGAGGGTGTTGAATTTCCTCATCAACATTTTCATGTTGTTCATTAATAGGAGAATTAACGTCATTTTGAATATTATGTTCTTGTCGAATTTCGTGCACAATCGCTTGATTTTCGATAGGAACTATAGGAAGAGGTATAGAAACGAATTCCTCTTCCATTTCTTCAAATTCAAAATTACTATTCAAATTTTCCCCTCTAAATTCAACATCCTCAAAAAACCTAGCATTTCCCATCTCGAAAAAGGTTCTAGTTTTTGGGTCATAGAATTTATATCCCCTAGATCTTTGAGAATACCCTACAAAATAACTACTAACGGTCTTAGCGTCCAACTTTCCTTCGTTAGGTCTATAAGGCCTAGCTTCGGCTGGACAACCCCAAACATGAAGATGATTAAGGGACGGTTTCTTACCGGTCCATAATTCATAAGGAGTTTTGTCAGTAGCTTTTGAAGGAGCTCTATTAAGTAGGTAGGTTGCGGTTTTCAAAGCATCGCCCCATAATGAGTGAGGTAAAGAAGTACAAGAAACCATACTTCTTACCATATCCTTAAGGGTTCTATTACGTCTCTCGGCTACACCATTCATGCTAGGTGTCCCCGGCATGGTGTAGTGAGGGACAATCCCACACTCTTCCAAATATCGAGCAAAAGGACCCGGACGTTGTTCTCCCGAACCGTCATTCCGACCGTAGTATTCACCACCACGATCGGATCTAACGTTCTTAATAGTCTTTTCAAGTTGATTTTCAACTTCGACTTTAAAATACTTGAAAACGTCCAATGATTGAGACTTTTCATGAAGTAAATAAATGTATCCATAACGAGAGAAGTCATCTATGAACGTAATAAAATATGTTTGTCCGTTCCATGAAGAGGTAGGGAACGGTCCACATATGTCCGTATGAATTAGTTCTAAGACTTTTGTAGCTCTCAAGGATTCATTTTTGTTTGTACTATTTGTAAATTTTCCCTTAAGGCATTCAATACAAAAGTTATTTTCCGGAGTATCAAGCTTATGTAATATTCCCTCGGACACAAGCTTGTCAATTCTCCTTTTGGAGATATGACCCAAACGCCTATGCCACAAGGTATAAGAGTTTTTACTTGAAAACTTTCGTTTTATGCCTCGAGAGTTAGTTTCATTATTATGGGACTTATTTAATGAATTGACTGTGTCAAGTAAATATAGATTATCAATGTAAGACAAAGAGCTAGTACCAAAAAGTTTTGAATCAAAATATAAATTGCATTTATTATTACCAAAGATGCAAGAATAACCTTCTCGATCTAATGTAGTGACGGAAATTAAATTCCGTCTAAATGATGGAATAATAAATACATTGTTCAAAACTAAATAATATCCGGTACTTAATGATAATCTATAGGTCCCTATGCCTTCCACCTCTACTGGTTTTCCAGCTCCCATGTAGATGAATCTTTCACCTTCATTAGGCGTTCGGTAGTTCAGGCAACCCTGCATACATGAACTTATGTGAGTAGTTGCCACTTTGGAGTCTAACCACCATGTATACGAAGGAATTGAAACTAAATTAGCTTCATTACAAACAAAGCTAAATGGCATACCTTTCTTAATTCGCCATTGGCGATACTTAGGGCAGTCGGGCTTCATGTGAGTGGGGTCCTTGCAAAAGAAGCACTTTTTCACCTTTTGATCATTTGATGATCCCTTAGGCTTCTTTGATGCAACCGCAATCTCCTTACCTTTTCTCTTAATCCCACGAGAAGAGGTAGATGCATAATGTGCACTTTCGGGTTTGGTATGTTTCAACCTATCTTCTTCCTCCGTGACATGTGAAATTAATTCATTAATATTCCACTTGTCCTTTTGACAATTATAGGTCATTTCAAAATGACCAAATTGCGAAGGAAGAGAAATTAAAGTCAAATGCACAAGCAAGTCTTCCGACAAGTCCAACTTGAGTGCTTTTAATTTCGTTGATAGATGAAACATTTTCATTATGTATTCCCTTAGGTTTCCGGTGCCCTTATACCTCATGGAAACAAGCTTCCTCATGGTAGCACTTGTTTCCGATTTATCGCTTTTTGCAAAGCGTTGTTCTAGGGCATCTAGGAAACCTTTTGCACCATCATCCTCGGAGACACTGTTCAGAAATGTCTCCGGGACTGCATTCTTAATTATGCTTAGGCTAACGCGATTAGAACGCTTCCACCTCTCTGAACTTAAGCGGTCTTCCGCAGTGCTTTTATCAGTTAGAGGGGCAGGAGCTTGTTCTCTTAATGCGAGGTCAAGGTCCAAACAGCCTAAGACCATAATAATCTTGTTTTTCCAAGTTTTAAAGTTTGTCCCAGTTAGCAAAGGAATTGAGTTTAAGGCAGTAGTAACAGATGAAGCACTGATCAAATCTGAATGAAGAGAACAAAAGAATGAAACAAAACATGTATAAGAATCTACATAATGATTAATTATATCAAATGAATTCCATCAAAATAAAAGATAATCAATATGACATCAAGACTAATCTTTGGATTGCGAATTGACTCACAATTTGATTTATCTTAGGGTAAACAAATAGCTTAAACAACACACTTTAAATACTTGCCTTCCTTTGGGCCGAATCAAGTACAAAAAATGTCCTAAAGTTTAAGGTACTTGTTTACCGGTAATAAAGAATATAAACAACTCATTTTAAACACCCGCCTTCCTTTGGGATGGTTCAAAGTATTTAAAATGACCTAAAGTTTAATTTCAATTATTACCCATGAATGCAAATACTTAGTCAACAACAAGGTCTCCTTTGGGAAACAAGCATGTTATCACATATCAATATTTACATTCATCTTTTAACAAGTTTGAATTCAATCAACAAGGTCTCCTTTGGGAAACAAGCATGTTAATTTTGTCCAAAAATTGTTAAGGATATAATTAATCGGAAACAAAAAGGCCTTAAGGTAATTTGAAACTTTAAAGTGTAAGAAAACAACGAAAATTTATTAATAAAAGACAATATCCTTATGTTCTACCCGTCCATTCTTAAAGTTCAACAACTCTAAGAACCGCCAATCAGCGTGACTGGTGTCCAGATATCATATTTTATCAATAAATTATCAAAATTCTGGAAAAATTTGAGACTGAGGTCTCTCTGGACGACTCGTCCCTTAGGGCACGACTCGTCCCTAAGGGGACGACTCGTCCCTATAAGGTGGACGCCTGAATCAGAAAGGTCCCATTCCAGAAAATTGATGGGCACGACTCGTCCCCCACGGGACGACTCGTCCCCAATGCCCAGAATTACGAACAGTCACTAATTTTAAACCCTTTTATGAACAGTCTTTCAACCAAATTTCCATTTTAATGCATTATAATTATTGGCTATGTAAATGGGACAAGTTTGCACTTTAATTAACATGATTTAAACAAGTAGACCTAGATTTACACACTCCAAACACATGATGTTGGCTATGTAAATGGGATAATCTTGTATGAACCATTGTGTCTCTTAAAAACTTGATCTTACCATTATTTCCAGAAATTGAATGAAGTTCTCAATTTAATGGTGACTCAATTTTCAACCAAAGTAAGTAGATCCGCATACTCACAACACATTTAAAAAATGCGTGGCTATGCATATGAACAAACTCACAACGCATCCAAGGATGGTGGCTATGTTCAAAAATGGGATAATCTTACATTAAGGATTGAAAGCCTTATGAGTAAAACCAAAATTCAGAAATAGAATGAAGTTATGAACATAATACTCTTAGACAAAATGAGTATTATGTACAAGAACAAAACCAAGTGTAATTATACATGGATTACAAACTTAAACAAATTAAAGCACAAGACTTTATAAAAATTCAAACTCAATCTAGTATATGACCAGGCTCTGATACCAATTGTAGGAACAATTACGATCCATTAAACATGAACCGACTCATTACTAGATTAAGAAGAGAAGAAGAAGAAGAAGACGAAAGCGTGTAATTACCTTGTGATTCCATGTTCGTTCTTAATCATGTTCTTGTTCTTGAGTAAAGAGGATGAAGTAAGAAGATAGACTTCAAATTAGGGAGGAATAGATCTTCTAAATGATGAGTGCATTTTAATCTCTTTATTCTTCAATTACTTAGGAAGAGTTTGGACTGAATGAGAATAATGTAACTAGTAGATTCATAGGCTTGATGGATAGGTCTTTATATAGGAATCCAAGGGGCACTTCATTTAGGGACTACACCTATTGATATATAAGATATTACCATTATGCCCATCATTTAATGGTATACTTATATTATGGAATTCTACATATTATGTTGAGTTCTATACTTTATACCATATATTATAATATTGATCATTATATTATTAAGTATTTATATGTTATATTAATTCATGTTCTTACAATATTTAGATTGGAACGGAGGGAGTAGTAAGTTTTACCATTTGTTAAAAAAATATTTGAATTTGAATTTTTTATTTAATCATGATATGACATATTAAATATATTAAAAAGCTTTCAAACGAACTTTTATCATTGTGGATCTTTAATCTACTAGTTCAAATTATCAGGTTACTAGTTAGTTACATCATCGAAACACGTTTTTGATATTTTTTCATAAAAATATTCTTTAAATTGATTTAAATAATTTAATGGAAAAAAACGCAATTCAACAAATTGATTTAGTTTCTCAATGAACTTTGATTGCCAAAAGACAGAATTATTCCACGGGGTCCATTCCATTCTAAGCCATTCATAAAGAGTTTGATATTAATATTGCGATTCAAAATAACTATCGTTTTTTAAATATTTTTACAGATTTTTGTTGTTTTTTAATTTTTTTACAGATTTAAAAAAACATTTATCACCCCAATTTAATGATAAAAATATCAAAATTTCTCTAATTTATTGTTTCTCTTTTATATTACTTCACACAACAAGCTAATTAATAAAGCAAACAAGTTGCAATGTAAGAATAAATAGAATTTTGAATGCTTTTGACCCCTAAAAACGATAATTATTTTGAACCAAACATTTTATCCAAAAGTAATGGTGTTAGCGTATATTTGTGCTTCTATACATAATTCTATTTTGGTTAGCTATCTTTGTATTAGAATAGTTTTGGTAGACTGTAATCTCGGCTGTAATCTCGGCTGATTGGTAGGTAGATTTCTTGAAGACAAAGTCTTTAGGTTTGTATATATTGGTTGTGGTTCAAGGAATAAAATACAGAAAAATCTTTCCCACATTGCTGTGTGCTTTTAACATGGTATCAGAGCCACACACGTTTTTTAGGATCAATGACGGAACCAACGATTGGCGGCAAAGAGGGGAAGAAAGCTTTCTCGCCGTATGCGTTATCAGCAAACGACCATCCTGGAATCCTGATAACACACACCCAGTTTAAGGGACCAAATTATGAAGAATGGGCCAAGGCGATAAGGAACTCGTTGAAGGCAAAGAAGAAGAAAGGTTTCATTGATGGTAATATCAATGAGCCGACAGAAGATTCGGAAGAGATAGAGGATTGGGGGGCAGTGAATTCCATGATCGTTTCATGGATATTCAATACCATTGAACCAACCCTCCGTTCTACCATCTCTTACAAGGACACAGCGAAGGAGCTATGGATTGACGTGCAACAGAGGTTCTCAGTTCGAAACGGTGCCCGTGTACATCAACTAAAGACGGAGGTGTCGAATTGTAAACAGAATAATGACAACGTCATAGTTTACTATGCAAAGATCAAGAAAATCTGGGACGATCTCAATGATTACAATTCAATGCCTATGTGTTCTTGCAATGGGTGTAAGTGTGACTTGAATGCAAAGCTTACGAAGAGGAGCGAAGAAGAACGGGTTCATCAATTTTTGATGGGGCTCAATGAAACGCCCTACAGTACGATTCATTCGAATATCATCGCAACGGATCCTCTTCCAAATATGAACACTGTTTATTCACGCGTGACGGAGCAGGAGCAAGTGCAAACCAACACTACTTCTAAGGTAATTTCTGATCGCAATGATGCTCCAATGAGCTTTGCTATGAAAAGTACAGGGGCGACGATTTCTGGTACAGGAGGAGACCGCAGCAGTGAATTCACGCCTTGCACCCATTGTCACAAGCCTGGGCACAATGCCACCACTTGTTTTCGGTTGCATGGTTACCCGGAATGGTGGGGTACTGGACGTGGAAAGGGGCGCATAGGCCAACCTGGACGTGGTCGGGGAGGAAACGTTCGGGCTAATGCGGCACAAACAGCAAGCAACAACACAGGTTTTGAGCAAGACAAGGCAGGACTGGAATCTCTAAGCAATGAAGATTGGGGTACCTTACAATCATTATTAAACTCACACAAATCCTCTCCCAATACAAGGTTATCTGGTAAGGCCACCAACCAATGGATTTTTGACACAGGTGTTGCACATCACATGAGTGGTACAAGTGACAATTTCCTTAGCTTGAAAGACATAGCTCCTTGTCCGGTTTGGCTACCAAATGGTGAACAGGTTTTTGCTACGAAAGAGGGAACAGTCACTTTGGGAAATTTATTTCTCAAGGCCGTTTTATTCGTTCCTCGTTTAAATTGCAGTTTGATATCTGTTTCCCAGTTGGTTCGTGACAAAAATTATATCCTGAAATTCACTGATCGTTTGTGTGTTGTACAGGACCGCACTTCGAGGATGCTGATTGGAATGGGTGAGGAATGCGACGGACTGTATGTGGCCAAGGATGATCTACCGGTTAGAGTCAACAAGATTTATGGGTCATCAAATGCAGAATTATGGCACAGAAGGTTAGGACATCCCTCTATGAGGGTTATAGAGAAGCTTTCTCAGTTAACTTCCTGTAATGAAATTAGCAGTAAAGAACATGAGTATTGTGACATTTGTTTGCGGGCAAAACAAACAAGAACTCCTTTTATTTCAAGTACGAATAAAGCCAAGGATATTTTTGAATTAATCCATTGTGATTTGTGGGGTGCATATAGAAAATCAACTTTTTGTGGGGCAAAATATTTCTTGACCATTGTTGACGATTATTCTCGTGCTGTTTGGGTTTACTTAATAAAAGGGAAAGACGAGGTGCCTCAACTTCTTAAAATAAATTTGGCCTTAACTGAAAGACAATTCAATAAACAAGTCAAAACCATTCGTAGTGATAATGGGACTGAATTTACTTGTTTGACGTCCTACTTTAATGCACGGGGCATCTTTCATGAAACTTCAATGAATGATACGCCACAACAGAATGGTCGCGTAGAGAGAAAACACAGACACATTTTAAATGTAGGGAGAGCTCTTCGATTTCAGGCCAAATTACCTATTCAGTTTTTGGGAGAATGCATTCTTACTGCAGGGTACCTCATTAATCGTACTCCTAGCACTATTTTGAAGGGCAAAACGCCCTATGAAATGCTATTTGGTCAGACACCATCGGTTAGTCATCTCCGGGTTTTTGGTTGTCTCTGCTACGCTAAGAGTCTTAATCGTGACAGGGATAAATTTGCTAGTCGGAGTAGGAAATGTGTGTTTGTTGGCTATCCTTATGGCAAGAAGGGGTGGCAGCTATATGATTTTGAAACAGGAGATTTCTTTGCTTCCCAGGACGTCACATTTATTGAAAATGAATTCCCTTTTGCTAGTATGGCCCCTACTCCAGAAAACGAGCCAATCCTACCACCTGTTCAGAGTTCGGTTTTGGAGGACATTACAGGTTTTGTTCCAGTTTTTGATGAGGCCAGCGATAGTGATTCCCTTCCTTCCGCTTCCGCTTCCGCTTCTGAGCCTCATCAGGCACCTCCTATTGCGGTTACTATGGATTCCGCAACTGCTGTTGAACCACCTACTGATCCCTCCACAACGACAGAGGCTCTTGGTCGCGGTCAGAGAAAGAAGCTTCCTTCAGTTCGGCTACAAGATCATATTACACATACAGTTCGCCACAGTTCCTCGTCTCTTCACCCATCTCCTTCGGTATTCTCAGGTACGCCCTATCCTATAGCACACTACGTAAACTCTGATTCTTTCTCTTCTTCGCATCGAAAATTTTTGGCTGCAGTTACTGCTGGAACAGAACCCTCTCACTTTGCTGAAGCTATGCGATCTCCTCATTGGCGCGATGCTATGGCCAAAGAGGTTAAGGCTTTAGAGGACAATGGGACTTGGTCTATTACACCCTTGCCTCCAGGCAAGAAAACACTTGGGAGCAAATGGGTATATAAAATCAAGTATAATGCAGATGGTTCAGTTGAGCGCTACAAAGCGCGATTGGTGGTCTTTGGGAATCATCAGGTCGAGGGTTTGGATTTCAAAGAGACATTTTCTCCTACAACCAAACTTGTTACTGTGCGGACCTTCCTCGCCTTTGCCGCAGTAAAGAATTGGGAATTGCATCAGATGGATGTTCACAATGCATTTCTCCATGGGGACCTTGATGAAGAGGTCTATATGAAATTCCCACCGGGCTTTGGGGGACATGAGGTCGGTACAGTTTGTCGATTGCGCAAATCTCTTTATGGTTTACGTCAGGCCTCTCGCTGTTGGTTCGCTAAATTGGATGCGTCACTCACCAGTTATGGGTTCCAACAAGCCACGTCTGATTACTCCTTATTCACGTTTATGCAAGATAACATTCAGCTTGTCATTTTAATTTACGTGGATGACTTAGTTATCGGTGGCAACGATTCTATGGCTATCCAACGGTTCAAGTCTTATTTACAAACCTGTTTTCGCATGAAAGATCTTGGGCGCCTAAAGCTTTTTTTAGGTATTGAAGTTGCACGAAGTTCCACAGGCATATTTTTATGTCAGCGGAAATATACTCTTGATATCCTTTCCGAAACAGGCTTATTGGGTGCCAAGCCCGCTGGCACACCCATTGAGCAGAATCATCACTTGGCCCTCGCCACCGGCTCCGTCCTGAATTCTCCGGAAATGTACCGTCGACTTGTTGGTCGTCTTATCTATTTAAGTATCACACGTCCGGAGCTTTCTTATTCTGTGCATATTCTTGCTCAGTTCATGCAGAACCCGCGCGCTGAACATTGGCAGGCTGTTTTGCGCGTAGTTCGTTATTTAAAATCTAATCTAGGACAAGGTCTCATGCTTCGATCCGATTCTGCTTTGTACCTGAAAGCTTATTGTGATTTCGATTGGGCCAGTTGCCCTTTATCTCGGCGATCCTTGACGGCTTATTTTGTGTTCCTTGGTTCTTCCCCAATATCTTGGAAGACAAAGAAGCAACCTACAGTTTCACGCTCTTCGGCCGAAGCCGAATATCGCTCCTTAGCAGCAGCCACCTGTGAGTTGAAATGGCTCAAGGGTTTGTTGTTCATTCTCGGTGTCCCTCTTACTGATTTTATGCGACAGTCAGGCGGCGCTTCATATTGCTCATAATCCGGTGTTCCACGAACGTACCATACACATCGAGGTCGATTGCCATTTTGTCCGTGATGAGATTTCCCGCAACACCATCGTTACTTCTCATGTCCCAACCTCTCTTCAGCTTGCTGATATCCTCACCAAGGCACTTGGGCAGTCTCAGTTCGATTTCCTTCTTAGCAAGTTGGGCACTTCGGCTCTCCATGCTCCAACTTGAGGGGGGGTGTTAGCGTATATTTGTGCTTCTATACATAATTCTATTTTGGTTAGCTAGCTTTGTATTAAAATAGTTTTGGTAGACTGTAATCTCGGCTGATTGGTAGGTAGATTTCTTGAAGACAAAGTCTTTAGGTTTGTATATATTGGTTGTGGTTAAAGGAATAAAATACAGAAAAATCTTTCCCACATTGCTGTGTGCTTTTAACAAATGGTTATTAATATTTTGTTAAAGAGTTTTATTGGTTAGTACGCACAATTAGGGATGGCCAAACCGGACCGGAACCGAACCGGAATCGGAAAATCGGACCGAAATCGGATCGAAAAAATCCGAAACCGCCATGAACCGTCACGAAAACCGGAATCGGTTTGGAGCCGGGCTGGTTAAGGGTCACCAAAATGGTGAATCGGACCGGAAAAAGCCCGGAACTGGACGAAAATTCATTGTTTTCCAATAGAATCGGATCGGAAAAGCCCGAAACCGGACGAACCGGAGAGAAAACCGAAACCGGATTAACCGGAACCGTGAACAATCCAGACCAATTAAGGGTCATACATTTTTCGAACCAAAACCGGATTCGAAATCGGTTTTGGTCATCCCTACGTACAATAGATTATTTACAATTTCCCATTGACACTCTCAAACGTGTGGATGAACTAATAATAAAAATGTTCCTGATTTATATTTTTTTTATAATTAAAGTTGTAACTTAGAAACAATAATGACATTGGTTTTAATTGTAATTATGTTAAGCAATTAAATTGCTTTGAAATGATTACATTTAATATCAACGTATCAAGTCAAGAGGAATTATGTCTGTATCTGTATGTTTACAATTTGAAAATGAAAAAGAAAAAGTCAATCAAACTTGACTTTTTATTTTTATTTTAAATAAACGACCGAATCAAATTTGACTTTGAAAATTTCAAGTGACAATGTTTAGATAGGAGTATAAAATAATAGATGCATTAAACAACCCAATTATCAACAAGCACATAGATCACCTGTTTAGGGGTGTTCTAGATTAAACAAAAATCTCGAGTTCGAGCCTTGAGAATTCATCAGTGTTAAAACTTTGTTAGAAGAGATTTGCCGTCCTTGTAATCCATTCCGACTCACAGTGTTAGCTCACTTACTAGTTACTGCCATTTTATCTACCAAAAAATAAATTAAACAACCCAATTAGTACCACTGGCCCTTGCTTTAATATTAAGGATTAGGACTTGTGAGGGTGAGTGGTGTTAGGAGCTAAATTTTATGCTAAAATATTTGCGAATTTATTATTATTTAAAAAAAAATCTTGATTACCGAGTACTTCACCGTCTCAAAATACTTGTTCTAATATATTCAGAAATGTGAGCTCATAAACCATCAGGCTTTGGCCTGATGGTCAGAGCTCATGGCTTCCAATCTGAAGGTCATGAGTTCGATCTCCTCCCCACCCTCCCAGAAGTTAGAGGGAAGACTTTCTCTCCCTATAATTTCATAGGCGCTTCTGTGTGTGTGTGTGAGTAGTGAAAAAAAAATGTGAGCTCATGGCTTCCAACCTGGAGGTCATGGGTTCGATCCCCCCCCCCCCAGAAGTTAGAGGGAAGGCTTTCTCTCCCAAGAATTTTTTAGGCGCTTCAGTGTGTGTGTGTATAGTGAAAAAAAATATATAAAAAAAGAAATGTAATTAACACATATAAAATTGACTAAACTACCCATAAAATACTCCAACTATATAGACAATTAATTTTTTTTACAATTACAAGTTAAAAATCATAAATAAGAATATATTTGATAAACAATGCAAAATATTTCTAGATTATAGCAAACTGAAATTATTTTGTGATAAATTTAAGCTCTTTAAGCTACAAGTATTTAGGGACAAAGGGGTATTACTTTATTTATAACTATGAAAGTCTTATCGTAAAAACTTTTAATTATGTTATTAGATTATTTTAAGATTAATTTTAATCAAATTCATTTGTATTAATTACTAGTACTTTGTCGCCCGTGCCATTGGCACGGTGACAATATGAACAATGACGGTTTGAAATTGATGGTCTTATAAAAATATATGAAGTACTCTGCGATTGAAGATTGCAGAGAAGTCGATTGCCTGAATGTGACTTTAAAGTTTTACACCAACACCACAAACACATATCCAAAAATATTTACACAATAATGAATGAAGATTGAGAGCATTTGAGAGACACGGAGACAGAGAAGATAAGCGACGGTATCTCTTTGCGAAACCCTCGATCTCTGAAGGTGGGGTTTTGCTCCACTCAACTGCCATGAACTTCTGTTAGAGGTGAGAATCAATCCTGGTCACTCTTTGTCTTTTCTTCTGAAATTAAAACTTTCAAAATAAAATAAAATAATAAAAACATGTATATTACCAATACAACACTAATACATTTGACACATCAAATTTTTCTAATATTTCAATGTAAACTGGTCTTTCCTCCTAATCAACAGAATGGTAGATATGGTAAAAGTACTGCAAGTCTTCCTTTAACTCAACATACTCATAATCCTGATGAAAAAATCATAAGGGAAGCACATGACTATTAACATCATCATGTATAGTAAGTAGGCACATTATTTCAATTTCACTTGAAAGTTAAGCAAAAAAATATATAGTATTTATGTAAGAGCGTCATTCAAACAAATATCATATTTCCAACTCAATTTCAGTAGAAAATAACATTTTGAACAAATTAATCAAATCTTAACATGCATACTTGACGTATTGTGAAATCCACTTAAATCCTTCTCCATAACCAATCTTTCGGACAATGTTGCACATGAAAACCTCAAACGGACGGACACCCAAATCTGTCAGGTTTATTTTTCTCTTACTCGTAGAGAGACCAGTCAACCGCATGCTATAAAGAAGCTCAAATTCTGAGGCTGACGCTGTATATGGGATGTTAGTCTTGATATCAGGTCCATAGAATTTTCCTAAAAAACATAGTACCACTATAAGAAAACCAATCTTATAAGAAAAAACAAAGAACTAAAAGAATAACAAAGTCACTTCCCTCTTATCTGTAATCCAAGTTTTCTACTAATTTTTTTTCTAATTTGCGAATCGCACCACCTCTCTGGAACCTAAATTTTTCCTTCAGATATCCAATCCCCTAATTGATTACATTAACCAAATTTATTCAGTGCGGAATAGGGTTTAGGATATGGCAAAAGAATCGGTTCTTTCCTGATTTTGGGGGGAGATCACACAGAGAAATTAGCCACCTGAAGTCGAAATCCATGGAGAAAAGGAAGAAGAATATGTCCTTTTTCCAATTTGGGGAGGAGCAACAAAAATTATACAATTAACACATGATTTTGATTGGTGAAAAGGGGAACCAAATAATCGAAAATAGAAAGAATTAGGGCTTGAAATTTGAGAGGATTGAAACACTAATCTTGGGTGAGGAGAGTAACCGAAAAAAACATTGATTTTCATGGTATTTTGATAAAAAAATGAAGTAGTATTTGGTGTGAGATTGAGAGTGTCTGAGAGAAACATAGACAGAAAAGATAAGCGATGGTTTCTCTTTGTGAAACACTCGATCTCTAAGTGGGGTTTTGCTCCGCTCAACTGCCAGACACAGAGAAGATAAGCGGCGGTTTCTATTTGCGAAACCCTCGATCTGGAAGTGGAGTTTTGTTTCGCTCTACTGCCATGAACTGCTGTTGGAGGTGAGAATTAATCCTGGCCACTCTTTGTCTTTTCTGAAATTAAATCCTGGCTACTCTTTGTGTGGTGGTTATTCTCCACCCCTATTGTAATATAGATGCTCATTAATAAATATCAATTAAACTTCATCAATACCATCAATATTTAGAATAATGTCAGAATGGCACCAAGTAACAGGCAAGGCAATACATAGATAGAAATTAGCTGCAAACTCCAAGCAAACCACAGTCTCAGTTGGCAGCCACATAAAAAAATGTACCCTTCAGTGTCATAAACCAATTTATCTTTCAAAAGAGGAGAAGTTTACTGTGGAACAAATCCTAATCTTCTTTATTTGAACATGCTCGTTTTAATACCCTATAGACTTCCCGGTAGAAATAGGACACCCAACATAAAGGCAAAGCCAAGGGTTAAACAACATACTCTGTATGAGCTCAAGCTCTACAAAACCGATATCACCATATAATATGAAATAAAGACCTTACTGAACTACAGACCCATATCTGCAAAAATAAAATAAAAAATACAATAGATAGTACCTGAGTGGGTGAAGCCTGACTGACTGACAAAGTGATAGTTAACAGTTCTGAGAGTCGGAATCGAAGTCCTCGATTGGTGTTAAGGTTGAGAAGAAGATGGAAGGAGTCATTGATAAAACTTCAAATTCATCGCTTTTAATGTGTGAGAAAGTGAGAGAGCAAAACAATGCACATATTCTCAAATAAGCAAAATTGAATGGGAAGAATAACAGGGAAATTACCATTTTAATGCTTAACTTTGTAAACACTCCGAAGAAGGAGAAAATTGATTTGTAAACAGCCTATAGAATAAGGCACAGATAATGAAAGGGGTTATATATTTTTACCTAAGGAACTTGACAAAAGAGAATTCAGCATGACCATCAAAAATTGCGGCAAAGTAGAACCCGTGAAGAGCACCCTGTATTTGGACGATCCCCTCCCCTTTCTCGGCCTCCTAGATCGGTAGCTAATTTATATGGTTTACAATTTATTTCTTCAATTCCAATTGTTGTCTTTCCAATGGAAGTTTGGGGACAAAAAGGGGGATGATGATGATGGATTTTTGTGGGTGAGAGAGTGTTGAACGAGAGGCGGGAGGTTGGTCGCTGTTCAGCCGATATGAATGGAAATGCGAGAGAGAAGAAGCGCAGTGTGGCTGAGCGGGTAACGCGGTTGCAACTCGGAACCTAGGCAACTACTTAAGAGTAGAGGTTTTTTTATTCAGATTCAATCATGACCGTTCTTTGTATTTTGTAAAACTCAATATCGGACACTCTTTGTGTGGACATCTATTGTAATATAGATTATTGAAATTATTTATGTGTTTGCTCAAAGTTCATCATGCATCTGTAACTGCTCCCTCCCTTCGTCCCCAACTTCTCCATTCAACATTCCAGCTGATTGATTCAATTCTTCTTTCTTATATTATAAATAGTTAGTTTTCCTTGTCCATTGAGATCTGAGTTTAGATTTAGATTGAAATAATTTTATGAACAATCAAATATCTCTCTAAATCTACTCACAACTGATTTTATTTTTATTTTATTTTATATATTTTACTTCTTTGATTTCAATGATTGAAGAGGAATATTGTTGAAATAGGAGATAAGTACATTTTCGTCTGTGACTTTTAGTCACTTTTTCATTTTAGTCATTATTGTATTTTTTTCGTTCCCCCTTTACCTCGTGTTTTTAGGTTGATGTCGTATTTCGTCAATTCCATCGTTAAAAAAAGCCTATCTGGCATGTTGATCACCATTTTACTTATTTGGCACGAAAAGATTGTTGATGTGGATACTGAAAGGGGTTAAATTGTATAAAGTTATACTATTGATCCTAAATAACTTTTTCACAAATACTAAAGAGCAAAATACAAAATGTTAAATTATTTTACCATTATTATTATCATTTTATTCTTACAAGTATTATACCAAATATATATATATATATATATATATATATATATATATATATATATATATATATATATATATATATATATATATATATATATATATATATATATATATATACTCCCTCCGTCCCGGTTCACTTGGCACTAATTTCCATTTTGGGTCGTCCCACTTCACTTGGCACCGCCCAAAATGAAAAGTTTTTTATATTTTTATATTAACCCTACCCCACCATTTTCCTCCTAATGACAACAATTAAAATAACACCATCCATTTAACTTAAACAAATTCCACCCAATAAACCAAAAAAAAACAAAAAAACAAATCCCACCCATTTAATTTCTTTTACCAGAACCCCATTAATTTTTTACCCACCCCATTTATTTTTTGCACCTACCAGATCATAAACCTAATTCTAATTCAACCCAACCTCACCCCACCCTTCCCATACGCCATTCATTCTCTCCTTCCAAACCCTCTCAAGAAACCCTAATTATCTTTCGCCGCCGTCATCAAAACCCAATCAATTTACAGATGGATTCTCCTCCATTGTCAAGACAATCAAGCTTCGTTTTGTTGTTCCCCAAAGATAGCACAGTGTCGGTCTTTCCTCCATTTGATGTCGATTCATATCCAAACCCTAATTTGCCAAGTGATGATGAATCTTGTTTGAATCTCATGGATCTGCCATTATTGGGCAATGGAAGCTTCGATTCGATGGATTTGTTGCCCGTACATGATACGGTGGCAGCATTTCCCCATCTTCAAGGTGATTCACATTCATGCCCTAATTCCCATTTTCCCCCTGCTATTTTTCTTGACTCAAACCAAGTCTATGATGACTCTATCGTGCCTGAGACTCAGTTCACCCAAATCTCCGACTCATTTGTGCCGGAGACTCAGTTCACCCAAATCTCCGACTCATTTGTGTCGGAGACTCAGTTCACCCAAATTTCCAACTCATATGTGACGTATGAACCACCTGAGTTTACCCCTATTGAAGAGAAGGCTCCGTCCATTGAATCGAAAGCTTCGGATTACCTCTCAACCCTTGGAATGTTGGCCATTTTCCTACCTAGATGGATTAAGAAGGATGCTCTTGATAGTCCATACTATCCCGCTATACCTGAAGTTAGAGAATTCTTGCATTCCACTCGTTATCATTAACATTGGTGTCTGGTGAGTTTGGTGGCTGGAACACCAACATTATATTGAACCCATCTGATGTTGCTGCAGCTATGAAATCAGGGTCAGTTTCTAGATTTAAATGTGGTGGGGCATTATCCCATTGTATGGTTATGTCTTTGCTAAAAGTTGGTGGCCATTTAACTTTAATGGCAGGGATCACCTGCAATTAAGTTAAAAAAAATTGTATTAAAACTCCATGTGATGACATCTGTGGTAAGATAAAAGAATGGTAATTGATAGACTTACATTGTTCAGCATCATTTGTTTGGTGGTTTCCTTGTTGATTGATTCCATTGGCTTGGTTACAAGTGTTCCAGCAGGCCTGTTGACACTCCTTCTCTTGGCTGGTTCCTTTGTTGTAAATGGCCATAGTCCCACCTTTCCATCAAATATCAACTCTCCATTTTCTGCATAAATGGGTCTACTAACAACACATATAACCATAACCTTAGTTATGAATCTCTTACTTTGACATGTCCTATGTGGTTCAACTTCTCCAGGCATAATGTAGTAATTTTCAGTGCAGTCAGTCATATTATACCACTTTTCGTCGACATGAATATTATGGGTCATACTTTTAAAGATGGGTTTATCTGTACTAACATCATACCTGAGTGAACTTAAACAAAATTTGAGCCTTGAAATTTTGTTGAAATCATTCAAAGAAGGTTTAATGGCATTACTATGGCGTCTGATCTCTCCACTCTTTTTCCATCTAAAAATTGTACTCTTGCTTACACCCAAATGTTTAGAAAGATTTCTAAATGTAGTTCTCTTTTTGAAAGGTAAAGCTTTCAATTTTTCAGCATCAAATGGAATTTTTGTTGATCTAATGTTACCTTCTCTGTTGTTAGGCAAATCAAGCTTCTGTCCAAGCTTCATCTGGTTCTTCACAAGGTTCCAAAATCTGAAAACTGACCTCCTGCTAATTCCAAACTTCAGTTGAGCTTCATCCACCTTGGATTTTGGAAGAATTCTCTGTGTGTTTTGAAACGTACCTACTGCAGAAATGGCTAGGAACTGGGCAATCAAGACTTTTTGTTCTCTTGGAATATCTTTTGTCATTTTGATTTTTTTTTTTTTTGAAATGGGTTAAGAACCCAGTTTGGATTTGGACTGATTATGTGTGTTTGGTTACTGTGTGTATTTGTAAGGAATAGTAATGGAGTACTGTAAGTGGAAAATTCAAATTAGGAGGGAACTTTGAATTTTGAATGTTGCTGAAGTCATGCTTATGTAATTGGATATTTACCCAGCTATAATTAATTTTCCCTCCTTTTTGTTTACTTTTGATTCTTTTTTTAAAAATGGCTGCTCAATTAATTAAGAGGTGGTGAGATCTCTTAATCTTTGTCCACTTGTACTATTTTGTTTATTTTTTTATTTTTCCTTAATTATTGTGCCATTCATTTTGGTGCCAAGTGAACCGGGACGGAGGGAGTATATATATACTTCCTCCGTCTCACGTGAATGGACACTTATTTTCTTTTTGGGACGTCTCACATGAATGGACACTGCCAAAAATGGAAACAAATATTCACTATTCCACCCACTCATTCTCTCTCCTAATTCACTTTTACACTCACAACATTCTCTCTCCTAACTATTCCTCCCACTCATTCTCTCGCCTATTTAATTCTTCATACTCACAAACACCTTCTCCATCTATTTCTCTCTCCTACTTTTCCTTAATTCCCACACCCATAAAGTTAGTGCCCATTCACATGGGACGGATTGAGTATATATACTCCCTCCGTCCAAGTAGTTACTTCACAGTTACTGTACTCACGTAAATTAAGGAGTGAGTATTATATTGAAAGTGTTGTGAGTGTGAAATTAAAATAGGAGAGAGAATGAGTGGAGGGAATAGTAAATTATAATGGTGTTGTGAGTATTAAAATAATGTAGGAGAGAGAATGAGTGGAGGGAATAGTAAAGATTCCTTTCCATTTTGGGAAAGAAACAAAGTGTGAAGTATGTAATTGGACGCCCAAAATAGAAAGTGTGAAGTATGTAACTGGACGGAGGGAGTATATCTATAGTATAAATCAAAGCAGCCGTGCCACTGTTCATTCGTGAACAGTTCCATCCGCCCACTTTACCGTTTTGCCCTCGCTATTTTGTCCCTTTCAATGGGAAAAGTTTTTTTTGCTATTGAAGGGCATTTTCGGCATTTCACATGGTGGCAAAAGTGCAAATAACAAGCCCAAAATGCTCTGTTATTGGTTGTTATTATTATTATTTTTTTAAACCCATTTGAACACGTGTCGGTTGGAAGGGGAGGGGCATTTCGGACATGTCGTTGGCGCGTGTGAAACACGCGCCAACAAGGGCACGTTACCTCAGTTTTTTTTTTTTTATTTCTTTGACACATGGCAACTACCGATTCGCTGGCTGGATTTCAAAAAAAAATTATCCGATTTCTTTGACCTCAATTATTATATATTAAATTAATTTTTTTTAATTTTTTTTACACCAAAATTCATGATTTTTTTTTCTCTTTAAATAGAGACTTCTTTCATTTGATTTGGACAAAGAAAAAAAAATCTTCTTTTTTAAATACTTCCTCCGTCCCATTAATAACGATTTCTTTGACCTTAATTATTATATATTAAATTAATTTTTTTTAATTTTTTTTAAACCAAAATTCATGATTTTTTTTCTCTTTAAATAGAGACTTCTTTCATTTGATTTGGACAAAGAAAAAAAATCCTCTTTTTTAAATACTTCCTCCGTCCCATTAATAACTTCACTTTTTGCCAAAACGGGTGTCCCGTTTAAAGCTTCACCTTTTCTAAAAAAAAAATTTAGACTAAATTAAAAAAAAAATTAAAAAAAATAAACAAAAAACGTAGCCTTGGACAAGGGCTTATAATGTTTACGTTAATTAAAAAAAAAAGACCCGTGTCCTCGGACACGGGCATATGTACTAGTATATACTCCCTCCGTCCCGCTAATATTAGCACAAACACTGTTTGCGCGGGAATTAAGGAATATGATATTTTAATAAAATGTTGTGAGTGTAAAAGAATGAGTGGAGAGAGAATGAGTGGAGGGTGTAATAAATTATAATGGTGTTGTGAGTATTAAAATAATGTAGGAGAGAGAATGAGTGGGGTTGGGTGAATATTTTATTAATATAAAGTTTCCTTTTTGGGAGTGTGCGGATATTAGCGGGACGCCCAAAAAGGAAAGTGTGCTAATATTAGCGGGACGGAGGGAGTATATATATATATGCATATCTCGATATATATATAATGGCTCAAGTGGATATTACTTGAGCTCACTCATTTTTCCTTTCAAATTTGTACCTAGACAGAATATACATTAGATACATTTTCAAACTTTCATTAAATAACTTAATTTAATAGATTCATTGAATAAAAAACACTTGCATTAATACGCTTCCTCTTTATAACTATTAACTACTCCATCCATTCATTTTATTTATTTTTAAGACAAAATTCACTAACCAATAAACTCATTAATTATTTTTTTCAATTTTCATTTTTAACCTTTCTCTTTCATCTTAGCTACTATAATTTCTTTCATAATTTTCGGAGAAAATTGTAAAATAAACCTTGTACAAGTTTACTCGTTGCAATTTAAACCTTGTACATATAATAATTACGTAAAAAACCTTATACAAAGAATTATGTTGCAATTTAAACCTTCATCCAGTTAGTCGTTAAAAAATAAGTTTTAAAAGTGAACGTACACCCCCTAATTTTATCTAATTAGTAACGTTCCTCCAAAAAATTACTCAGTCCATCCCTAACTGAATGTTCATTTTTAATATTTTTTTTGCAAAAATAAATGTATTTATTTATTTTGAAAAGACTTTGTGTTTGTGTGTGTTTGAGTTTAAATTATTTAAAAAGTAAATGTTTTCAAAATGTCTCCTAAAGAAAATGTAAACATTCATTTAAAGACCAATGAAGTAATTTTATTTTTTATTTTTGAAAAATTGAAAAAAGAGTAAAATATGTGAAAACATTCAAACAAATTTAATGATTTTAAGTGATTTTACCATCCGTCACCATATTAGAGGTCACTTTATTTTGCATTATTTTACTTTTTCGTCTGTACCAATTAGTTTGTATTAGTATTCAAGTCAAATAATTTCAATAAAGATTAAGTCTCTCGTAATTGTTCACATATTACCTTGTATGTAATAATATATCGTCTTATCTTTTTAATTGAATATATCCCCCGTTGTCACAAGAATAGTTTTACTATAACATTGTATTCAATTTGAATGAACTTTACCAGAAAATTTTATGAGATTTTAAAAGGTGTTTTTGAAGCAACAATTAACAATATCGTCAATAATACTTTTCATATTTTTTTAGAAATAATTAATATTTGTGAGTAAGTAGATTCAATTTTTCATGTATTTTATCTTTAACATTTTATTGGTTATTCAAAAAGCACAAAGATAACTAATAAAAATTACTAACCCCCATCCCTAAATGAATATTTAAATTTTATTTTGAAGACGTTTTAAAAATGTTTACTTCTTATAATATCTAAACCTATAGATGCATACATATTATTGTTACACGTTTTTTAATATTTTTATATACTCCCTCCGTCCTAGTCCAGTGTAAACTTTTGATTAACTTTGACCAACTTTGACCAATAGTTTAAGGCCATAATAATGATCCTAATAAAAATCCAAAAAATGTTATTGTTAATATTATTAAGCGTGATACAATAACAAATTTTTAAATTTTTATTAGGATCATTATTATGGCCTTAAATTATTGGTCAAAGTTGGTCAAAGTTGACCAAAAGTTTACACTGGGCTGGGACGGAGGGAGTATTTATTAAAATTTACTGTTAGATAAATAAAAAATAATTACATAGACTAATCATAACCCCAGTTGTTTATCTTATTTAATATTAATTTAATCATTTGTTATCTTCCTTCGGCCTCTTTCTTCTACTAGTCTTTCACTTTCTCCGACTTTCCTATTAACACCCGTATCTCTCTTTTTCTCTGATATCACGGAAAATTTATCAAATATGAAAACGAGTTGCGGTATGAATCGTGGGTTGAACTGTAGTCTAAACCTTGGTCTGAACTCGGTCTGAAACGCGGTTTGAGCCACATAATTGAACCGTAGTTTGAACCAAATCGAACCAAAACATAACGTTTTGTTTTGGTTCGATTTGAATTTTTTTTAAGGTTCAATTTGGTTTGGAATTTTTCTAAACCAATTAATAGTGTACGTAAATTTCCCCAAACCAAACCATTTACACCCCTAAACGCACGGGTGTAACACTAGTTATATATAATGCATGTATAAATATAAAATTTATTGTAAAAAAAAATATGAAAATTATTTAAATGACTATTTTAAAAAAAAAAAAAGTATCATAAAATAGTAAGTACCATAAAAATTAAAAAATTATAAACTTTTCTTTAGTTCCACCTCAACTAACTTCATAAATTTGTAAGGTCAACTCAGCAATTTAATGACGTCACCATACTATATAGGCATTTTTAACGTAGAAATGGACGGATGACTTACGGAATGACGACATCAACCAAAAAACACAAGGTGAAGGGGGGAAACGAAAACAAAAATACAATTCGAACTAAAACGAAAAAGTAACTAAAGGTAAGGGACGAAATAGGTATGTATCTCGTTGAAATGGTGTTTGATCTATTGTCTTATCTTTTTGTTAAGAAAGCCTTTACCTTCTCTCATTATTGAGAGCTTTGTTTTTCCGAGTTTTTTTTTTCTGCAATTACGTTTATGAAAAGAAACAAGTGGCTTGATTATTCGTGATCTTCAGTTGTTCCATTTAGTATTGTTTGTGAAGATTGGTTGACGATTTATAGTTAACCTATAGACTTTAAATTATTGTGATTTCAAAGCTAAATATTTTTTGAAGTGGATTCTGTGAATGTCGTTATAGTGCAGTGTTTAAGCCATGCTTGAAAAGGCATTTGTGAGTTAAGGTGGAAGATTGAGAATAGTAAATTTTTGCTTAATCTAATGATGATGGTTTAATTTTTTTTTTTTTTATTATTTTTTTTTTAAAAAAAGGAGTGTTTTGAGGGTGGGGGCAACATGTTTGACTAATGACACCAAACTTTCAAGTGATAATATTATTAACTATTACTATATGACACATCATTACATTGGTCTTAATTATTTTCCCATGATCTGTTAAATTGGGCTTGGGCTTTGAAAACTTAGCTCTCTCTTATTTAATCACTATTTCGGGCCTCCCCCATTTTAGAAATAATTCTGGGCTTGTTTTATTAGAACCATTATGTAAGCCAACTCTTTGAGCTTTAGGGTTTAATTTCTCTTCTTGCCTTTTGACTTGAAATATCGTTAAAAAAAAAAACATAATTTATACCCTTGTTTATCTTACGGCTGTTAGGACCAGTCTAGCAATTATATAAATAATAATAATAATATTAACAAAATTAGTAATTTAAATCAAAATCAGACTATAAATTCAATTAAAAAACCTGTAGAACGCTGCAAACTGGTTGAAGAGAGGCCTGCCTTTAGCAGTGTCCTAAGACAGAATTACGTCCCCAGAATTACGTCCCCGCCTGTGCTGCAGATTTGGACGCCTATCTAGAGGATACAACTCTTCGAAACAAGTTCTTGCATTGTCCCTGGCGAATGTCTGAATGCTTTCTTAGATTATAGAAGGAAGGAAGAAGATGAAGAAATTCTGTGTTTTGAACACAATCTGAACCATTGTTTATATAGGAAAGTTTATTCAAATTTGACCAATCACAACTCTTAAAATTTGATTTTCAAAAGTCACATCTTTTCAGACAATAACTGTTATGACAGGTTAAAAGCATCTAAACAAATGATTTGTCTTATCCGTAAAATCAAAATAACAATTATAAATAATATTAAAAATTTTAATGTTAATTTATAATAATTCGGCTTGCTCGGTTCGTTGCCAAGATTCGAGCTTTATGACTACAAAAACATGTGTCATGGGGCTATGCCCAATTACTTTTGTCCGTCTCGAAAAGAGCTTCGATTTGATATACGGTGCGTTCCGTGGTTCATCGGAATCAAAAGTTATGCTCATTTTAGCGCACACATATAAATTTCACTAAAAGCTCTATTTTTCAATAAACACCTTTAACTTTCATCTTTTCCCACAAAGTTCACATAAGTTCCAACAATACCCCACATTTTCTATTCAAACTCTAACAATGGACCAGTCTAGCAATTATATAAATAATAATAATAATATTAACAAAATTAGTAATTTAAATCAAAATCAGGCTACAAATTCAATTAAAAACCCGTAGAACGCCGCAACCGGGTTGAAGAGAGGCTGCCTTTAGCGGTGTCCTAAGACGTAATTACGTCCCGTCTCGTGCTTGCATTTGGACGCCTATCTAGAGGATACAACTCTTCGAAACAAGTTCTTGCATTGTCCCTGGCGAATGTCTGAATGCTTTCTTAGATTATAGAAGGAAGGAAGAAGATGAAGAAATTCTGTGTTTTGAACACAATCTGAACCATTGTTTATATAGGAAAGTTTATTCAAATTTGATCAATCACAACTCTTAAAATTTGATTTTCAAAAGTCACATCTTTTCAGACAATAACTGTTATGACAGTTAAAAACTGTCTAAACAGTCAGATTTGTCTTATCCAGAAAATCAAAATAACAATTATAAATAATATTAAAAATTTTAATGTTAATTTATAATAATTCAGTTGCTCGGTTGGTTGCCAAGATTCGAGCTTTATGACTACAAAAACATGTGTCATGGGGCTATGCCAAATGACTTAAGTCCGTCTCGAAAAGAGCTTCGATTTGATATACGGTGCGTTCCGTGGTTCATCCGAAATCAAAAGTTATGCTCATTTTAGCGCACACACATAAATTTCACTAAAAGCTCTATTTTTTCAATAAACACCTTTAACTTTCATCTTTTCCCACAAAGTTCACATAAGTTCCAAAGAATACCCCACATTTTCTATTCAAACTCTAACAATGGACCAGTCTAGCAATTATATAAATAATAATAATAATATTAACAAAATTAGTAATTTAAATCAAAATCAGACTATAAATTCAATTAAAAAACCTGTAGAACGCTGCAAACTGGTTGAAGAGAGGCCTGCCTTTAGCAGTGTCCTAAGACAGAATTACGTTCCCGCTGTCTTTGCAGATTTGGACGCCTATCTAGAGGATACAACTCTTCGAAACAAGTTCTTGCACAAGAACTTGTCCCTGGCGAATGTCTGAATGCTTTCTTAGATTATAGAAGGAAGGAAGAAGATGAAGAAATTCTGTGTTTTGAACACAATCTGAACCATTGTTTATATAGGAAAGTTTATTCAAATTTGACCAATCACAACTTTTAAAATTTGATTTTCAAAAGTCACATCTTTTCAGACAATAACCGCATGACAGCTTAAAAGCATCTAAACAAATCGATTTGTCTTATCCGTAAAATCAAAATAACAATTATAAATAATATTAAAAATTTTAATGTTAATTTATAATAATTCAGTTGCTCGGTTCGTTGCCAAGATTCGAGCTTTATGACTACAAAAACATGTGTCATGGTGCTATGCCCAATTACTTTTGTCCGTCTCGAAAAGAGCTTCGATTTGATATACGGTGCGTTCCGTGGTTCATCTGGAATCAAAAGTTATGCTCATTTTAGCGCACACATATAAATTTCACTAAAAGCTCTATTTTTTCAATAAACACCTTTAACTTTCATCTTTTCCCACAAAGTTCACAAAAGTTCCAACAATACCCCACATTTTCTATTCAAACTCTAACAATGGACCAGTCTAGCAATTATATAAATAATAATAATAATATTAACAAAATTAGTAATTTAAATCAAAATCAGGCTACAAATTCAATTAAAAAACCTGTAGAACGCTGCAAACTGGTTGAAGAGAGGCCTGCCTTTAGCAGTGTCCTAAGACAGAATTACGTCCCCGTCTGTGCTGCAGATTTGGACGCCTATCTAGAGGATACAACTCTTCGAAACAAGTTCTTGCATTGTCCCTGGCGAATGTCTGAATGCTTTCTTAGTTTATAGAAGGAAGGAAGAAGATGAAGAAATTCTGTGTTTTGAACACAATCTGAACCATTGTTAATATAGGAAAGTTTATTCAAATTTGATCAATCACAACTCTTAAAATTTGATTTTCAAAAGTCACATCTTTTCAGACAATAACTGTTATGACAGTTAAAAACTGTCTAAACAGTCAGATTTGTCTTATCCAGAAAATCAAAATAACAATTATAAATAATATTAAAAATTTTAATGTTAATTTATAATAATTCAGTTGCTCGGTTGGTTGCCAAGATTCGAGCTTTATGACTACAAAAACATGTGTCATGGGGCTATGCCCAATGACTTTTGTCCGTCTCGAAAAGAGCTTCGATTTGATATACGGTGCGTTCCGTGGTTCATCTGAAATCAAAAGTTATGCTCATTTTAGCGCACACACATAAATTTCACTAAAAGCTCTATTTTTACAATAAACACCTTTAACTTTCATCTTTTCCCACAAAGTTCACATAAGTTCCAGCAATACCCCACATTTTCTATTCAAACTCTAACAATGGACCAGTCTAGCAATTATATAAATAATAATAATAA
The DNA here is from genome assembly GCA_022495995.1 of Adenophora triphylla var. japonica. Taxonomy (NCBI): domain Eukaryota; kingdom Viridiplantae; phylum Streptophyta; class Magnoliopsida; order Asterales; family Campanulaceae; genus Adenophora; species Adenophora triphylla. Next base: position 350,338 of record JAFEMH010001133.1, on the reverse strand, counting down.
TATTAACAAAATTAGTAATTTAAATCAAAATCAGACTATAAATTCAATTAAAAAACCTGTAGAACGCTGCAAACTGGTTGAAGAGAGGCCTGCCTTTAGCAGTGTCCTAAGACAGAATTACGTTCCCGCCTCTTTGCCAGATTTGGACGCCTATCTAGAGGATACAACTCTTGAAACAAGTTCTTGCACAAGAACTTGTCCCTGTGAATGTCTGAATGCTTTCTTAGATTATAGAAGGAAGGAAGAAGATGAAGAAATTCTGTGTTTTGAACACAATCTGAACCATTGTTTATATAGGAAAGTTTATTCAAATTTGACCAATCACAACTCTTAAAATTTGATTTTCAAAAGTCACATCTTTTCAGACAATAACTGTTATGACAGTTAAAAACTGTCTAAACAGTCAGATTTGTCTTATCCAGAAAATCAAAATAACAATTATAAATAATATTAAAAATTTTAATGTTAATTTATAATAATTCAGTTGCTCGGTTCGTTGCCAAGATTCGAGCTTTATGACTACAAAAACATGTGTCATGGGGCTATGCCCAATTACTTTTGTCCGTCTCGAAAAGAGCTTCGATTTGATATACGGTGCGTTAGTGGTTCATCCGGAATCAAAAGTTATGCTCATTTTAGCGCACACATATAAATTTCACTAAAAGCTCTATTTTTTCAATAAACACCTTTAACTTTCATCTTTTCCCACAAAGTTCACATAAGTTCCAACAATACCCCACATTTTCTATTCAAACTCTAACAATGGACCAGTCTAGCAATTATATAAATAATAATAATAATATTAACAAAATTAGTAATTTAAATCAAAATCAGGCTACAAATTCAATTAAAAAACCTGTAGAACGCTGCAAACTGGTTGAAGAGAGGCCTGCCTTTAGCAGTGTCCTAAGACAGAATTACGTCCCCGTCTGTGCTGCAGATTTGGACGCCTATCTAGAGGATACAACTCTTCGAAACAAGTTCTTGCATTGTCCCTGGCGAATGTCTGAATGCTTTCTTAGATTATAGAAGGAAGGAAGAAGATGAAGAAATTCTGTGTTTTGAACACAATCTGAACCATTGTTTATATAGGAAAGTTTATTCAAATTTGATCAATCACAACTCTTAAAATTTGATTTTCAAAAGTCACATCTTTTCAGACAATAACTGTTATGACAGTTAAAAACTGTCTAAACAGTCAGATTTGTCTTATCCAGAAAATCAAAATAACAATTATAAATAATATTAAAAATTTTAATGTTAATTTATAATAATTCAGTTGCTCGGTTGGTTGCCAAGATTCGAGCTTTATGACTACAAAAACATGTGTCATGGGGCTATGCCAAATGACTTAAGTCCGTCTCGAAAAGAGCTTCGATTTGATATACGGTGCGTTCCGTGGTTCATCCGAAATCAAAAGTTATGCTCATTTTAGCGAACACACATAAATTTCACTAAAAGCTCTATTTTTCAATAAACACCTTTAACTTTCATCTTTTCCCACAAAGTTCACATAAGTTCCAAAGAATATCCCACATTTTCTATTCAAACTCTAACAATGGACCGCCTAGCAATTATATAAATAATAATAATAATATTAACAAAATTAGTAATTTAAATCAAAATCGGACTATAAATTCAATTAAAAAACCCGTAGAACGCCGCAACCGGGTTGAAGAGAGGCTGCCTTTAGCAAAGGTGTCCTAAGACAGCACTACGTTCCCTTTGTCTTTGCAGATTTGGACGCCTATCTAGAGGATACAACTCTTGAAACAAGTTCTTGCACAAGAACTTGTCCCCGCGAATGTCTGAATGCTTTCTTAGATTATAGAAGGAAGGAAGAAGATGAAGAAATTCTGTGTTTTGAACACAATCTGAACCATTGTTTATATAGGAAAGTTTATTCAAATTTGACCAATCACAACTTTTAAAATTTGATTTTCAAAAGTCACATCTTTTCAGACAATAACTGTTATGACAGTTAAAAACTGTCTAAACAGTCAGATTTGTCTTATCCAGAAAATCAAAATAACAATTATAAATAATATTAAAAATTTTAATGTTAATTTATAATAATTCAGTTGCTCGGTTCGTTGCCAAGATTCGAGCTTTATGACTACAAAAACATGTGTCATGGTGCTATGCCCAATTACTTTTGTCCGTCTCGAAAAGAGCTTCGATTTGATATACGGTGCGTTGGTGGTTCATCTCGGAATCAAAAGTTATGCTCATTTTAGCGCACATATAAATTTCACTAAAAGCTCTATTTTTTCAATAAACACCTTTAACTTTCATCTTTTCCCACAAAGTTCACAAAAGTTCCAACAATACCCCACATTTTCTATTCAAACTCTAACAATGGACCAGTCTAGCAATTATATAAATAATAATAATAATATTAACAAAATTAGTAATTTAAATCAAAATCAGAGCTACAAATTCAATTAAAAACCCGTAGAACGCCGCAAACCGGTTGAAGAGAGGCCCGCCTTTAGCGGTGTCCTAAGGCAATTACGTCCCCGTCTCGTGCCGTGCATTTGGACGCCTATCTAGAGGATACAACTCTTCGAAACAAGTTCTTGCATTGTCCCCGCGAATGTCCGAATGCTTTCTTAGTTTATAGAAGGAAGGAAGAAGATGAAGAAATTTCGTGTTTTGAACACAATACGAACCATTGTTAATATAGGAAAGTTTATTCAAATTTGATCAATCACAACTCTTAAAATTTGATTTTCAAAAGTCACATCTTTTCGGACAATAAGCTGTTATGACAAGCTTAAAAACTGTCTAAACAAATGATTTGTCTTATCCGGAAAATCAAAATAACAATTATAAATAATATTAAAAATTTTAATGTTAATTTATAATAATTCAGTTGCTCGGTTGGTTGCCAAGATTCGAGCTTTATGACTACAAAAACATGTGTCATGGGGCTATGCCCAATGACTTTTGTCCGTCTCGAAAAGAGCTTCGATTTGATATACGGTGCGTTCCGTGGTTCATCCGAAATCAAAAGTTATGCTCATTTTAGCGCACACACATAAATTTCACTAAAAGCTCTATTTTTTCAATAAACACCTTTAACTTTCATCTTTTCCCACAAAGTTCACATAAGTTCCAGCAATATCCCACATTTTCTATTCAAACTCTAACAATGGACCAGTCTAGCAATTATATAAATAATAATAATAATATTAACAAAATTAGTAATTTAAATCAAAATCAGACTATAAATTCAATTAAAAAACCTGTAGAACGCTGCAAACTGGTTGAAGAGAGGCCTGCCTTTAGCAGTGTCCTAAGACAGAATTACGTTCCCGCCTGTGCTGCAGATTTGGACGCCTATCTAGAGGATACAACTCTTCGAAACAAGTTCTTGCACAAGAACTTGTCCCTGGCGAATGTCTGAATGCTTTCTTAGATTATAGAAGGAAGGAAGAAGATGAAGAAATTCTGTGTTTTGAACACAATCTGAACCATTGTTTATATAGGAAAGTTTATTCAAATTTGACCAATCACAACTCTTAAAATTTGATTTTCAAAAGTCACATCTTTTCGGACAATAATCGTTATGACAGCTTAAAAACTGTCTAAACAAATGATTTGTCTTATCCAGAAAATCAAAATAACAATTATAAATAATATTAAAAATTTTAATGTTAATTTATAATAATTCAGTTGCTCGGTTCGTTGCCAAGATTCGAGCTTTATGACTACAAAAACATGTGTCATGGGGCTATGCCCAATTACTTTTGTCCGTCTCGAAAAGAGCTTCGATTTGATATACGGTGCGTTCCGTGGTTCATCCGGAATCAAAAGTTATGCTCATTTTAGCGCACACATATAAATTTCACTAAAAGCTCTATTTTTTCAATAAACACCTTTAACTTTCATCTTTTCCCACAAAGTTCACATAAGTTCCAACAATACCCCACATTTTCTATTCAAACTCTAACAATGGACCAATCTAGCAATTATATAAATAATAATAATAATAATAACAAAATTAGTAATTTAAATCAAAATCAGGCTACAAATTCAATTAAAAAACCTGTAGAACGCTGCAAACTGGTTGAAGAGAGGCCTGCCTTTAGCAGTGTCCTAAGACAGAATTACGTCCCCGTCTGTGCTGCAGATTTGGACGCCTATCTAGAGGATACAACTCTTCGAAACAAGTTCTTGCATTGTCCCTGGCGAATGTCTGAATGCTTTCTTAGATTATAGAAGGAAGGAAGAAGATGAAGAAATTCTGTGTTTTGAACACAATCTGAACCATTGTTAATATAGGAAAGTTTATTCAAATTTGATCAATCACAACTCTTAAAATTTGATTTTCAAAAGTCACATCTTTTCAGACAATAACTGTTATGACAGTTAAAAACTGTCTAAACAAATGATTTGTCTTATCCAGAAAATCAAAATAACAATTATAAATAATATTAAAAATTTTAATGTTAATTTATAATAATTCAGTTGCTCGGTTGGTTGCCAAGATTCGAGCTTTATGACTACAAAAACATGTGTCATGGGGCTATGCCCAATGACTTTTGTCCGTCTCGAAAAGAGCTTCGATTTGATATACGGTGCGTTCCGTGGTTCATCCGAAATCAAAAGTTATGCTCATTTTAGCGCACACACATAAATTTCACTAAAAGCTCTATTTTTTCAATAAACACCTTTAACTTTCATCTTTTCCCACAAAGTTCACATAAGTTCCAGCAATACCCCACATTTTCTATTCAAACTCTAACAATGGACCAGTCTAGCAATTATATAAATAATAATAATAATATTAACAAAATTAGTAATTTAAATCAAAATCAGACTATAAATTCAATTAAAAAACCTGTAGAACGCTGCAAACTGGTTGAAGAGAGGCCTGCCTTTAGCAGTGTCCTAAGACAGAATTACGTTCCCGCCTGTGCTGCAGATTTGGACGCCTATCTAGAGGATACAACTCTTCGAAACAAGTTCTTGCACAAGAACTTGTCCCTGGCGAATGTCTGAATGCTTTCTTAGATTATAGAAGGAAGGAAGAAGATGAAGAAATTCTGTGTTTTGAACACAATCTGAACCATTGTTTATATAGGAAAGTTTATTCAAATTTGACCAATCACAACTCTTAAAATTTGATTTTCAAAAGTCACATCTTTTCAGAAAATAACTGTTATGACAGTTAAAAACTGTCTAAACAGTCAGATTTGTCTTATCCAGAAAATCAAAATAACAATTATAAATAATATTAAAAATTTTAATGTTAATTTATAATAATTCAGTTGCTCGGTTCGTTGCCAAGATTCGAGCTTTATGACTACAAAAACATGTGTCATGGGGCTATGCCCAATTACTTTTGTCCGTCTCGAAAAGAGCTTCGATTTGATATACGGTGCGTTCCGTGGTTCATCCGGAATCAAAAGTTATGCTCATTTTAGCGCACACATATAAATTTCACTAAAAGCTCTATTTTTTCAATAAACACCTTTAACTTTCATCTTTTCCCACAAAGTTCACATAAGTTCCAACAATACCCCACATTTTCTATTCAAACTCTAACAATGGACCAGTCTAGCAATTATATAAATAATAATAATAATATTTACAAAATTAGTAATTTAAATCAAAATCAGGCTACAAATTCAATTAAAAAACCTGTAGAACGCTGCAAACTGGTTGAAGAGAGGCCTGCCTTTAGCAGTGTCCTAAGACAGAATTACGTCCCCGTCTGTGCTGCAGATTTGGACGCCTATCTAGAGGATACAACTCTTCGAAACAAGTTCTTGCATTGTCCCTGGCGAATGTCTGAATGCTTTCTTAGATTATAGAAGGAAGGAAGAAGATGAAGAAATTCTGTGTTTTGAACACAATCTGAACCATTGTTTATATAGGAAAGTTTATTCAAATTTGATCAATCACAACTCTTAAAATTTGATTTTCAAAAGTCACATCTTTTTCGAGACAAATAAGCTGTTATGACAGGTTAAAAAGCTGTCTAAACAATGATTTGTCTTATCCAGAAAATCAAAATAACAATTATAAATAATATTAAAAATTTTAATGTTAATTTATAATAATTCAGTTGCTCGGTTGGTTGCCAAGATTCGAGCTTTATGACTACAAAAACATGTGTCATGGGGCTATGCCCAATGACTTTTGTCCGTCTCGAAAAGAGCTTCGATTTGATATACGGTGCGTTCCGTGGTTCATCCGAAATCAAAAGTTATGCTCATTTTAGCGCACACACATAAATTTCACTAAAAGCTCTATTTTTTCAATAAACACCTTTAACTTTCATCTTTTCCCACAAAGTTCACATAAGTTCCAGCAATACCCCACATTTTCTATTCAAACTCTAACAATGGACCAGTCTAGCAATTATATAAATAATAATAATAATATTAACAAAATTAGTAATTTAAATCAAAATCAGGCTATAAATTCAATTAAAAAACCTGTAGAACGCTGCAAACTGGTTGAAGAGAGGCCTGCCTTTAGCAGTGTCCTAAGACAGAATTACGTCCCCGTCTGTGCTGCAGATTTGGACGCCTATCTAGAGGATACAACTCTTCGAAACAAGTTCTTGCACAAGAACTTGTCCCTGGCGAATGTCAGAATGCTTTCTTAGATTCTAGGAGGAAGGAAGAAGATGAAGAAATTCTGTGTTTTGAACACAATCTGAACCATTGTTTATATAGGAAAGTTTATTCAAATTTGATCAATCACAACTCTTAAAATTTGATTTTCAAAAGTCACATATTTTCAGACAATAACTGTTATGACAGTTAAAAACTGTCTAAACAGTCAGATTTGTCTTATCCAGAAAATCAAAATAACAATTATAAATAATATTAAAAATTTTAATGTTAATTTATAATAATTCAGTTGCTCGGTTGGTTGCCAAGATTCGAGCTTTATGACTACAAAAACATGTGTCATGGGGCTATGCCGAATGACTTTTGTCCGTCTCGAAAAGAGCTTCGATTTGATATACGGTGCGTTTCGTGGTTCATCCGGAATCAAAAGTTATGCTCATTTTAGCGCACACACATAAATTTCACTAATAGCTCTATTTTTTCAATAAACACCTTTAACTTTCATCTTTTCCCACAAAGTTCACATAAGTTCCAGCAATACCCCACATTTTCTATTCAAACTCTAACAATGGACCAGTCTAGCAATTATATAAATAATAATAATAATATTAACAAAATTAGTAATTTAAATCAAAATCAGACTATAAATTCAATTAAAAAACCTGTAGAACGCTGCAAACTGGTTGAAGAGAGGTCTGCCTTTAGCAGTGTCCTAAGACAGAATTACGTTCCCGTCTGTGCTGCAGATTTTGACGCCTATCTAGAGGATACAACTCTTCGAAACAAGTTCTTGCACAAGAACTTGTCCCTGGCGAATGTCTGAATGCTTTCTTAGATTATAGAAGGAAGGAAGAAGATGAAAAAATTATGTATTTTGAACACAATCTGAACCATTGTTTATATAGGAAAGTTTATTCAAATTTGATCAATCACAACTCTTAAAATTTGATTTTCAAAAGTCACATCTTTTCAGACAATAACTGTTATGACAGTTAAAAACTGTCTAAACAGTCAGATTTGTCTTATCCAGAAAATCAAAATAACAATTATAAATAATATTAAAAATTTTAATGTTAATTTATAATAATTCAGTTGCTCGGTTGGTTGCCAAGATTCGAGCTTTATGACTACAAAAACATGTGTCATGGGGCTATGCCCAATGACTTTTGTCCGTCTCGAAAAGAGCTTCGATTTGATATACGGTGCGTTTCGTGGTTCATCCGAAATCAAAAGTTATGCTCATTTTAGCGCACACACATAAATTTCACTAAAAGCTCTATTTTTTCAATAAACACCTTTAACTTTCATCTTTTCCCACAAAGTTCACATAAGTTTCAACAATACCCCACATTTTCTATTCAAACTCTAACAATGGACCAGTCTAGCAATTATATAAATAATAATAATAATAATATTAACAAAATTAGTAATTTAAATCAAAATCAGGCTACAAATTCAATTAAAAAACCTGTAGAACGCTGCAAACTGGTTGAAGAGAGGCCTGCCTTTAGCAGTGTCCTAAGACAGAATTACGTCCCCGTCTGTGCTGCAGATTTGGACGCCTATCTAGAGGATACAACTCTTCGAAACAAGTTCTTGCACAAGAACTTGTCCCTGGCGAATGTCTGAATGCTTTCTTAGATTATAGAAGGAAGGAAGAAGATGAAGAAATTCTGTGTTTTGAACACAATCTGAACCATTGTTTATATAGGAAAGTTTATTCAAATTTGACCAATCACAACTCTTAAAATTTGATTTTCAAAAGTCACATCTTTTCAGACAATAACTGTTATGACAATTAAAAACTGTCTAAACAGTCAGATTTGTCTTATCCAAAAATCAAAATAACAATTATAAATAATATTAAAAATTTTAATGTTAATTTATAATAATTCGATTGTTTTCGGTTGGTTGCCAAGATTCGAGCTTTATGACTACAAAAACATGTGTCATGGGGCTATGCCCAATGACTTTTGTCCGTCTCGAAAAGAGCTTCGATTTGATATACGGTGCGTTCCGTGGTTCATCCGGAATCAAAAGTTATGCTCATTTTAGCGCACACACATAAATTTCACTAAAAGCTCTATTTTTTCAATAAACACCTTTAACTTTCTTCTTTTGCCACAAAGTTCACATAAGTTCCAGCAATACCCCACATTTTCTATTCAAACTCTAACAATGGACCAGTCTAGCAATTATATAAATAATAATAATAATATTAACAAAATTAGTAATTTAAATCAAAATCAGGCTACAAATTCAATTAAAAAACCTGTAGAACGCTGCAAACTGGTTGAAGAGAGGCCTCGCCTTTAGCGGTGTCCTAAGACGGAATTACGTCCCCGTGCACGTGCTGCGAGATTTGGACGCCTATCTAGAGGATACAACTCTTGAAACAAGTTCTTGCACAAGAACTTGTCCCTGGCGAATGTCAGAATGCTTTCTTAGATTCTAGGAGGAAGGAAGAAGATGAAGAAATTCTGTGTTTTGAACACAATCTGAACCATTGTTTATATAGGAAAGTTTATTCAAATTTGATCAATCACAACTCTTAAAATTTGATTTTCAAATGTCACATATTTTCAGACAATAACTGTTATGACAGTTAAAAACTGCATCTAAACAAATGATTTGTCTTATCCGTAAAATCAAAATAACAATTATAAATAATATTAAAAATTTTAATGTTAATTTATAATAATTCAGTTGCTCGGTTGGTTGCCAAGATTCTAGCTTTATGACTACAAAAACATGTGTCATGGGGCTATGCCCAATGACTTTTGTCCGTCTCGAAAAGAGCTTCGATTTGATATACGGTGCGTGCCGTGGTTCATCCGGAATCAAAAGTTATGCTCATTTTAGCGCACACACATAAATTTCATTAAAAGCTCTATTTTTTCAATAAACACCTTTAACTTTCATCTTTTCCCACAAAGTTCACATAAGTTCCAGCAATACCCCACATTTTCTATTCAAACTCTAACAATGGACCAGTCTAGCAATTATATAAATAATAATAATAATATTAACAAAATTAGTAATTTAAATCAAAATCAGGCTATAAATTCAATTAAAAAACCTGTAGAACGCTGCAAACTGGTTGAAGAGAGGCCTGCCTTTAGCAATGTCCTAAGACAGAATTACGTCCCCGCCTGTGCTGCAGATTTGGACGCCTATCTAGAGGATACTGTAGGTGTTAGTGCCCTAGGCCTATAGAGATAGACCTTTATGTAATGTCATTGTTCATTTATATATGAGATTGTTTCTTTGATTATTATATGTGTTTGCATGTTTACTTTAATAATCGTGTCCCTAGTACTTATGAAGCACTAGTATGAAGTTTAATGGATAATCATGTGATGATTATATGCATAGGGATGCACATTAAATTCATGGGTACTTGTTGGAGAACAAGGTACTGGACTTGACCCATTATGAGATTTATGTCATGGTCAAATGTCATAATTAAATCTCATATAGTCATATCATTGATATCCTTTGACCTGAGATTATCATCGTCTTCCGCTCGATGAATATCATGTTTGATATAGTTTAACGTTGTCCTTAATCGGATGACAATAAGGGCTATCATTGGCATGGTATGATTCTTGTTGGGAAGAATGATAAGTCAAGATGGAAAATTGTCCCTCGTAAAGAGAGATGTTTGCTAGGCCACTCGTAAGTAAGATTGATGTAGTGCATGGCCATGCCCGAATGAATTAATGTGATTAATATCATTTGATTAATCAATTTACTTGGTAACGAGAATGCATTGAACAATATGAGTTGACGTGGACCATGACTCATGTTCAATATAACATCGTGTGACAATGGGATTGTGATATGTTCTATATAGGAAATCGAACTTGATATTATATTATTTGGGTAGGCATGATGGCTTGCTAGAGTCCGCTCATGTCTTATGAGGATCGATGTGATCGAACTCATTGCCAACATAATATAGTCCTATGGGGTCACACGCATCGAACGAATTGTCAAAAATGAAGAATATGGAGTTTTTGTTCTCAGGGGACGACTCGTCCCAGGCCGTAACCAACTATTCCCCTTAAGGGGACGCGGTCAGAAGGCTGGGTGCCGAGGGACGACTCGTCCACAGGGCACCGCTGGGCTCGACGCGAATTGACTTAAAACTAGGGTTTTCACGAGGGGAAAAGTTTAATAACGTATAAATTCTTACCCCTAGTTGCCCTAGCCGTCATACTCACGTTTTGGGTTTAGAGAAACACAAAATAGAGTGATTCCAATTGCGAATTGAGAATCAAAACACCATTCAATTCCATATTCTTCATTGATTGAAAGGAGTTTCAATCAAAGGATCTAGCAATCCACCTAGAATTGTTCTAGGGTTCGTTCATCGCGTGGATACACATAGAGGATCTTCGCTATTCAAGATCTTTCGTTCGTGATTCATTGATCGTTCATCGAGGATTCATAAGATCAACAATCTGGAGTTGGAACGCGTTTTATCAAAGACAAAAGTACACAAGGTTGATAATTCTATTTCATACTTCTTAATTAATCATCTAGAACGGATCCTAGAGCTCCGGGTTTTCGAGTTAATTTGCATTATTCCGCTGCGCATGGACCCTCGAAACCCAACAGTGGTATCAGAGCCCCGTTCATGATGTTTAGTTAGATAATCATGATAATTGTGTAATATGATTATATGAATTTTCATGATGTGCATGATCTAGAATGTGAAATTGTATGAGTTTTGCTTGAGAAGTAATTGTATATATTGATATACCATGATTATGAAATTGAAATATATGATTAATATGATTAATCTAGATTATGGGATGTCAATTTCATTAATATGATTAATGTGATTAATCTAGGATATTTGTGAAGTGTTACTTGGTATATTGGCTGGACACCAAAACCTTCCCCACAGGCACTTCGATGGAAGTGTGGGATAATTTTGGAGCACGTGGCCGCGTACTAGTAATTACTGACCAAATATGATTTGTGTTGCATCATTCCATGTTCATAATTATGCTCATATAGTTTTCATGAATCAACCTTGGCATGTAATTGATAAGCATGAAAAATTGAACCTTCTTTGTAATTTGAGTTTGTTTTATGCCACCCATGTTTAAACACTTGTGAGTACACGGATAGTTTCATGTAGGCTACGCCGCGAGGTACATTGATTCTATCTTTGTATGATCAAGATGAGCAAATAGTGATTGCTATACGTTTAACATGGTTGAACTCAATTAGGCTATCAAAACAGTTTTGGGCCTAAGGCATAAGATGAGATTGAAACATGTGACATATGATGTCTATAATCTCATAATGATCTAAGAGTCATATATAGATATGATTGATAAATGTTATCTACCTTTTTAGTTTAATTTTGAGCAGTCGTGCCATAGCCGACTTGAAATTAAATTAAAGTTGGGTCTTAGCCTATTAAATTATATTATGCATATTTGCATAAGAAGGTTATATAATTTAGTGGGAGTATTTATGAAATACGTTATTTAATCTCTTAAATGAAATCGGTACTTATATGTGTTCATATGTGTTGCATATTTTGTTGTAGAAATAGCATTAAACTATAATTAATCCTTATTATTGCGATTCGTCCTTATGAAGGACAAGTTCGAAAAGAACGGTACAAGTTATTACGATTTGATCGGATGCTCAAGAAGAGTTCTTAAGCAAAATTGTACGTTCTTGACGAATCTATTCCTGCTGAACCCACTGCAAACGTTGCAAAGGGCAGGTAAGGAGCAACATAAGAAACATTTAGATGATTCCTATGATGTTGTTTGCCCTATACTTGCCACCATGTTTAAAGGCCCTTAAGAAGAACCTTGAACACGTGAAAATTGCTTTTGTTCTAGCACAACGCACAAAAGGAAATGTTCCAAGTGCAAGCTAGACAAAAGATATATGTTGTGGTGAAGGCTTTTAATGCATGAGATGCAAAAGGAGCAATCCGCAAGTGTGTTAATGGTTAACACAAGAAAGGGGTTCAAAAGGGAAGGCAAAAAGGTAAAGCAAAGGTTGCTAAACCTAGGGCAAAAGTTGCCAAAGCCGAAGAGGCTAAACCCAAAGTGTCTCAAAAGGATGCAGTTTGCTACCGCTGCAATGAGATTGTCATTGGAAGCAAAGTTGCAAGGCTAATAAGGAAGACCTAAAAGGTGAAGAAGGGCAATTTGATTGCTACTATTTCAAATATTTATATGATAGATATTTTCCTTTCGACTTCTTGTTATTGGGTATATGATACCGGATATAGATCCCACATTTGTCTAAATGTGCAAGAAATAAAGAATAGAAAGCTACTCAAAGAAGGTGAATTAAACCTATGTGTGGTAATGAAGCAAGAGTTGCTGCATTAGCCGTGGGGACTTATGAAGTCACTTTACCTTGTGGACTAGTACTTGTTTTGAACAAGTGTGACTACGTTCCGAATTTGAGCAGGAGTATCATTTTGTTTCTTATGAGGATGATGAAAAATATAATTTTCTTATTGAGAATAAGAAGCTTTATATTTATTTAATGATATGCCTTATTGTAATGCATATATCATTGAATGGTCTTCATATCCTTGATGTTAAGATACAAAATAATATTGAAGATATCTATAATATAAGTGTGAAATCTAAACCGAATGATGTGAACAACACGTTCACATGGCATTGCCGGCTTGGTCATATAAATGAGAAACGTATAATCTAAACTCCATTAACATGGACACTTAGACTCATATGATTATGAATCATTTGAGGTATGTGAATCTCGTTTATTTGGTAAAATGACCAAACCACCCTACACTAAGAGTAGTAGGAGGGTAGTGGCTTATTGGCCCTTATACATGAGATGTATATGGACTATTAAGTAGCATTGCTAGGGGAGGAATTCGGTATTTCATCACATTCGCCGGTTACTTATCTAGATATGACTATGTCTATCTGATGAAGTCCAAAGGTGAATCGTTTGAGATATTTCGAATATTTCAAGATGAAGTACAAAAACCAATCTTGGCAAAACTATTAAAGTACTTCGATTAGATCGAGGTAATGAATATTTGAGCCAAGAGGTTGACAATCATCACAAAACTGTGAAATCGTTTCAGAGTTGACTCCACGAACACCACATTGTATGGTGTGTCGAGAGGAGGAATTGAACCTTGTATGACATGGTTCATTCGATGATGTGTCAAGTTGACTTTCCTATTTCCTTTTGAGGATATGCATTAGAAATAATGCGGTTACACTGAATTGTGTCCCTACTAAATCGATTCCTAAGTCCCCACATGAGATGTGGCATGAAAGAATGTCTTTCATAAAGATTTGGGGTTGCGAATCTTATGTAAAGAGACTTGTCTCTCATAAGTTAGCACCAAATCTGACCGGGTTAATTTCAGATATTAGTTTTACAACCGCAATGAGAACAAAGTGTTTGTTGCTCTATATGATTCGTTTCTTGAGAAACAGTTTCTCAATAAAGGATCTAGTGGGAGTAAAATTGATCTTGAAGAGTTCAAGAACCTGAAAATAACGTGGAACCGAGAGTAGAGACGGAACCAAGTTCACAAGGAGTTGTGGAACCGGTTCAAGATACACAAGTTCTTCGCAGATCTGATAGGATACGATCCGAACCTGAGAGATATGGATTTCTCATATCGGAAAGTAATCAAGTGTGTAGCGACCCTAACCCTAGGCACTATTTAGCATAATATTATTTGCTTTTAATATTATTATTAATATTATGTGATCATTTTTATATAATTGATTTCTTATATTAGGATGAGATAATTGGGAAATTAAATAAAGCATCTTGGGAGAAGTATAATAATAGAAATGGACAAAATAAATAAAATATGGGTAGTTAGGCTTTTGGTGTGGAAATTGTTGAAAGCCTTAGTTTGGGGATGGGGGGCCATGCCCTCCCCTTGATTTCCTCATCCTTTTCATTATTTTCAACTCCTCACCCATACTTCTTATACTCCTCCCTATATTCCTCCATACTCCTCCCATACCTTTTCCATCATCTTCTTCACCTCCTCACTCATACTTCCTCCATGGAAATTCTCTCCTAAGTTCCTCCTTCCAAAAATTATAATAAATGCAATTCTCTTCCATTTGAAGATCCGGGTGTACTTCCATGTTCGTAGAGGCAAGGGGAATGCATCAAGCTAGAGAAATCATAGTTTCACCTCATATCTCTAAAGTAAGTTATTATGACTTCTTTCTAATAAATGTTCACTTTATGTGTATTAAATCTATTGTTGAAAGAAAATGATTTTGATATTTTAAAAATGATTAATTGAGTTGAAATGGGTTATTCAAGGTTGAATTGATTTTGGTTGTAATATGGTGGTCTAAGTTGGAAGAAGGAGAGTATAGTGAGTATAAGATGTTCATGATTCTAAAGGAGTTATTGTATGTGATTATATCCATTTTACTTTGCTTTGGGAGATATTATGAGTTTAATTCCTTTGGGTAGAAAGAAGTAGAACAAGGATTTAGTATACTTTAAATGTTGAGAGTTACTATGATCTTCCCTCCTATTTAATGTTCATGAATGATTTGGTATGGTTATTGATATTATAATGGTTATTGGATGCTTAGGAAACCTTCTTTGAGTGGATGAATGGGTTAGTGAAATAAGTATAATGTTGTTGTCCATGGAAAATAGTAAAGAGTAAGAAAGTAACATTTAAATTGAATAAAGAATGTTAAGATGGAATTGTGATAAGGAAATGTGAGAATTTACTAAGTAAATGAAAATGGGTGGGATAATCTTAGTTGTTTGGAAAAAGGTATGAAAGAATTAGGAGTAAATGGTTATTATTGGTTATGAATTGTTGGTTTAAAGTGTTTGGTTCACCTGCAGAATAGTGAATTGGAGGCTTGGGCGGTCGCCCATCTGTCCAGTAAGTAGTTCTCTATTTTTCCACCCCTTGGGCGGTCGCCCATCCCTACCTGTGCGGCCGCCCACCTCGGCAGTATCATACACCCTTTTGAAACCTTCTTGGGCGGTCGCCCATGGTGACTTGGGCGGTCGCCCATGTCACCAGAATTTCACCAGTTTCCTTTCTTGCTGAATTTTAACCACGACCACTAGGTATGGTTCCTAACCCTTTCAAAGTAGGGAAATCTAATCTACTTCAGATATGAATTAATTCTTTTTAACCTAAGTTAAAGTAGAATACCTTGGCTAGGCCATGATGTCTTATTTGGTCAAAATGGAATTGTGGGAAGTAGGTCTTGCACCTTTATTAATATTATTCAAGGTTGAGTAGTAACTTTGTAAGAATGGTTTACGGTTTAGGTTGGCCTTACTTGCTCCCATACCTTGGTGATTAGTTGAACAGTGTAGAGACTATAATCACACTAGTGTGTTGGTTAGTAATGTATATGTGTTACATCAATATATTGTATCCCGATTGTGGATTATTTGGTATATGGTAGTATTGTATCTCGAGTGTGGAGTATTTGGTATTGTTATGTTATATCCCAGTTGTGGATTATCTGGCATATTGATTATAGTGCATCCCGGTGTGGATTATGTGGTTATGTGGATACCTTATTTGAACTCATATTAGTTAATGGTATTATGCATAGTGTATTAAATGAACTGTTGCACTATGGTATGGATTAGCATGAGTATATTTTACCATGTTGTTATATTATTATCCCTTTTTGTGGATTTATTTCAAGTATCTATTATGTGCTTGAACGTGTTGATATTCGGGGGTATAATGGAATTCAATCAATTATTGATTTGTTCTATGAGTGATTGAAGGTTCATTATACCTGTGACCGTTCCCCTCTGTGGCCACAGAGTGGGTGTGCTAACGACTGTATTGACCCAAAAAGCTTTGAAGACCGTTGCGATTGGTGATTAGGGGGAATGCTTCGTATTAAGCCTAAAGCTTTACAAAGAGCGATATTATTGTTGGATACTCTGATATAGGTATCTTTTCTTATATGGATCTCTGGAGTATGAGTCCTATAAGAGGTGAATGTGCTGGAGGCAGTTCACCAAAGAGAGGAGTTTCACTCCCACGTTGTACGACTTATTGTTCAGACGGGAAAGGTAAAATGAGGTAACGTAAGGTGTTTACCGCTTTCATAATGTGTTATGTGCTACCATGCTATGTGTTGCATCTTGTTGGCATATTGCTGCATTCATAATAGCTTATTGAGATTTATTCTCACCCCTTCCCTTTTACTGCTTTAGATTGTGCCTTGAGACGGGTGACTGAACCGCCGAGGCCGGGAAAGAGTTTGGACTCTTGCTTTTTGGGACTTGTCTGGATAGGTATATGAGTGGGTTGTCGGGAGTCATATTTAAGTTTTATTCTTTTATAAGTTGTAAGAAAAACTCTTTTGCTAAACAATGTTAATTAGGGTTTTCAATGTAATTAATCAAGTATGGTTATTAAAGTGTTTGTTTAAATTCCTCCAAGTGGAGATATCATTATTTGATTTTTGTTTATGGAAAATTGAGAATTGGTTTTCTTGTAAATGCAAATAAAAGTTTTAAAAAAAACTAAGATGGGTTCTCTTAGTTTGAGCTTCTCAAGCTCGGGACACGCGTTAGGTCCCGGGTTGGGGTGCTCACAGTTGGTATCAAAGCTTAGTTTAGAGGTCAAGGGTAGATGTCTAAACTAAGGGGGAGTGTGTGGTAATTGACGCCGAGTGTTTAGTGCAGAAGTTTGCTTTAATGGCTGGAAACAATGATGACCAGCGAAAAGTTCTAGAAAATGAAGGATGTCTAAATTGTAGCCTCACAGTCATAATATTTTAGTAATGAATTCAAATGATTTTGGGTTGAATATGGGAGATGTTACAGGTGAGTTGGTACATTTTAAAAACCTGAATAGTTTTTTCCATTATCCATTACCGATCCAATCGCCTCACAACCGGTCAGCGAAGTGAAAGGCCCGAAAACAAAAAATCCTTACCGATTTATTATCCATTACCGATTCAAACATACCCTTATCGATCCAAACAATCCAAACACACCTTACCGATTCAAACAGGCTTTGCCTTGATCCAAACTTAACTTTAACTTTGGTACAAACTCCGTCTCACTTTAAATTACAAATAATAATTATTAATAAAAAAAACTAAATAAAAATATTATTTTTTCTATCTCAAATAAATACTTTAAATAATGTACTTCTATAATAAATTATATTCTTCATTTCAAAATAATATTTATTTTTTAAATGAATAATATAATTTCTTATAGAAGTATATTTTTTAAAGTATTTATTTGAGATGAAAAAAATAATATTTTTATTTACTTTTCTTTATTAATAATTATTATTTTGTAATTTAAAGTGGAACGTAGTTTGTTCTTTTCTTTTCCTTTATTTGGATCGGTTGCCTGTTTCCTTTGGTTTGGATCGGTTGCCTGGTTTCCTTTGTTTGGATCGGTTGCCTGGTTTCGGTCAACCAAATCGTTGACCTTATTATTTGATCGGTTATGCATGGTTTGTTTGGATCTGTCGGTAACCGTTAACCTTATTATTTATTATTTATTGATCGGTTACTTGGAACAGTCAACCATTGATCTTATTATTAATTGATCGGTTACCTTGGATCGGTCAACCAAGTCACATGCTTTGAATTTTGGATGGGTCAACCAAGTCACATGCTTTGGATCGGTCAACCAATTTACTTTGTTTGAATCGGTCAGGAGGCATGCTTTGGATCGATCAACCAATTGAGTTGGTTTGCCAAAATTTTATATATAGAGAGAATATATAGAGATATATAGAGAGAGATAGCGATGTAGGATTAATTCATTTTGTAACAAAACGTAAGGACATTGGTTGATTTAATCCCACACCGCTATCTCTCTTTCTATATCTCTATACATTCTCTCTATATATAAAAGGAATTAACGTCCTGATTCAAATTTGCCACAACTTAAGAGAGTAATTACAAAAGTGCCACTCAAATTTTGGCAAAATTTTTGGCGTTTTGACTGTTCATAGAATGACCTGCTTTAATATATAGATAGATTTCACTGTCCACCTCTGATATTTGATATTTGGACAAATATTATTCATTCCTTTAAAGTTTTTTATTTTTTCAACTATTTTTCTTTTGTTAATTTTATACTCACTCCTTCCCTAAATATTTGTCTCATTTGACTTTTCAAACATTTTAATTTAGTGATTTTGAAGCTTTAATTTTGGTTATTTTTACGAACGCTTTGAAAATTATTGATAATATACACCGCCGTTATGTAATACTCTGTCCCTAAATGTTACAAGTTTTGAAAATTTAGTGATTTTGAAGCTTTAATTTTGGAAATGAGACTAACTTTTTTGGACAAAGAAAAAGGGGGAATGAGATAAACATTTAGGGACGGAGGAAGTATAAATGAAATGACTATTTTATCATTAAATCTCCTTAGTTAAGATCCAAATGTTAAATTAGTTAGGAAAAACTATAAAATTTGCCACTGTACTTTGAGTTTACCTTGAGTTTACCGACAAAGTTGCCACCTTTGAGTTTAACTTGAGTTTACCGACAAAGTTGGCACTGTACTTCATTTTCATCAATTTTGTCAATTTACTATATAATAATAGTCATTATAAATTATTTTAAAATTAATTTTTTTGTCTTTATTAATTGTTTACAATGTAGGATAGTTGCCAGTTTATGTGCATAATTATTTTAGCTAATTTTTAATGGCTATGTTAAGTTTTTGACATCTCTGTTAATTTTATAACATTTCTATTAAATTTTTAACAACCATTAGAAAAAGATTAAACTAAAAATTTTAATAGTTAATGATCTCAAATTACTGCATGTGTTAGTGCGATTTAGAATTTGTTGTCTAATGAGCGAATTTAGTCTTCTCTAAAATTTGAACATTCATTTTGAAATTTTATTTTTTGGAGTGATTTTTAATCGGTTGAAATCAATATCTAAAAATAAAAATAAAAATAAAAATAAAAATAAAAATAAAAATAAAAATAAAAATAAAAATAAAAATAAAAAAGAGAGAAGAAATGGAAATTGAAGCAGACAATAAACAATTAGGATAAAAAATTGTTGTGTACTAAACTGAGGGAAGTCACATTACATTAAGGCCAAACAAGATCAACAACAGAGACCCTTAACTCAGGTTCATTTTCTTCACAATCATCTGCTTTCTGGGTCCCACCAATCGGATTTCTTCCGGCGACCCTTCTGCCGGAAAAGCAGGGTACACCAGCAGCCGTCACCGGACCGGCATGAGAAGAAGGAGTAGTAGAAATTGTGAAGGCAAAGTCTTGGTTTTGGTGTTTGAGAAGCTCAGAGAATAGAAGAACTAGAGAAGCCATTTACTACTTATGGAGAAGATTTTCAGAATGTTTTTGGAAGATGATAGTATTTGTTTCTAGAGAAGAAGGATGTATTTATAGATTAATTTTGAATACTCCCTCCGTCCCACAACAAGTGACACACTTTTTCATTTTGAGCGTCCCACTAATAAGTCACACTTCCTAAAATGGCAAAAAATCTTTACTATTCCCTCCACTCATTCTCTCTCCTACATTATTTTAATACTCACAATAACATTATAATTTACTATTCTCTCCACTCATTCTCTCTCCTACTCAACTATCTACACTCACAACACATCAACCTTTTCACTTTTTCCTTAATTTCCGTGCAAAAAACAGTAACTGTGTCACTTGTTGTGGGTCGAAGGGAGTAGAATAATTGTAAATAAAATATTTGCGTATTTCAATGGTAGATACAACTACAATGTCAGAAAACAAGGGATGTTTGGAAAGCTGTTGGCTTTTCCTGAGGTGAGTTGATGGTTTTTAATTTATTTTATTTTACTTTGGGCCCCCATTGTTTTTTGTCAAAAACATGTGTCACCCTTAGGTTTTTAATTTAATTTATTTTCTTGATGTGAGTTAATGGTTTTTAATTTAATTTATTTTACTGAGGTGAAAATAAGTTAGTACTCCCTCCGACCCAAAATATTTGTTCCATTTGACTTTTTTGTTGAACTTTGACCACAAATTTATGAGAGATTAATCATGTTCATGAAATTTTAAAAGTTGTTGTTGATAATATTATTAATGGTTAATCAATAGGAATTTTTAGAATTTCATCAATATAATTAAATTGTCATATATTTGTGATTAAAGTTCAACAAAAAATTCAAATGGGACAAACATTTTAGGACAAAGGAAATATTTGTTTGGACTGAATTTACTATCGATACAATTAATAAAATATACTGTTACATTTCCACCGGATTCATTGGTCGATGTTAAAAGTTTAAAAGCGGCATATATTGCATAAAGGATAAGTTGGGTCATATTATATGGATTGCCGATACTTATTCCCCATCCTAGAAAATAACACTCTAAAATCAAAATGCAAATCTATCTTCATTGGATACTCAGGTCTTCATTTGTTTATGTATTCCAAAGTTTATATATTCCAAAATAGTACTCTATCTCTCTCTCTCTCTCTCTCTCTCTCTCTCTCTCTCTCTCTCTCTCTCTCTCTCTCTCTCTCTCTCTTTAAAATTTTTAGTTTTATCTGACATGAAAATTAAGAAAAAATACATGTTGTTGTTGTAGTATGCAAAGTAAAGTAGGAGAAAGAAAGTGAGTAGGGAGTTCCATTTTAGTTAATAAAACAACTAAGAAACTTAGACTAAGTCGGATCAAAAAGGAAATTAAGAAACTTAAATCGGATCAGGGGAATAATAAACATATAAAAATAATACTCCTTCCGTTTCATTTTAAGGTTCCTACTTTTTGTTTTGGTCCGTCCCAATTCAAAAGTCTCTTTCATAAATGGCAAGTTTTGAATATATTTATACCCTTATAATTTAATATATTTACAAAAAAACAATTCATTATATCCTTATAAAGTTAACATATTTACAAAAAAATCAATCGACTACTATTCTTTACCCCACATTTAACTTTTACATTCTCTTTCCTCTGATTTTCTACCCACTTACAATTTTCTATTTATTTTTTTAAAAAAAATTTAAAAAGCGTGAAATTTCACCCAAGAAACCTTGGTCTCAAACATAAGGAGGGAGTAATAATTTTAAAATAAGGTGTAGCATTATTTGATAACATAAAAAACGTGATTCTGCCGGCAAAACAAATTGTACTTGTGATTAACTCTTTTGTGGGTCAAATTATGTCTTGAGAAAATAAGATTATGAATACTGATTGATGGTGTCAAAATTGTTAAATCAGTTCAAATTCAAGTGATTGTTTGCTTCGGCGATTGCGTAGCCTGAAAATAAGATAAAATACGTAAATTAAGCCGGGGCTTCACCGGCAAAGGCCCTCCGGCGTGAGAGTAAGTTCACGGTTTGTAGTGAGAGAAACTAAATTGACAGAGTTTCGGAATATCAAAAGTAACGTACCAAATAATGTAATATATGACTTGTATTTATAGTGATGGATTGACAGAATTCATGTTGAATTGGATTGTAAACAAATAAGATATAATCTTAAGATGATTATATCTGTTAAGGAGTCATTGTTTGACTTGAATTGGTATAGGTGGATACAATCCTGATTGAATTATAACTGTTGAATCCTTGTTTACTGCTTGCCGAAAAGCCGAGGAGAGGAAATTTCTTATCTCGTCATGAGCTTGTAAGCCGAGATGCATAAATTTGTCCCCTCGTCATATGAAGACCTTTCGACATGAAGGTATGCCGAGGTGAAGGATTTTGTCTCCTCGTCATATGGAGATATGACGAGGTGCGAATTTTTCTCTCCTCGTCATTCATGACCTCTCGGTCCATGATGAGCCGGGAAACGAATAAATAATATGGGGAGCCCGATGACAACGTTAAGGCCGAGGGAGTCACCTTGTCCTCTATGGAGGCGATCTCGGTATACGAGGGAGGTCTCCTCGGCCCTCATAGTTGGGGCATTTATATGTGCTTGCTGGGCCTTGATAAACTTTGGTCGGCTTGGTTGATGCCGAGATAATAAGTACGAGAAGCCCATGTCGTGGCTTGAGATGGATTATGTTTATGGCCCAATCTACTTGGGTCTGACCCGGGCAAGCCCATGTTCGTATCTCGGTTTATACTGTTCAGTGGCCCCGACTTTCTAGCTCGGCTTAGGACGAGGAGAAAGTTATCTCGTCCTCGGCTATGAGAATAAGAACAGGTTGCCACGTGTCGGTGTCGCTTCATGTATTCGTCGTTTCATTTTCTGCCGAGTTGATGGTGCCATGATGGGCACGTCCCACGATGTCTAACATGCCTTGGAAACCGGCACAAGCATTAATTGTTGGGGGCGCCAAACCCATGATGTCACGACCCCAATCCTAGGCACTGTTTAGGCACACGTGGAGCACGTGGGAATGGGGGTTGCACTCCATTTCTTATGATGCATTGCATGGTCTTGGTATATTATGTGATAATTATTTACTTAATTCCATGGCTTATGTGTTTATGATGGTAAGAATTCATTTTTATTATATAATGATAAATTGAATTATGTGGGGAATTAAAGTGGGAAAGATATCCTAAATTGATTTTGGAAGAAGAGGGGTTAAAGTAGTAGGGGCTTTAGAGTAATTAGAAGTGTAGGGATTTAGTTGTAGTTAGTTGAGACTTGGAGGGCTTTAGTGAAAGATTGTTGATGTTTATCCTTTTAATAAAGCCTTCTCCATGATCCATATTCTTCCTCACTCTCCTTCATCTTCCTCATCAACCTAGAAACTCCCAAACCCTAGCCTATGTGAGGACCTCGACCCGGAACCTACACGTGTCCCGAGCTGAAGTGTCCCCAGACTAACCCAAATATTACCTACTCTTTTAAAAACTTTGATTTAACTTTCAAACATAAACACAATTATCATAACCATTTCAAAATAACTCTACTTATTTCCACATTGGAGAAAGAGTTAACTAACCTTGAAAGTAATAAACTGTTTTAGTTACAAAAAGGTATCTGTTATAAAATACGTATAAACTAAGTTTTATGAATACACAAACTCCATACAGGAATTATACCAAAATACGTCTTTCTACGCCAACCTCTACATAACCCGACAATCCCAAAATACCACTTCTAACTCCTTTCCGCCCTTACGTGGACGGTCCACCTGTCTCGGGATCTAAAACATTAAAGGGAGAGGGGTGAGAATAAATCTCAGCAAGCTATTATGAATGCAGCAATATGTCATATAAGATGCAACACATAACAAGTTGCATATAACACATTGGAAAAGCTGTAAACACTTTACATTACCTCGATTTACCTTTTCCCGTCTGAACAATAGTCGTACAACATTGGATATAATATTCCAATCTTAGGTGAGCTGCTTAAGCAATACTCACATCTTATAAGACCCATTTTTCAGGGAACCATATAAGATAGTAGCAACTCTGTAAGGCTTTTGGCTCAATACAGATGCTATAACCCCGACCTGTGACCACAGGAGGGGACGGTCACAGATATAATATAATCCGATCACATTAGGTCACACTTCCATAATTGATCGTATTATATTATACCCCCAACATCAGCTGATTAACAAATTATCAAGCACATAATAGTTACTTGAAATATAATCCACAAAGGGAATAAGCAACATAGCCACATGATAAAATATACTCATGTTCAACCAATATCATAGTACAACATTTAAGTAATACACTATACATAGTACAATCAATGAATATGAGATCAAATAAGATAACAATATAACCGAATAATCCACACTTGGGATAACGATGTAATAATATGCCACATAATCCACACTTGGGATAACAATGTCACCATGTACCATAATCATTCATACGAAGTCATTACACCACCTCGGATAACCTTAATAAAAGTTCATGATCTACTTCTCAAGTTCGAACCACATTGGTGAAGTACGAATCAAGCTTAACAACCATTTTCCTGACAATATTCCATATTACAAGGTCTCTATAGATTCAAGCTAAATTTATCAAGTTGAAGTCACATTACTTAAGTGGCCCAAAAGCTCTACTTGAATCTAGGTTGAAAAGGATTGATTCCTATCCGAATTGGATTAGGTTCTATTAATTTATAATGGTTAGAAGTCATGTTACTAGGTTGTTGGTAAAATCAATAAGAAAGGAGGCTAAGGAGGTTCTCGGCACTGGGCGACGCCATGTACCACTTGGGCGACCGCCCAAGTGAGGTTTCAAATGGAACACAGGTTACTGCCAAGGTGGGCGACCGCACACCACAATTTGGGTGACCGCCCAAGGAGATTTTCCAAGGAAGTCATGTTTCTGCCTTCATGGGCGGCCGCTCACCACCTTTTGGGCGACCGCCCAAGACCCTCTTCCAGCCAAATCAAATTTCAATCCCCTTTTTACTTAGGTTCTTTTCCCTTTTAAAATCTTCCTAAATTTCAAGATCACCAAAAGAATTTCCTAACTTACAAACCTCATCCTAATTCATCTAAACCCAAAATAACATAGACCTAGATTATTCACCACAAGATTTCCAACCCATTTCACCAACACATTTCAAGTTTAATTTTCTAAAACTAACTCCACCCATTTCTTACCCTCTAAATCAACTTCTAAGAACAAGAGTATCATTCTATGTCATTTATTAATTCCCCAACTTCAAGAGAGATCCAAAGTATTTAAACAACTATCATCATAACAAGAACAACAATAAGGAGTTCATGAGCATTTAATGAAGGGAAGGGTCATAATAACTCACCTTAGCAAATACAAGATGGAATGAAGATTTTCTTGGCTTGATCAACTCTCCTAGTTGCCCCAAACTCAAAAGTACAACCGGATTTGAAAATGGAGTAGAATTGGACTTAGTAGGATCTTGAGAGGTGTGGCTTTCATGGAAGAATATCCATGAATGATTTGGGAAGGAGAAAGAAGAAAATGAAGAAGAAAGAATGAAGAGGATGGAGGAGTATGGGGAGGGTATGGTGCTTATTGACTAAAGGAGAGAAAGGTGAGGGAAATAAGGGGGAGGTGATGGCCCCCCATCCCCAATTAATCAAGGCTTTTGAAAATGAGCAACTAAGTCCTCCAAGTTTTAAAGTGGTAAACTAAACCCTCCTACTCAAATACTTTATTCCACATACTTTAACCTCCTTT
This sequence comes from Adenophora triphylla var. japonica, assembly GCA_022495995.1. Taxonomy (NCBI): domain Eukaryota; kingdom Viridiplantae; phylum Streptophyta; class Magnoliopsida; order Asterales; family Campanulaceae; genus Adenophora; species Adenophora triphylla. Next base: position 324,638 of record JAFEMH010001133.1, on the reverse strand, counting down.
CACATTTTATTCATTTTCTATTATTATACTTCCCCAAGATGCTATATTTTATTTCCCTAGAAATCCTAAGGATTCTAAATTATTTCTCAACCATCTCAACTTATCATAACATTAAAGGCATAAAATAAGTACATAAAGTTAACATAAATATTAAAAGCATATCATATTATACTAAAATTAGTGCCTAGGTTTAGGGTCGTTACACTCACTCCCCCTTAAAGAAAATTCGTCCCGAATTTTAAAAAGACTTACTTAAATGTTCAACCCGCCTCGGTTACTTATGTATACCTCAGACTCCAATTTCCAAATAGTCTCTTCAATGTTGTGATTCTTCCCCAAGATTTCTAATTCCATTAATAATACGATATTACAACTTAATGTTCCAAGAATACCACACAGATATCACTAACCCGAATTTTCACGACCTCAATAAAAATATAAATAAATAAAAGTATTACAACTTATGTCATCAAATACATTACAATATTTTATTAAAGCTTCAAATACTCTATAAGCTGCTCCAAGCCAGTCTATAAGTCAAGTCACCAACCTTTTCTAAAGCTTCAAATGGATTAACAAACTTTGGCGCCAATTTATCTTAGGCCTTGCTTCACCAACCTCACCCCAACAAATTGGAGATCGATATTTTCTTCCCGAACCACGCCTCATACGGTTTTATCTCAATGCTAGAATGATAACTGATATTATACGCACCCAACCACTGGTAACCATACGTCCTATCGACTACTAACATCCATTGTACATGCCCGTAGCATATCCTCAACAATAAGTAATGATTCCTTAAATTTTCACAAGGTTAAACTTAATAGCATTCATACATTTCAAAAGGACCTTCCCAAATGATGTCTATTCAATCCATTTAATACTATGGGATTTATAAAATCAAACTATCCCCTAACATATATGAAGACTTGATCAAAGAACCCATCACTATACACATATATAATGAGTAGAAATACCATCAACTTTCTAAAATCAAAACAACCTACTCCTTTTTACTTTCAAGGTAACCCAATCACAAAATTCATCCTGATAATATTCTCAAGTTCAATCTAGAACTCTAAATATTTTAATAAATCTTCTAACGTCAATATTCTATTTTCACATTTGTGACCAAATCGCCTTATGTCTTGACTCACTTGAAACGAGTTATTTCAATTATCTCGTCCGCAATTCTCATAATACAAACATTAAACAACTGCCCATGAAATAATAAATATGGACATGCTAATAAGACTCTGGTTCCATAAAAGGAATATTAATTGATCATATTTCACAATTCAATGCTCCAATTATGCTCAGGCCCAGTAACAGATCAATATCCGAATCAAATGGTTGGCCGCCCACAACGGAGCTGATCCAACTCCAATACAAAAATCGAGTCTACTGCGACCGTCACACTAATAACCCCACAATTTATCAAATCATTTCTCGGATCAAAACTTTAATATAATTAATCACTATAGGGGAACTAGGTTGCCTTTCTACTTGCTTCTGTACAAATTATATCTTTAGAATACCAAGTCTTTCTAAAATTTACAACATCTTTCAGAATTCCAAGGGATAGATAAAAAGAGATCCAATGAGACTCGAATGATTTATTTATTTAAAACCGTCCCATACCAGTTTTAATTAACTAAACCACTCACAATTTTAAGAAATTTCAAAAGATTAATAAGCTAACAAAACTACTCGAGTGATCTGATTATCTACAACCATCCCATACCAGTGGTAGATAATTAAATTACTCACAGATTTTAATGTACACAAAAACGGTTCACTGACCTTATTAAATCAAACTATCCCCGAAGGGCAAAAATGCTCGCACAGAGGTCCAATATACAATCTAAAGTTCTAAAACACATTTAAAATAATTTTAACATAATATTCTTGTTTGACCTCTATTTATAGTGTAGCCATCACTCATAATATTTATACTTAGTTAAGTTCTCTATAAGAAACATAATCTCGTAATACTATTACTATCTTTTATAAATCACTAAAACATTCATTAAGATAATAAACTTGGTAAATCTTTCTCAATTCAATAATTCCTCAAGTTGAATATTCAACACTTTTACTTAATTTGAGTCATCTATTCCTTACCTTTGATATTGGTATTGTACTTAGTAACAACGTATTGCATACATCCAGTTTTCGATCAATTACCATGATTTTCTAATAAGAAAATATAATTGGAACTCACATAGATTAATCATCCCCAAATTGCGATTAAACATTAACAATGTAAACTAACTTACCTCTCGATAACCATCAACAAACTCAAAATCCGCATAACGCCAATACCTTCCCAAGCATCACACCAATCTCTCATATGAGTCACGCCACTAAGTCGGCCTATAGGGTGTAATCATCCTAAAGTATCCTGCCTTCCAATAAGATTTATCCTCATTTTATATTCTCAACTAATGATAATCGTTTCTCAAAACAAACCATATACATATATTACCAATTCCTGAAGTTGATCCTATAAGTCACCAATAACTACATCTATTATACTTCTTCACATTTACCCTATTTACTTCTCCATAAATAATACACAACCACAAATCAAACGGTCATACTAGATACAAATATTGTCTTAAGTATATCCTTAAAACAAATATTCACTGTAATTGTAACACCCCGAAAATTCAACTAATAACCATTGAGTATTCTACTAGTTTCTAAAATCAGTCATACAAATCATCAACAAGTGATAACGAATACTTATTCTTCACAGTTACCAATTTGAGATCTCCATAATCTGTAAATAACCACCAAGTATCATCTTTTCTAATTATAGTAATAATTTATCCCTACGGAGATTCGCTAAGCTTATTATCTTCTCTATCAAATAATTTCCCAAGTTGAGTCATCAATTTCATTATCCCAATTAGTGTCCTCTATATAGGAATCCGAATACCAAAGTAGTACCTTATCTCAACTCAAAGCCTCAATATCTTGGCATGATACCTGATGGAAACCCATTTTGAAACTCACATGGAAAACACCACTTAGTCAACTTATAGGGTGATATCACCTACAAGAATATCTGATTTCCTATTCAAATTAGGAGCAAGAATACAACCAATCTCTCATTAGAGAATATACTTATAGCACATAAGGAAAATACATGTCAGTTCTATAAGAACTCGTACTCGCGATATCTTATAAACCATATAATCCCACTTAGACTATCACTTCCAACACTAGTCTCATATATCTAGTCTCCACCACGAGACACCAATGTATAAATACTCACGCAAGTTATACAACCATAAACCACTCTTAATTAGGCCATATACCTAACCTCAACTAAGTATTCACCAATTTATTTACCACCGGTACATGAGATAATTCAAGTGTCTTTTACTCAAATATAACACATAACCCAAATAACCTTCACATTCCTTAGGCCCTACTTTTGACATTTACGCCTATATGACATAATATCAATTAATGACTTATCCGCCTCAACTACACACGGAGGCAAATCAAACATAGATAAGGAGACTCGCTTCTTGCAACAGTCCTCCCCAAACCCAACAACTACTCAAATAATTCAGGTCAATATAGCAATAATTCACGGATTGGTATCTCTACCACATCCACCGACAATCCATGCCCACTTAATCACAATTACCATGATAATCAAGAATGATTCGAGGTACTCTCCCATAAGAGTAGAACCTCCAGCACATAAGGCAACTCTTAGGCCATTTATGCAAATAAAAGCGAAATGTAATGCCACATGAGAACGAAATGAACGGAAATTTAGAAAAGTATGATCCCTAACTCCGGAGACAGGTAATATACCTCAATGATTGTGGAGGAATCTATCTCTCCAGATTGCTCACATTTTCTTGATTCTTTGGTTGGTCATTATCATTTTCTGTCATTGAACAAATTTCTGCATTAAACCCTCGACGTCAGTTATCGCACACTCTCACTCAAACTAGACTCTACCCGTGAACTCTAAACCGAGCTTTGATACCAACTGTGAGGGCCCCGACCCGGAACCTACACGTGTCCCGAGCTGGAGCGTCCCCAGACTAACCCAAATATTACCTACTCTTTTAAAAACTTTGATTTAACTTTCAAACATAAACACAATTATCATAACCATTTCAAAATAACTCTACTTATTTCCACATTGGAAAAAGAGTTAACCAACCTTGAAAGTAATAAACTGTTTTAGTTACAAAAAGGTATCGATTATAAAATATAAACTAAGTTTTATGAATACACAAACTCCATACAGGAATTATACCAAAATACGTCTTTCTACGCCAACCTCTACATAACCCGACAATCCCAAAATACCACTTCTAACTCCTTTCCGCCCTTACGTGGTCGGTCCACCTGTCTCGAGATCTAAAACATTAAAGGGAGAAGGGTGAGAATAAATATCAGCAAGCTATTATGAATGCAGCAATATGCCATATAAGATGCAACACATAACAAGTTGCATATAACACATTGGAAAAGCTGTAAACACTTTACATTACCTCGGTTTACCTTTTCCCGTCTGAACAATAGTCATACAACATTGGATATAATATTGCAATCTTAGGTGAGCTGCTTAAGCAATACTCACATCTTATAAGACCCATTTTTCAGGGAACCATATAAGATAGTAGCAACTTTGTAAGGCTTTTGGCTCAATACAGATGCTATAACCCCGACCTGTGGCCACAGGAGGGGACGGTCACAAATATAATATAATCCGATCACATTAGGTCACACTTCCATAATTGATCGTATTATATTATACCCCCAACATCAGCTGATTAACAAATTATCAAGCACATAATAGTTACTTGAAATATAATCCACAAAGGGGATAAGCAACATAGCCACATGGTAAAATATACTCATGTTCAACCAATATCATAGTGCAACATTTAAGTAATACACTATACATAGTACAATCAATGAATATGAGATCAAATAAGATAACAATATAACCGAATAATCCACACTTGGGATAACGATGTAATAATATGCCACATAATCCACACTTGGGATAACAATGTCACCATGTACCATAATCATTCATACGAAGTCATTACACCACCTCGGATAACCTTAATAAAAGTTCATGATCTACTTCCCAAGTTCGAACCACATTGGTGAAGTACGAATCAAGCTTAACAACCATTTTCCTGACAATATTCCATATTACAAGGTCTCTATAGATTCAAGCTAAATTTATCAAGTTGAAGTCACATTACTTAAGTGGCCCAAAAGCTCTACTTGAATCTAGGTTGAAAAGGATTGATTCCTATCCGAATTGGATTAGGTTCTATTAATTTATAATGGTTAGAAGTCATGTTACTAGGTTGTTGGTAAAATCAGTAAGAAAGGAGACTAAGGAGGTTCTGGCACTATGGGCGACAACCCATGCCACTTGGGCGACCGCCCAAGTGAGGTTTCAAATGGAACACAGGTTACTGCCAAGGTGGGCGACCGCACACCACAATTTGGGCGACCGCCCAAGGAGATTTTCCAAGGAAGTCATGTTTCTGCCTTCATGGGTGGCCGCTCACCACCCCTTGGGCGACCGCCCAAGACCCTCTTCCAGCCAAATCAAATTTCAATCCCCTTTTTACTTAGGTTCTTTTCCCTTTTAAAATCTTCTTAAATTTCAAGATCACCAAAAGAATTTCCTAACTTACAAACCTCATCCTAATTCATCTAAACCCAAAATAACATAGACCTAGATTATTCACCACAAGATTTTCAACCCATTTCACCAACACATTTCAAGTTTAATTTTCTAAAACTAACTCCACCCATTTCTTACCCTCTAAATCAACTTCTAAGAACAAGAGTATCATTCTATGTCATTTATCAATTCCCCAACTTCAAGAGAGATCCAAAGCATTTAAACAACTATTATCATAACAAGAACAACAATAAGGAGTTCATGAGCATTTAATGAAGGGAAGGGTCATAATAACTCACCTTAGAAAATACAAGATGGAATGAAGATTTTCTTGGCTTGATCAACTCTCCTAGTTGTCCCAAACTCAAAAGTACAATCGGATTTGAAAATGGAGTAGAATTGGACTTAGTAGGATCTTGGGAGGTGTGGCTTTCATGGAAGAATATCCATGGATGATTTGGGAAGGAGAAAGAAGAAAATGAAGAAGAAAGAATGAAGAGGATGGAGGAGTACGGGGAGGGTATGGTTCTTATTGACTAAAGGAGAGAAAGGTGAGGGAAATAAGGGGGAGGTGATGGCCCCCCATCCCCAATTAATCAAGGCTTTCCAAAATGAGCAACTAAGTCCTCCAAGTTCTAAAGTGGTAAACTAAACCCTCCTACTCAAATACTTTATCCCACATACTTTAACCTCCTTTCACATTTTATTCATTTTCTATTATTATACTTCCCCAAGATGCTATATTTTATTTCTCTAGAAATCCTAAGGATTCTAAATTATTTCCTAACCATCTCAACTTATCATAACATTAAAGGCATAAAATAAGTACATAAAGTTAACATAAATATTAAAAGCATATCATATTATACTAAAATTAATGCCTAGGTTTAGGGTCGTTACAGCCTAACTCCCTAAAATCCCAGGAAATTCTCCGGTGACCCGTTCTTTAAGGTGATTACAGATTATTGATCACGACGGCGAGAGGAATTCATCTATCCGAATAAATCAACTTGTTATTTTCCATATTTTTAAGGTAAGTTATTATGATTTTCCCTTCTATGTTGAGCATATGCTTTGATTGATGTTCCAAAGGTGTTAAAAGTTATGTTGAACTTGGTTGATCATGTATTTTTGGCTTGAAAAATGGTAGAAAGCTTAAAGTTGATGAACATGGAAAAAGGCAATGGAATAGTTGATCAACTTTGGGATTGGAGGGGTATAGATGTTCTAAACCATGGATTGAGTGTTGCTATGGGTTAAATACGGTGTATAAACTGGTTTTGGTTAGTTTGGTGCAGCTGGGTGAAGAAAAATGGTGTTTTGGGGTTTTGGTTGAAGCTGATGTAAACATCAGCAGCCATTCTAGGCTAAGGCACGACTCGTGCCCTGGAGCACGAGTCGTGACCTGGGAAAATACAGGTCGTGCCTTGATGGGGACGAGTGTTTCTGGTGAAGGTGAAAATGGCACGAGTCGTGCCATCTTTGCCTAAGTCGTGCCCTCCAAAGGGACGACTGATTCTGGGGTTGGTGTAAGGAAGGGACGAGTCGTGCCCTGGGGCACGAGTCGTGCCCTCCCCTGCACACTTTGAACTGTTTTGCAATCCTTGACAACCTAATTCATAACCGGTATAATGGAACACTCTTTAACTATAATACTAATACAACATTAGTACTTCACAACCATGTTTTGCTTGGCCAAATCGGATATTGGGAAGGGCTTTAAATATCGCTTGGAAAAGGGTTGGAGGCCATTGTTAATTGAGAACCAAAGTTTATAGAAACTTGGTATTTGTCTATGGAACTTGAAAGGGAGTTGTGTAATGTGATATTATGAACGCGTAGAGCTACTTGTATGTAATTATACCCCTATGTGATTACTTAGGGATGGTTATATGTTAAATGGGTGCGTGAAATAATTGTTGCACGGCATCATTGGTTTGATCATGAGCATACATATTATTTGATTGATTATGGTACTTCAATAGTGTAAATATATATGTGACACTATTTGAAGGGTGAACATGAGTAATTGTACCATGTTATATGTTGTTATCCCTATGTGTGGATTTAACTTCAAGTAACTGTTATGTGCTTGAATGTGATTGTGAATGTGATTGATATCAGCTGATATTTCGGGGGTATAATGGAATACGTCCACTTATGAGAAGTTGTAACATAAGGTGGTCGGATTTCATTCTATCTGTGACCGCTTCCCCACTGTGGCCACAGATGGGGAGTTCAGTTACTATGGATATGCCTAAGCAGTTCATAGGATACTGATACCTTACATGGTTCCCTGAAAAATGGGTCTTGTAAGGCGTGAATAGGCCTAAGCCGTTCACAAATAAAGAGGATGTATTCCCAGTAGTACGACTTATTGTTCAGACGGGAAAAGGTAAGATCAGGTAATGTAATGTGTTTACAGTATTCCAAATATGACGTGGAACAACTTCCTTACGTGTTGCATCTTATTTGGCTTCTTGCTGCATGCATAATAGCTTACTGAGATTCTTTCTCACCCCGTCTCCCTTTAATTTTTTTAGATACCGCTGAGACAGGAGGTCAGGACCGGTGAGGCCGGGGCACAGTTGGACCGTCTTTTGGTTGTCAGGGTACGTTTTGCTAGGAGGGGTTATGTTGGTTGATGTCATTCTTTTGGGGAAAGTTTGTAAATAACTTTTATAAAGATTTTCAAACTATGGCTTGTAAATAAGGTTGTGTGGTTGTTAAATGTGATAGTATGAGCCTTTCTTTTCATGTGGAATGAATGAAAGAAGGTTAATATATTGAACAGGTTTTCTTAACTCTTGCATTTAGAAAGGTTATGTCAAAAAATTTTAGAACTCACTTGACTTGAGAAGGGTTATTCAAAAAGGTTTCTTCTAAGTCGGGTCGGGTTGGGGGAACCCTTCAATCGGGGCACGAGTTTATAGGTCCCGGGGTTGGGGAGGCCCCACAGTTGGTATCAGAGCTAAGGTTAGATGTCAAGGGTAGAAGTCGAGTCTAAGGGGGAGTGTGTGATGTCTGACGCCGAGTGTTTGATGCAGGTAATTGTATAATGGCTGGTACTGGGAAAGAACATCAAAGGGTGGAAGGAGATCCAGATACGGGGGGATCCGGAGGGGATCCAAATACGGAGTTGATCAACATGTTCCGGTCTTTTATTCAGGGTATGGCAGCTCAAAGCCAAGGTCAGCAGCAACAACAAGAGGGGAGACAAGCTCATGGATTGGAAAAATTTGTTAAGTTGTCTCTACCTAGCTACAATGGAGATCCAGATACAGTTAAGGCAGAGAGGTGGTTGGAAGCCATGGAGAAAATATTTGTAGCAATGGGAAGTTCAGATGAGGAGAAGGTTCGTTGTACGGTATTCAAACTCGAGGGGCCAGCCGAGCATTGGTGGCAAATACTCAAGGAAAGTTGGGAAAGAGATCATACTCCTCAGACATGGATTAACTTCACTCGGAGCTTCAGGGAGCATTTCATACCAATGGTGACGAGAGACAAGAAGGAAGCGGAATTTCTAAAGCTGGAACAGGGAACAATGTCCGTGGCTTAGTATTCATCAAAGTTCACTGAATTGGCAAGGTATTGCCCTCATCTTGTACCGGAGGAGCAAAGAATAGTTTATCGGTTCGTGATGGGATTGAGACTGAAATTCAGGAAACAACTATTGACTCATGATTTTCCCACTTATCAAGCAGCGGTAAACATGGCTTACAGAATTGAGAACGACATAGAGGAACACCGAGGCAAGCATGAAGGTGGTGGATTCAAGTCTAAGTTTTTCGGCCAAGGGTTGGGTCAGCAGCGGGGTCAGCTAAAGCCTACCACTCCTGGAGGGGCTAAGGGAGGAAGTGTTAGTGGTCCTATTCATTCGGCACCCAGCAAAGTTGGTGTTGTGTGCAATTGGTGTAAGAAAGGGGGACATACCGAAGACAATTGTTGGAGTAAGCAAGGGAAGTGTATGGGCTGTGGAGAATCGGGGCACTATAAGAGGGATTATCCTAAATTTAGTTGGGGCCAGGTTGCTGGTGGCAGACCGCAGGGGTTTCATCCAAGGAGTGGTGTAAAAAGGGATGTGGAAGGAAAACCTAAGGAGAGAGTCCAAGGTAGGGTGTTTGCCCTAGGACATGGCGAGGTAGATCCGTCAGCGGTCATTAGAGATATAGTCCCTGTCTCAGGGGTCAGGGCTCGTGTTCTCATCGACCCTGGGTCGTCTCATTCATATGTTGCATCCCATTTTGCATTCGCTTTGCATAAACTGCCCAAGATGTTGCCTTATGTGTTGGAGGTGTCTACTCCCATTGGAGAGTGCCTCGAGTCTTCTTTGATTTACCATGGTTGTGAAGTGCTTATAGGTGGTAATGTGTTGCCCGTGGATTTGGTAGAATTACCAATCCGGGACTTTGATGTTATTTTAGGCATGGACTGGTTGAGCTATTGCCATGCCTTGGTGGATTGTCGCAAGAAGCGCGTCACCTTTTCTATGCCTAATGTGCCTGTATTTGTCTTTGATGCTGATAAGTCATTGTTTGGCATAAATGTGATATCTGCATTGAAAGCTAGGAAGTTGTTGTCAAAGGGATGCGAGGGTTATCTAGCTTACGCGGTAGATGTTCGTAAGAAATCTTCCGAGTTGTCGCAAGTGCCAGTTGTGAATGAATTCAGTGATGTGTTTTCAGAAGAGTATGCTATGCCTCCTGATAGGGAGATAGAGTTTTGTATTGATCTTGTACCTAGTACCTCACCTATATCTAAGACTCCATATAGAATGGCTCCAGCGAAACTTAAGGAATTGAAGGTGCAGTTACAAGAACTTCTTGATAGAGGTTTCATCCGTCCCAGTGTGTCACCTTGGGGAGCGCCAGTGTTATTTGTTAGAAAGAAGGATGGTACGCTACGGTTGTGTATTGATTACAGGTTGTTGAACCAAGCCACTATCAAGAACAAGTATCCATTGCCTCACATTGATGACCTCTTCGATCAACTCCAAGGTTCGATTATCTACTCCAAGTTGGATTTGCGTAGCGGTTATCACCAGTTGAAGATCAAAGCGGAGGATATCCCTAAGACTGCATTCAGAACGAGGTACGGACACTATGAATTTCTTGTGATGCCTTTTGGATTGACAAACGCTCTAGCTGTGTTTATGGATATGATGAACCAGATTTTCAAACCTTATCTTGATAATTTTGTGGTGGTTTTTATTGACGACATCTTGGTATACTCTAAATCACGGGAGGAACATGAGGAGCATTTGAGAATCGTCTTGTCCTTGCTTCGGAAGAAACAGTTGTTTGCCAAATTCAACAAATGTGAGTTTTGGCTTGAGAGGATTTCTTTTCTTGGCCATGTTGTATCACGTGATGGAATTACCGTAGATCCTGCGAAGATTGAGGCAGTAGTCAACTGGAAGCAGCCGTCTACAGTGACAGAGGTTCGCAGTTTCCTCGGCTTAGCGGGATATTATCGGAGGTTTATTGAGGGCTTTTCACGGATTGCAACGCCATTGACTCGGTTGACTAGGAAGGATGTTCCTTTTGTGTGGGATGAGAAGTGTGAGGCTAGCTTTAATGAATTAAAGAGGAGATTGACATCGGCTCCGATCCTTACCTTGCCAGACGGTTGCGAGGATTTTGTCATTTTCAGCGATGCTTCTAAAGAAGGATTGGGGTGTGTTTTGATGCAAAGAGGAAAAGTCATTGCGTATGCTTCATGAAAACTATCACCAGCGGAGCAAAATTATCCCACTCACGACATGGAGTTAGCAACCATTGTTTTTGCGTTACAGAAGTGGAAACATTACCTATCTGGAGCTAAGTTTTAGATATTCATGGATCATAAGAGTTTAAAGTACTTGTTTACCCAGAAGGAGCTAAACAACAGACAGAGGCGATGGTTAGAGCTCCTGAAGGATTATGACTGCGTCATCTCGTATCATCCGGGGAAAGCTAATGTGGTAGCGGATGCAATTAGCCGTAAGGCTCATCTATCATCTTTGAGATCTCGGGAAGTGAAGAGTCATATGTTGTTTGCGAATGTGAGAGCTGTTCCAACTATATACGGAAATCTTTTAGAAGCCTAACAGAATGATGAGGAATTGAAGAAAATTCGAGAAAAGTTGCAAGATGGAAAGGCAAGTGAATTCTCAGTGAATCAAGAGGGGATTTTAACTTTCAGGGGTCGGATTTGCGTTCCTTCGTCTCCGGAGATCAAAAGACAAGTGTTGGAAGAGGGTCACAAGTCCAAGTTTGCCGTTCACCCCGGGAGTACTAAAATGTATCAAGACTTAAAGAGAGGATATTGGTGGAATGGGATGAAGAACGAAATTGCCGAGTTTGTGTCCAAGTGCCTAACATGTCAACAAATTAAAGCGGAGCATCAACGACCTGCGGGATTACTACAACCATTGGAGATTCCGGAGTGGAAATGGGAAGGCATTTCGATGGATTTTGTTGCGGGATTGCCTCCTACGCCTAAGAAGATGGACGCGATATGGGTGATTGTAGATCGGTTAACCAAGTCTGCACATTTCCTACCTGTTTCAATCAAATATTCCTTGGAAAAGTTGGCTCAGTTGTACATCCGAGAAATTGTGAGATTACATGGAGTACCGGTTACCATTGTGTCAGATAGGGATCCGCGGTTCACCTCTCGGTTTTGGAGAGCATTGCACGAAGCATTGGGGTCAAAGTTGAGTTTCAGTACCGCATTTCATCCTCTGACCAATGGACAAATGGAGAGAACTATTCAGATTCTCGAGGATATGCTCCAAGCATGTGTGATGGATTTTCAAGCATCGTGGGAAGATCATCTACCTCTTGTGGAGTTTGCCTACAACAACAGTTATCAGTCAAGTATAGAGATGGCACCCTATGAAGCATTGTACGGAAGGAAATGTCGGTCTCCAATCTGTTGGGATGAAGTTGGCGAGGCGAGACTTTGGGGTCCGGACTTGGTGAGAGATTCAACTGAGAAGATAAAGGTGATTCGTGACAGGTTAAGGACAGCCCAGAGTCGACAGAAGAGTTACGCCGACACGAGAAGAAGGGAACTATCATTTCAGGTGGGTGACTCCGTTTTCTTGAAGATTTTGCCAAGAACGGGTATCAAAAGGTTTGGCAACAAGGGAAAACTAGCACCGAGATTCATTGGGCCGTTTGAGATTCTAGAGAGGGTGGGTGAGTTAGCCTACCGTTTGGCTCTCCCTCCATCTCTATCTTCACTTCATGACGTATTTCATGTGTCCATGCTACGAAAGTATTGTTATGACCCTTCACATATATTGAGTTCGCCTCCCGAGGATGTTAGAGCGGATATGACCTATGTAGAGGTTCCGTTGAGGATTTTGGAGCGACAAGTTAAGGAACTACGTACCAAGAGCATCCCCGTGGTTAAGATCTTATGGAAGAATCACACGATCGAGGAAGCTACGTGGGAATTAGAATCGGAAATGAGGGAGAAGTATCCGAGTTTGTTTGATCATTCCGGTAAGTGATAGTAAAATTCGGGACGAATTTTTCTTAAGGGGGAGTGAGTGTCACGACCCCAACCCTAGGCACTGTTTAGGCACACGTGGAGCACGTGGGAATGGGGGTTGCACTCCATTTCTTATGATGCATTGCATGGTCTTGGTATATTATGTGATTAATTATTTACTTAATTCCATGGCTTATGTGTTTATGATGGTAAGAATTCATTTTTATTATATAATGATAAATTGAATTATGTGGGGAATTAAAGTGGGAAAGATATCCTAAATTGATTTTGGAAGAAAAGGGATTAAAGTAGTAGGGGCTTTAGAGTAATTAGAAGTGTAGGGGTTTAGTTGTAGTTAGTTGAGACTTGGAGGGCTTTAGTGAAAGATTGTTGATGTTTATCCTTTTAATAAAGCCTTCTCCATAATCCATATTCTTCCTCACTCTCCTTCATCTTCCTCATCAACCTAGAAACTCCCAAACCCTAGCCTAACTCCCTAAAATCCCAGGAAATTCTCCGGTGACCCGTTCTTTAAGGTGATTACGGATTATTGATCACGGCGGCGAGAGGAATTCATCTATCCGGATAAATCAACTTGTTATTTTCCATATTTTTAAGGTAAGTTATTATGATTTTCCCTTCTATGTTGAGCATATGCTTTGATTGATGTTCCAAAGGTGTTAAAAGTTATGTTGAACTTGGTTGATCATGTATTTTTGGCTTGGAAAATGGTAGAGAAGCTTAAAGTTGATGAACATGGAAAAAGGCAATGGAATAGTTGATCAACTTTGGGATTAGAGGGGTATAGATGTTCTAAACCATGGATTGAGTGTTGTTATGGGTTAAATACGGTCTATAAACTGGTTTTGGTTAGTTTGGTGCAGCTGGGTGAAGAAAAATGGTGTTTTGGGGTTTTGGTTGAAGCTGATGTAAACATCAGCAACCATTCTGGGCTAAGGCACGACTCGTGCCCTGGATCACGAGTCGTGACCTGGGAAAATACAGGTCGTGCCTTGATGGGGACGAGTGTTTCTGGTGAAGGTGAAAATAACACGAGTCGTTCCATCTTTGCCTAAGTCGTGCCCTCCAAAGGGACGACTGATTTTGGGCATGTGTAAGGAAGGGACGAGTCGTGCCCTGAGGCACGAGTCGTGCCCTCCCCTGCACACTTTGAACTGTTTTGCAAGTCTTGACAACCTAATTCATAACCAGTATAATGAAACACTCTTTAACTATAATACTAGTACAACATTAGTACTTCACAACCATGTTTTGCTTGGCCAAATCGGATATTGGGAAGGGCTTTAAATATCGCTTGGAAAAGGGTTGGAGGCCATTGTTAATTGAGAACCAAAGTTTATAGAAACTTGGTATTTGTCTATGGAACTTGAAAGGGAGTTGTGTAATGTGATATTAAGAACGCATAGAGCTACTTGTATGTAATTATACCCCTATGTGGTTACTTAGGGATGGTTATATGTTAAATGGGTGCGTGAAATAATTGTTGCACGGCATCGTTGGTTTGATCATGAGCATACATATTATTTGATTGATTATGGTACTTCAATAGTGTAAATATATATGTGACACTATTTGAAGGGTGAACATGAGTAATTGTACCATGTTATATGTTGTTATACCTATGTGTGGATTTAACTTCAAGTAACTGTTATGTGCTTGAATGTGATTGTGAATGTGATTGATATCAGCTGATATTTCGAGGGTATAATGGAATACATCCATTTATAAGAAGTTGTAACATAAGGTGGTCGAATTTCATTATATCTGTGACCGCTTCCCCACTGTGGCCACAGATGGGGAGTTCAGTTACTATGGATATGCCTAAGCAGTTCATAGGATACTGATACCTTACATGGTTCCCTGAAAAATGGGTCTTGTAAGGCGTGAATAGGCCTAAGCCGTTCACAAATAAAGAGGATGTATTCCCAGTAGTACGACTTATTATTCAGACGGGAAAAGGTAAGATCAGGTAATGTAATGTGTTTACAGTATTCCAAATATGACGTGGAACAACTTGCTTACGTGTTGCATCTTATTTGGCATCTTGTTGCATGTATAATAGCTTATTGAGATTCTTTCTCATCCCGTCTCCCTTTAATTTTGTTCTGCCTTCCAATCAGTTGCTTCGATTTTTCTAAGTACCCGATCGCTTACTTGGAATACTCTTCTGATGACCCTCTTGTCATGGTATGCCTTGGTCCTTTGCTTGTAATTTACCATCCTCATCTGTGCAGCTAGTCGTTTCTCATCTATCAGGTCTAGGTCTAGGAGTCTATTAACCTTGTTGACTTGCTTGTCATAATGGGAATTTCTCACAGTAGGGATGGCCATCTCAGCTGGTGCCATAGCCTCAGAACCGAAGGTTAATGCGAATGGGGTTTCCCCGGTTGGCCCTCGGGTGGTTGTGCGAACAGCCCATAGGGCTAGGGGAAGTTCGTCCAACCATCTGCCCTCGCGTCCTTCAAGATTCTTAGTCAGGGCTGTTAGGACCAGTTTGTTAGCAGCTTCTGCTTGTCCGTTGCCTTGAGGTCTACTCACAAATGACTTTGCATGACTAACTTTTACTCTTGCCAACTCCATTGTAAATGCCGTAGAAAATTGGAGTCCATGATCAGATACAATTGTGTGTGGGAGCCCAAATCGACACCAGATGTGGTCGTGGACAAAGTTGATTGCATTCTCTTCCGTTATCTTGGCCAATGCTTTCGCTTCTACCCGCTTGGAAAAGTAATCAACAGCTACTATCACGTACTTGCAATTGCCTCGGGCGGGAGGGAAGGGTCCGATGATGTCGATCCCCCACATATCAAATGGCCACGTAGGTATTACAAGTGTTTGCTCAACTGCCGGTAGTCTAGGAATGTCGGAGAACCTCTGGCACTTATCACATTTTCTAACATAGGCGTGCGCGTCCTCCCTCAGGTTTGGCCAATAATAACCTAGCGAGATGATCTTGTCAGCTAAGGTTCTGGCCCCCGGGTGTCTGCCGCAAATGCCTTCATGTACTTCCACCAAGAGATTCTCAATTTCCTTGGGGTAGACACACCTTAACAGGGGATTAGTGAAATATCTTCGGTAGAGGACTCCGTTTATCACAACGAACCTTGGTGACCTCTTCTTGATAAGTTTGGCTTGTGCTTCATCTTCTGGGAGTTGGCTCTTCTCGATGTAGTCTATGTAGTCATCGATCAGGCATCTCTCCTCTCCATCTATGAGCATAATTTGTAGTCTTTCATACGCAGGTTCCTCAGCAAAAACTACGTATGGATTGGAGTTAGACTCGGACACATCCATAGTCGTTAGTTTAGATAGAACGTCTGCGATTTGGTTTTCCTCCCTGCCTATTTTCTTAATCTCGAAAAATTTCATCTTCTTCGTCATGTCTAGGACAAGGTCTCTATACTTGGTAAGGGTGATATTTTGGGTGTTATACTCTCCCTTTACTTGTTTGACAACAAGTTGGGATTCACAGAATGCCGCCACCTTAGTTGCTTCATAGAAGGAGGCCAACTTGATATCAAATATCAGAGCCTCATATTCAGCTTGGTTGTTGGAGGCAGGGAACTTGAATCGAATAATGTCTTGCATGGTGTACTCTCCTTACGGACTTGTTAGTACAAATCCAGCTTCGCTTCTCTCCTTTGTAGCCGATCCATTCGTGTATAGGACCCAGCAGTTGGACGGGAGTTCGATGGGAGACTCTTCTTCTTCCGAAGTGTTTTGCTTATGGGAAGTGGGGAGGTGTTCACCCATGAAGGCAGTCTCAACCATGAAGTCAATCAAGGGTTGTGCCAAGAGGGTCTTCCTTGGTTGGTAAGTGATATCAAACTCAGTAAGAGCGATAGACCAATTCAGGAGACGTCCGGAGCCATCCAACTTGTGCAGGATCTTCTTCAATGGTTCATTGGTGTACACAGTGATGGGATGCGCAGAAAAGTAGGCACGTAGTTTCCTTGAGGCAATAACTAGCGCGTACGCTATCTTTTCTACGTTGAAATATCTGCTATCCACATCTGACAATGCCTTAGAGACATAGTAGACTGGCTTCTGTGTTCCTTCATCATTTCGAACAAGAACAGCTGGGACAGCATGATCGGTGGCAGCTAGAAAGACATATAGCATCTCACTGGTAATCGGACTGCTAAGCAAGGAAGGGGAACCCAAGTACTCCTTCAACTGGAGGAATGCTTCGGAACATTCGGGAGTCCAGGAGAAGCTCTTGGTACCCTTCAATACCTTGAAGAATGGTAGTGATTTTTCGGGGAATTTGGCGATGAATCTTCCAAGTGCTGCTATTCTTCCATTTAATCTCTGAACCTCCTTGATGTTGGTAGGTTCCTTGATGTCAATTAAGGCCTTGATTTTTTCGGGGTTCGCCTCTATTCCCCGTTGCGATACCATGAAGCCTAGGAACTTTCCAGCTGTCACCCCAAACACACACTTGCTTGGGTTTAGCTTCATGTTGTTTGCTCGGAGATTATTTATTGTTTATTCCAAGTCAGGGGCGTGCCTACCCTCCTTGGTCTTTATGACCATATCATCTATGTAAGCCTCCATGTTGCGATCAATCTGTGCACTAAATACTTGATTCACCATGCGTTGGTATGTAGCACCCGCATTTTTAAGCCCAAAGGGCATCATGACATAGCAATAATTTCCCCCAGGTGTTTGGAAGGCCGTTTTCTCGATGTCCTCTTCCGCCATTTTAATCTGATGATAGCCTGAATAGGCATCTAGGAAGCTAAGTGTCCGGTGTCCAGCAATGGAGTCAACCAACTTATCAATTCTGGGGAGAGGATAACTGTCTTTAGGGCAGGCCTTGTTAAGATCAGTGAAATCTATGCACATTCGCCACTTTCCATTTTATT
Organism: Adenophora triphylla var. japonica; assembly: GCA_022495995.1. Classification (NCBI taxonomy): domain Eukaryota; kingdom Viridiplantae; phylum Streptophyta; class Magnoliopsida; order Asterales; family Campanulaceae; genus Adenophora; species Adenophora triphylla. The sequence goes on along the minus strand of JAFEMH010001133.1, from coordinate 306,575 downwards.
TCTGCACCATCACTACGTTGGCCAACCAAACGGGGTACTTTACTTCTCGAATAATTCCGGCGCTAAGTAATTTTTGCACCTCTTCCTTGATAGCTTCCTCCTTGTCCCTTGCAAAATTTCTCCTTGTTTGTGAGATGATTTTTGCCAATGGATCAACTTCCAAGCGGTGGAGGGCTACTTCTTCATTGATCCCCCTCATGTCTTCGACTCTCCAGGCAAAGACGTCGAGACTATTTTTCAAGAGAGAGATGATTTCTTCCTTCTCCTCTGGGGATAGCTGGCCCCCGAGTTTAATTTTTTGTTCAGGATAGTCAGGATTGATGACTATCTCTTCCAGTTCGTCCACAGGCTCCATTTCAGGACCGTCTCGAAATTCCAGAGACTCGATGATGATTTCTCTAATTCTCCTACCCTCATTGTCATTCACGTTGAGGCCTTCCTCTTCCATTAGTTCATCAACGTCGGACAGATCGACTATCCTCAAGTCATTGTTGGCCCCCGAGTTCAGGCCGTTGACGAGAACAGGATTTGCCTCAGAGACGGACGGAACTGTGCCCTGGTCAGCTGCAAGTAAGCTTTTTCCAGGCCAAACAAGAAAATACTCGGCAAGAAATCTGGCTTTAAGCGAGCTTTTTTCAGGCCAAACAAAGGGCGTTTGAGTCGATTCCCGGCAATGGAACCAATTGATGATGCCAAAATCGTCAAATCAGCCCAAATTCAAGCGATCGTATGCTCCGGCGATTGCGTAGCCTGAAAATAAGACAAAACACGTAAACTAAGCCCGGGCTTCACCGGCGAAGGCCCTCCGGCGTGAGAGTAAGTTCACGATTTGTAGTGAGAGAAACTAAATTGACAGAGTTTCGAAATATCAAAAGTAACGTACAAAATAATGTGATATATGACTTGTATTTATAGTGATGGATTGACAGAATCCGTGTTGAATTGGACTGTAAACAGATAAGATATAATCTTAAGAGAATTATATCTGTTAAGGAGTCATTGTTTGACTTGAATTGGTATAGGTGGATACAATCCTGATTGAATTATAACTGTTGAATCCTTGTTTGACTAGGATTATGAGAACTGCTTGCCGAAAAGTCGAGGAGAGGAAATTTCTTATCTCGTCATCAGCTTGTAAGCCGAGATGCATAAATTTGTCTCCTCGTCATATGAAGACCTTTCGACATGAAGGTATGCCGAGGTAAAGGATTTTTTCTCCTCGTCATATGGAGATATGACGAGGTGCGAACTTTTCTCTCCTCGTCATTCATGACCTCTCGGTCCATGATGAGCCGGGGAACGAATAAGTAATATGGGGAGCCCGATGACAACGTTAAGGCCGAGGGAGTCACCTCGTCCTCTATGGAGGCGATCTCGGCATACGAGGGAGGTCTCCTCGGCCCTCATAGTTGGGACATTTATATATGCTTGCTGGGCCTCGGTAAACTTTGGTTGACCTGGTTGATGTCGAGATAATAAGTACGAGAAGCCCATGTCGTGGCTTGAGATGGATTATGTTTATGGCTCAATTCACTCAGGCCTGATCCGAACAAATCCATGTTCGTATCTCGATTTATACTGTTCACTGATGATTAACTCTATGGGACGAGACGAGATCTCCTCCTAATGTAATTAAGAGAGATCTCATCCCATTTATCTTAACAAAAACACAAACGCATTACGAATAACCTAACCTCAAACCTTATCTCCTATGGGGACCTAACCTAGATTTTAATTATATGTAATTTATTTTATTCAAAATGAAACTTATGATTACCTTCAAAAGTGAAAATGTAAAACATTTATAACGCATATAATAATTTTTTAAAATATTTATTTTTCATAAAATTCAATCGCAAAGATTCATTAATATTTTTATTATCCTCTTCTTTTTCCTTTTTTTTTTTTTTATCTAAGCAATTATAAAATAATGGTAAGAAGAACAATATAAGGACCATGTGAGGCCTTTCTTGGTTACAGTGAGAGGCGTGATGCGTTCGCCTTTATCAAACGCAGTATTCTAAAAGATTCCGCCTAAGGGCGCCTAAGCCCCGCCTAGGCGCTAGGCCCCTCTCCAACACCTAGTTCTAAGCCCTGCCTAGGTCCCGACTAATCCCAACTAGTCCCCGCCTAGGCGCTAGGCCCAGCTCCGCCGCCTAACATCCGTCTAGCGCTTTTTAGAACCTTGGTCAAAAGACATAATTAGAGTTATCAATACGGGCCGGCGGGGCGGGACGGGCCCAACCCGTCAAAACCCGTCATTAAACGGGGCGGGACAGGCCAAATTTCTGATAGACTGAAAATATGTCAACCCAATTCAATCCACCTTGGATTGGTAGGTCAGGCGGGCCAATGCGGGTCAAGCACCAAATAATGTAAAATTCATGTATGAACCTACTGCAATCACATTTGCAACTGCATGGCAGTATAAAAAATGGAATATTAGGAATTCATAATTCTTTTAGGGCTCGTTTGGTAGGCTGATAGGATTAGCATGTATTAATAGGGAGGAGGTTATTAATCTATTGATTAATAATATCACCCTTTTTTTAGAATAAATTAGAAGGGGATAAGAGGTGTCAAATGCTTATCTGGGTTATACTTTGAATAATTACTACGGTTGCATTTAATCTAACAAACATATTTTTATTGAACTAATAATCATATCCGATCATTTATCAACCTACCAAATGGCCCTTAGTGTTTTATTTATGATGACTAAATAAAAGACTAAATAAATTAGATCCAGTTGAAGTTAACTACCAAACCAAGGCTCCCATGAATATAGAATCAAACAAAAGCACTCAATTCTCAACTCGTTCTATGCCAAATGGGTATGTTTACTAAAATTAACCAGGAGCATCAAGTACTTCTTAAGCAAATGAAACTGAGTACTTCAATAGAGAAAATGCCGTCAGGAATTGGGGTGGGCTGGTAATAAGGTTGATCAAACTCTCACCTACCTGGTCCGTCTTAACTCTAGGACAAACATCACTATCATTAAATTTAAAGCTCAAACTTAGCATACGTCAACAAAAGTCTCACATCATATTAACATTATTACATTGAGAACTTGCGACGATGAAAGCTGTCAATACAGGGTGGTGGGGTGAAACGGGACCAACCCGCTAAAACTCGTCACTAAACGGGGCGGAGCGGACTAGCCCAAATTCCCGACGGGATGAAAATATGTCAATTCAATCTACCCCTATTGCATGACGGGGCGGGCTGGCCCGACGGACTCAACCCAAATTGACGGTTCTAGGCATAATAGACGTATTTGTCGTGTTAAACATGGTCAATTTGTAATTTTAGTTTTAATAATTTAACTTACCCATGGGGTAAATATAGCTTGTGACGTGCATGAGAAAGAAATACTCCCTCCGTCCCACGTGAGTGAATAGACACTTATTTCCTTTTTGGGACGTCCCACGTGAATAGACACTGTCCAAAATGGAAAAGAATTTATTATTTTATATTCATCCTACCCCACCCACTCATTCTCTCTCTTCATTTCCTACCACACAATTTATTCAACCAACTCCACTCATTCTCTCTCTTCATTTTCTACCACACATTTTCATTATTATATTCATTTTTCTTAGTTATTGTGCCAAGATTTTTGGTGTCTATTCACGTGGGACGGAGGGAGTATATACGATCAAAAGAAAATAAGCGCGATAATTAACAAATTAGAACAACGAGAAATGAGCGAGGCAAAAACACTACAAATAGCTTGCTTTATCCTAACTTTTAAAGGGAGGTTAGCAATTTTAATATGTTCACTAATTTACTTTTTTTTTTTTTTTTTCACTTTACTTTGGGTCTTCTTTCTCATTTGAAGTTTTAACTATATGTTATGTCTATCTCTAGGTCCATGCATTTGAAATTATATATTCGAACTCACCTATTTCTACGTTTTTAATCGATTACTTGTTTACTGATTTTGAACTTAAAATGTGTCTTTTTGCGATAGAATTCTCACTTTTTGGTGTTTTAATTATGTTAAGTTGTACATGTAAAATTGTGATATTTATTAATGCAAAATTCTTCTTATTAACATGTTTAAACTTTATTTAATATATTTTACATATATATTACTTTACTATTCCTTTTATTCAAATTTACTGCCTTGCTCGTCAGTCATTCTGCCTCCTCCTTTCAACCGCCTCGCAATTCGTCCGTTCCGGGAACTTCTAGTCCAACTCCCCCCTTTCGCCTTTAACAACTATGTCTTTAACAACTATGATATGATAACACAAAAAAATAAAAGTACTTTTTTGAAAAAAAAAAAATACTTTAAAATAGAATTTTATTTAGATTCTAAGAATGCAAGGAAGGTTGGCATCTTGTTTAGTCATCATACATTTATTGCATAACAAAAGTTCTCTTACAGTCACAAATTTCGCAAAATTATACTTGTCCAAATTATGGACATATATTTTGGGATGGACATAAGAATCAAAACCTTATAATAACAAGAACTTTTATGCAACAAAATGATAATTGGGGAGGGGGGAAATGAGAAGATGATAAATTAGTTAGCTGAAAGTAAATAAAACTCCAAAATCAAGGCCAAACAAGCTCGGCATTGATCAGGTACATCTTCTATGAAATCTTCCAATGCCCCATTCCATCCCTTTGCAGGAACAATGGCTACCACAGGCAGCAACAATAGTAGTGGTGCTGGTGATGTGCGGCTGGGAAACTCCGTAACGTGATGGTGTTTAATAATGAGCACAGAGAAAATAAGAACAAGTGAAGCCATTTTCAATCATCACTCAGTAGCGAAAACTAGTGAATTGTGACGAAGATATTAATAGAAATGCCTATTTCTTTTAGAGTGGAGGAAGTATATACTTTGAAAAAAACAACATGTGATTTTCAAGTCCATTGTACCGAACCATTAATGTTTGAGAAAAAAAATATATATTCATTCTCCTAGAAAATGACCCTGGAGAAAATTATTTTATCACAAAAGCATCTACCCCCCCGGATCCATTTCTATAAAGAGTAAAACTGAAGCTTATAAATGAAATGTTCTTGCACAAGCAACTTTCTTGAGGAAAATTCGAGCAAAAAAGGCGAATATTGTCCAATGAAACAACAGCCCCGCTCTGGATTTCAAATCTGGGTTTCACTATACGTTCATGGCCAACATGATGAAACCAAATACTTTCAACAGGCATGATGAACAAAGGGTAAGGTAGAGGTATCCAATGGCGAACTATACGGAGTAATATAAGAAAGTTTATCAAGAAAATAAAAATAGTGACACTCGCAAATATGTATGAAAACTTGAAAAGTCTGAAAGATCAAATGCCAGTACAAGTCATACATCCAACAAGTCATGGAAAACAAAATTGAGACAATCAAAAAAAAAATTAAAAAAAAATCATCTCAGAAGAGATGGATTTACCCTAAAGCTGACCTCTTCAAGCAGCAAATACTAACCAAACAGATATCTGAGTTCTGATAAGATAATGCTTCCACTCCTAATGGTGCACCTGAAAAAAGCAGAAACCAAACACAAGAAACGCAATCAGATATTGGGCAAAGAAAGAGAAATCTTATAAGAAAATCAACAAAACAGGGTCAAAAGGTTTATATTATCTGACTACACATCTAACAGGATGAGATGATCAAACAGATTAAGTAATACCCCTTCCGTCTGTCTCTTTGTTTTCGATGGTCAACTTGGTTGTACTTGTACTTTCACCAAAATTTCATGAAAATTTAATTATGCTAATTAAATATTCATATACTTTAGGTCAAAGTTCAATAAATTAACCATAAAAAAGTGAGACTATCTTTCTGGGACGGATGTACTACTTTCTTGACATACATATCCCATGGGTGGTGAAATGCAATTTTATGTTAGCGATGAGGGTGTAACGGGTAGATTCCTTTAGGGTAAAACTAATTTTTGACAGACTTTGTGTTCAAACTTGGCTAGATATAATTAAGGCACAAGCTAATGCCATGACAAAGGAAGTTGTAAGAGGCTTTCTCACTAATAGAGATACTTCCTCCATCCCGGTTTAAGATTCTTACTTTCCTTTTTAGTATGTCCCAGTTTAAGGTTCTTAGATGTTTTATTACCTAAAATGGACAATAGGACCCACTTATCATTCTCACATCAGAAACTCCCTACCCACTTTCTCTCTCCTACTTTACTTTTCATACAAGATTTATTTTTTTTTAATCCCCGTGCCAAGTCAAACTAAGAACATTAAACCGGGACGGAGGAAGTATATTCTAAAAAAAAAAAAAAGAGAGACAAAGTGGACAAAGTTAAAGAAAGAAATATGCTCAATCAATTGACAACTTGTATAGAAATTTAGGACAGTTCCTGAAAGAACTGTAACTGAACTTACAACCTGAATAGTAAAGCTTCAGATTCCTAATTTGCAACTTTTAAGACTGATTCCAACAACATATTTGAGCTTACACCTGTCAAAATAATTTTGATTTTCATTAAATACCTCATGTTGTATGCAAAAGACACCAACCCATTTCGGTGGGTCATTTATTCTACTGCCATATAGTGGATTCAATGGCTATAACGCCTTGGATCATCAACCTCATATAGCAGGCACCTTTTTTTAGATACACAATGTTGATAAAAAAAAATATTCCTTCCGCCCCTTTTCAAATTGCACAAATATCCATTTTAGTTGTCCCACTTAAACATCGCACAAGCCCAAAATTGCAACTTAATAATACATAATATTTTTATTCAATGGGGTACCACTTGTAATACTCGCAACTACCCTAGTTACTACTACTCACAATTTCTACCCCACTTCCCATGCTCACAACACCTAAAGATTATAAATTTTTCTTTAATTCCCATTCATGAGACATTAGTGCAATTTGAAATGGAACAGAGAAAGTGTGTGTGTGTGTGTATATACATATATATATATATATACACAAACACACACACACATAGATGTACACACCCTCCGTTCCATTAAAACATGCACTAAAAAGGGAAATCACGGAATTAAATTCAGGAAATTTGTATAAATTGATAGTGGAGTAGGTGTTGTGAGTATGACAAGTGGGGTAGGAATAGTGAGCGCGGTAGGAATTGTTAGTAGGGTAGTTGTTGTGAGTATAACAAGTGGGTTCATTTAATAAAGAAGTACTATAAATGGCTACGTAAGGTAATGGAATTGTTAGTAGGTGTCCTTTCCAAAGCCTTAGGGGGCGTTTGGTTCGGTGGAAAAAAAAGTGAAGGAATGGAATTGTCAATGGAATGGAATTGTAATGGAATTGGAATGGAAAAAAACTGGTCAACCCCCTCCGTTTGGTTGGCACGGAATGGAATGGAATTGTCATTCAATTCCTTGACAAATCATGTTTGGTTTGAAAATACAAATTATAGGAATGGAATGAAAGCATATAAAATGACCAATTTACCCTTTAAAAAAAAAAATTTTGTGGGGGTGGTAGGGTAGGGGGTGGGGGAGGGTAGGCAGAAAAAAAAAAATTTTGTGGGGGTGGGGGGGGTGGGGGTGGGGGGGGTGGGGGAGGGTAGGCAAAAAATCGTGGGGGTGGGGGGTGGGGTGGGGGTGGGGGTGGGGTGGGGGAGGGTAGGCAAAAAAAAAAATTCGTGGGGGTGGGGGGTGGGGGTGGGGGGTGGGGGGTGGGGGGTGGGGGTGGGGGTAGGGTGGGGGAGGGTAGGCAAAAAAATGGGGGTGGGGGTAGAGTGGGGGAGGGTAGGCAAAATGGGTAGGGGTAGGGGTGGGTAGGGTTTGGGGTATTTTGGTCAAAAAATTTTTTTTTCCATTCCCAAAGGAATTGGACTTTCCATCGCATTTAATGAAGGAAAGTTGAATTCCTTCATTTGAAGGAATTCAACTTCCTTTCGGAATTTTTTTTTTAACAAACTTGAACCAAACGGAGGAAAGGAATGGAAAAGGGGGAGTTTTCCATTCCTTTCCCCCCTTTTCCTTCCAACCAAACGCCACCTTATAGCTATTGAATATACTACATGGTAAATCAAATCGCCCAAGAAAATGGCTAGATTAGATGTCTTTTCCAAATAATATAATAATGCAATTTATTTGACAAGCATTCAAGTATTGATACCTTGCATGTTACTAAAATTTTAATACAAGTAAATAACAAGTGTCTGATAGCACTCAATAATAATGGAAAAGAAAACTTCTACGCACGGACAATTGTGCAAATGGCCATTTAGTTGGAAAAAATGTTGAAAACAGTGGTACCACATCATCACAATGACATGGTGCCACCTTCTAATAGCATTACGTCATAGTATAACCAAATCATATTCATTTAAATATTTTCTTTCCATGATTTTTTATTTTACTATACAGTGTTATTAGAAGGTGTGCCATGTACCACCGTGGCATCCGTAATTTTCTCCATTCACATGATGAAAAAAGATTTATTATGTCCAAGTTATAGTAGGACAAAATAGCACACACTTCATAAGGTGACAACATGCTTGTAATACTTCACATAAATGACCATGCATGTGAGACTTGTTCATGAATAAGACATACTACGAGATTGTTTTTACAAAAAATAAACACCAATGCATGGAAAATAGTCTACCATGCGTCAAATTTGATACCCAATGTAGATAATCTTACAACATAGATTATTAACAAGTGTCATACGAGAAACTTCTGTGAAAGAGGAATCTTGAACACTTTATATTTTAAAAAGGTTCCAATAACCGAATAGCCTAATGTAAAAGCTACTATTATAGTAAAACCCACATTGCATAAGACCCTTAGACCATCCTTAGACCACCCAACCGTGACGAAATGGTGTCATGGATGACACAGGTCTTCCTTTTTCATTTTTTTTAAGGAAATGACTCCAAGTCAGAGAGAGATAATGAATGAAAACAATGAAAGGTGACACGTGTCTCTCCAAATAGTTATGATTTTTTTTTCTATAAATCCAATAGTCACATTGAAGAAAATAAAAATGAAACCAAATTGAAAAAAAAAACACCAATGTTAACATTTTTCAATCTATAAATAGAGACCAAATGTTATATATTTTGAATAATTTCTTAAAATATCAAGTTGTCCTAATATTTAGTTCATTTTAACAAAAAAAATATGAAAGAGAAAGTGATGACTTTAGTTACGAGTCAGAGTAAAATTGTTTAGAATTAAGGTTATTCATGAAGGGTGAAAGTGATGACTTTAGTTACGAAGACTAAAATTGTTTAGAATTAAGGTTATTCATGAAGGGTGAGGTGGAGGTGCGAGAAATGCAATGATTGTGTCGATAATTTTAAAGCATCTAGAAACATGACTCAAAATTTGGAGTCATGACATTTTTCTCTCCTCTACATCATCATCATTATGATCAACAATATGTTGGTTATTTTTTTAATTTTTTAGCATTTGTACATTTTTATATGGCCATCGCATTTTTTTAGAAACATAGATATTGGAAGGGGCATATGGCACTCTCCCATTTGTTCCCAGAGTCTAGTCTCTTATTCTCTCCACATGACTAGGTGTTATACCCAATTCTATCACCCATGACTCCCAAAGTGTCATGGTTAAAGGAGTCATCCTCACTCCCTCTCTACTCTATGACCAAAATGGGAGCCATGAATGTACGAGCTCTTAGAGCATCCTCAACATGGCTTAGATATGGAGGAGAGAAAATGGAATGATTCCCCATTCATGAAAAATTGGACGGTCATCCACAACATAAGCTATCAATTGTTTTAAGAATGACAAGAGTCGTCCACTTTTCATGCCGTTGGTGGACAAATGGAAGCTCACCACTTGTCACACCAAACTGTTATAATTTCTTCACAATTTCACGATTGGAAGTAATATACACATAAACATATATATATGTGTGTGTGTGTGTGTGTGTGTGTGTGAGTGATAAAATGACAATGGTCAGTTCTCTCTATATAATAGAGACTCCATCTCTTATATTTTCCACAATTCTTTCAAATCCTAAATGGTCGTCTTTATCTTCATTGTCATATTAGGTGTATGCACTTTTATATATGTATATACAGTGTATGTGTTAATTAGTTTTTATCTGATACCGTATGCAACTCCAAATAACTGGCATTATCCTTATTCTGTAAGAATTTCTCTTCGTTACCGATACAAGATATTCTGAAGGAAAAGATTGTCCATGCTTAAGGCACAATGATATGCTTGAGTTTCGTCGAGAGAAAAGAACTAACTTCTATTCTTTGGATAGTATGCTATTAAAAAGGTTCTAATTAGTGTTTAAAGTTGAGATTGCACTTTCTTACTTTTTTATGTGTTTTCTTTTCTTTCTTTTCTTAAATTCCTTGGGTAGCATCCATCTCCACGAATTATTTTGGTTCAAACTATCACAAAATTTCTCTTACATAACAGCAACAGTGTCACAATAAGCAATCTATTAATCTCTATCCCATTTACCTGCTTAACGCAATCACATTAGAAAAACTATCAAAATTACCCGACATCAGTATTCAATAAAAAAATTACTTAACAAAACAATAAAAATCTTGCATAGATTAACGGATAGGGAATGCTTAATGCAAACATTATAAAACAATAAGGATCTTACATACATTAATTCTTAGAATATGCAAACATTGGACAAACAGAAGATTAAATAGTTACCTTCTAAGCTTCAGTAGTAACCTCCTTGTCCTCCACATCATTTGCAGCTCCAACTGCATCGGCAATATCACCATTCTCCGTTGGCGGTTGAACTTGCTCCTCCTCAGGCAGTGGCTCCTCCACGTAATCATTCTCAAAAGCATCAGCAGGAACCTCGTAAATCCTCACTTGGGGTTTCTGTGGATCCTTCACCAACACATATTTCCCCTCATTCAACTTCATACACAGATCCACAATCGACTTGACAATACCCCACATATTAGAAGTATTCAAATTAATTTGGCCTGCAAATTCCCTAGGCTTGTACCCAACAACAGCCAAAATAACATGATTAAAGTGATCCCTTGGATGAACCCTGGTCACATACCCCAATTTCATCATATCTGCACTAGCCAAAATTGCTTGAGTAGTCCACTTAGCCAACTTATTGGCATTATTCTTCAACTCAGTGGCCAAAACAGCACCTCTTTGAGTATCCAACTTCCTCCTCCAGTCAACACCAGAGTACTTGGGGTCAAACTCGTTAAGTGCATTCAAAGTAAGGAAAGATTTCTGATTATTAACCTCCACAACACTCTGAACCTCACACCTAGCAACCAAATACATATCAGTATCCAACTTCCAACGCCTATATCGATAGCCAACCGAAGCTACCTCCTCCCCTTCATTCGCAAAGGGATTCGGCTCTTCAAATGTAACCTTATTCCCATCCCTAACTAGAACCTGCTGCGAGAAATTCTGATTAATATAAGCAGCTTCGACAGATAATGAATAGGCGGAATTGATATCATCTTTGGCCTCAGGTAAGGGATCCTGAGAAGTCTCGTGGACAGATAACAAATCTAACTGTGACCCATCTCGTTTATCGAAAAATAATTTGTTCCCAACACGTTGAATCACAATATCCCATGAGTAAACTGACCTAGGTGCACACATGAGTGTAGACAAGATGGAATCTGTAGCAAAGACGGTGGCTTTATCCTCGTTAGCAAGGCGGCGGATAATTGGGTCGTCGGTAGTGGTGACTTTGAAGAAGTTCCTGTTCTTGAACCGTTCTAGACGACGTTCGTTCTTGGGGGTTGTCCTGTCATAGGTCTTGTCGTAGAATTCAAGGCCGCCGCAGATGAGCAGGTCTTCCGGTTCCGGCACAGTGAAGGAGAGCTTTGAGAACGTTGAGAATGGAATTTGATCAAGCATATTCCATTCCGGCTGAATATCAACTGACGACTTAAGAACAGCGGCTTCACGGCGCTGATGGTTACCGCCGGAGCGGTTAGCATGGTAAAGCCGGTCACGGCGAGCACGCTCTTTCTCCACATCACGCTTTCGCGCCTCAACCTCTTCATCCCGGCGCTGCGGCAGCTGATTACGGTTGTTCTGGAACCGCCACTTGGGACCGAACTTGGGCCTTGGCGGAGGCTTACCGTCAACAAGACGGAAGGAAGAGTCGTCATCGGCGTTTAGACCGACGAATGACTCGTCGGTGGTGAAATCGAAAGCGGAGTCGGAGGCATTCCGATTGTTTGAGCGGTTAGGGTTGTTGAAATTGGAGCGGGTCCAGTCTGCAATCCGGCCTAGCTTGTCGGAGCGGGAGAAGGGAGCGAAGGGAACGTTGACGGGGTGGTTCGGGAGGAGAGGGGAAGAGGATTCCGGCGGACCCCAGCCGTCAGGATTGAAGGGAACATCTCCGATTTCGAATCCTACCATAGTTGTTGAAGAATTGTGCAGGATCTAAGAAGAAGTGATCGAAGGCGGCGGAGATAAGCGACTGTGAGTGTCTAGAAAGTGATCGGAGTGAAGAGAAAACCTAGATAGGGTTATTGGTGTTTGAATATGGGCTTGTGGAGTGGGCTCTTTCTCTAGTTAAATATGTAGTGGGCTTGCACTTCTAGCAAAGAATTAATAACACTCCCAATATAAATGCCCTACAATATTGGAAAAAAAAATACCAAAAAATCGAATTTTTTCTCAAATAATCCCGTTTTACTTTTTTATTTATTAAAATGACTCACTGTTCAAACTATTGCCCATAATGTCCACTTTTTTGAAACTCGCTACACCGTGTAGCGAGTTTGACTAGGGTTGGTCAAAACTCGCTACACCGTGTAGCGAGTTTAGGGTAATTAATTTAGGCCGTTGGAAAATTAATTAGGGCATTTAATTAAACTAAACTCGCTACACGGTGTAGCGAGTTTTGACCAGATTTAAGTCAAACTCGCTACACCGTGTAGCGAGTTATGTAATTTCTAATTCCCTACAAAACCCTCTCCGTCAGTCCCAACAAAACAAACCCTTCTCTTCCTTTCTCAGTCCATTTCTCCCTTTTCTTTCTTTCTTTCTTTCTTAGTACATCTCTCATCTCTCTCTCAAATCTAATTCATCTTTCTCAATCCAAAATTTATAACTATCAAAATGGATCCATCAAAACCCCGCTGGTATCTTGGACGACAACCTCTTCCTGGACATCCCGGTCAAACCTCTAATCGTCTATCTAATCTCTCTCAAATCGAGCGAGAGTTTCAATCTCTACCGCCTCAAATCGAACGAGAGAGAGAATCTCCACCGCGTCATATCATACACGGTCCCATTGGTGAAGCCGCGGCCGCCGTGCGTCGGCGTCGTGCGGAAAAGCTCATGTCTCTCGGGGACCCCGCTCGGTCGACCCGAGGCCATACGTAAAAGCTTGAAGAGCGGTGGAGGATGATGATTTCCGGGGCAAAGCTTGGCTTTCTGCGATGGACTATCTCGGCTGCGAGAGGGTACTTATTATCCGTTGAGAATGATCAAGGAGAATTGCCAAAAATATGAGAGGGTGGAACATGTATATTATTTTATATTAATTATAGTTAAGGTTGAAATTTACAAATAATTGATCATTATATTTTTGTTCTATTAGGTTGTTGTGGTTGTGAAGGAGTTCACACCAAGTGATCATGGCTCTGTGCATTTGGTTTTGAAGGATCCTACCGATATCATTGATGCTTACATTGCTGACAAAGTGACGAGGGATAGTGAGGGCGGAAGTCACGTAGGTGTTGGTGCTGTTCTTATACTTACTGATCAGGTATGAAATATTTTCCTTAACATTACACTCCCTAAGGTTATATTCCTTAACATTTTGTTCTAAATATTTTATTTTGTTGATCTATTAGGCTGTTGTTTGGGCCCCCTCACGCTCAAAAAAAATACTTAACATTGTTACTTCCAATGTTTCTATGGTGTTTCCCAAGGATTGTTAATTTGTGTTATTGGACATGTAATATTTGAATTTCTGTCGGATTTAATGTGTTCTGAATTTATGTAATATTTTTCTATGTGATCGGGATGTGATCACTGAATATTTTGGATTTAATGTAATATTTCCTATGTGGCCGGGATGTGGCCACTAACTTGACAATATTTTTGTTTTTTGTGATGTTATTTTAGATTTTTTTAAATTATTTTGTACAGTTTGTGTTTGGTTTTGTTGCAATTATTCATGACATATTTTTTTTGACACATCCAAAAAAAAAATTTGAAATAAAAACTTTATTCAGCAACATGTCATCATTTGTTTTAAAACATGAAAAAAAAATATTTAAAAAAAAAATTCAGCCACATGTCATTATTTTTTTAACACATGTAAATTATTATTTTTTGTTAGTACGAAGCTATTTTGAGCAACAATTTGAAGCTGATTTAATTGTCCAAATTAAAATTTAAAAGTTGTTATTGTTACACCATTATATGTACTTCAAGTAACAATTTTTAGATATTCATTATGATATCTAAATTAACCTATAATTATTACTCAAAATAGCTTCGCGAACGAAATTTTTTTTTTATGTTACTACGAAGCTATTTTGAGCAACAATTTGAAGCTGATTTAATTGTCCAAATTAAAATTTAAAAGTTGTTATTGTTACAACATTATATGTACTTCAAGTAACAATTTTTAGATATTCATTATGATATCTAAATTAACCTATAATTATTGCTCAAAATAGCTTCGCGAACGAAATTTTTTTTTATGTTACTACGAAGCTATTTTGACCAACAATTTGAAGCTGATTTAATTGTCCAAATTAAAATTTAAAAGTTGTTATTGTTACAACATTATATGTACTTCAAGTAACAATTTTTAGATATTCGTGATGATACATAAATTAAGCTATATTTATTGTTCAAAATGCCTTCGCGAATGAAAAAAAAAAGAAGTAAGAAATTTTGAAACGAATCTATAGTGGGGGACAATCTCTGGCTTTAACTCGCTACATTGTGTAGCGAGTTTCAATAAAGCTGAACTCGCTACATGGTGTAGCGAGTTTAATTCAGCTTTATTGAAACTAGCTACACGGTGTAGCGAGTTTAAGTAAGCCAAAATACTTTCCAGCTACAAAGTAGCAGTTTTGAACACCTGTGAATTTCAGTTTTCAATAAATTCACGTTATTAAAGAGATTCTCTCAGCTTTCTCTTTTCCTCTCAGCTTTGTTTCTCCCAGCTTTCTCTCTTTCTCTCAATCAACTCTCTCAATCACCATTTTCTAAATCACCTTAATTCAAAATAAAACTTCTTCACATTATTTTATTTCATCAGAATTGTTGAAGATCAACAAGAATCAAGGTAAATTAACATCATCTTAATTATTGTTTTGACTTGTGTTTAGATATAAAATTTAATGATTTAACTGTGTTTTATTATATTGTAGATATAATAAATGTAAGAGTTTTGTTATGTAGGTTTTAACACTTTGATTTCGTAATGTAGGGTTAAAGATGAACGGGGGTCCAATCATTTTTATGTGTTATTGGGGAGGTGATGATGAACAACCGTTTGATGGTCCTCATTTCAAAAAGGGGCCAAAATGTGCAATAAGGGGTAATTGCTAATGGAAATACAATGAGTTGATTGATGAGTTATATAAAAAGGCGAACTTAGATCGGTCTCAATTTGATTTGGAAGTCATTTACAGATGCCCTCATTCTTTTGATAGCGGGATTGGTGAGTACTTTCCTTTCCGTATTGAAGATGATGCGTGTATGGATGTAATGTTCGATCAGTTTGCTAAATTTGGGGGGATTGGAAATTTGCAGCTGTATGTGGTTGTAAAATTAATTGAAAATCGATCCAATCTAGAGTTTGAAACACAGCACACAGAGAGTACTTTCAGGTTTTCTCCAACTGGTAACCGTGATGATGGGGTTGGTCCAAGTTCCCAAACTCTTGTATCAACTCAAACACCAAATTATGATGATGGGGCATTTGGGCATAATTATCATGTTAATGATGATGATCGGGCATTTGGGCATAATGATCATGTTAATGATGATTATGATGTTGACTATGAAGAAGAGAAAGTACACACTGATGTAGATGCAATGCTAGAGGATGATGATGATGAATATGAGGAGGGTAGTAGTGATTCTGATGTCGATTTGGGAGTCGGTGATGATGGGCCGATTGATGATGATGTGGAAGCACCTCTTGTTCACTATGAAGTGCCGCAAAATCGAAGATATGAGAGAGCGAGTTATCCCTTTTACAGTGATATTGGTACATCTGCTCGACAAGAACAAGGCTTGATTGATTACGATCATGCACATAGTTTTCCAGTTTGGGATCCGGAACAACAGGCGATTGCTAAAGGGATACGCTTTCCTGGCAAGAACGAGGCACAATTTGATATAAAAAGGTTCCATATTAAAAACAATCACAGGTTCAGGGTAAGAAAGAGCACACCGAACACATGGGTAATTGAGTGTCTGTTGAAAAATTATCCATGTAATTTTTATGTTCGTGTGAGTAGGAAGAAGTTTGTCTATTGGGAAGTGACCAAGTATAAGGCTCCTTACTGCTGCTTATATTCTGGAGCAAGTCAAGATCACCCCAATCTAGATGCCAAGTTTATCGGTCGAGAAGTCGTTGGTGTTATTAAGGTCGATTCAGATGTCAAGGTTGGAGTCATTATTGCACACATCTCTAGTAGGTTCAACAAGGTAATTACTTACAAGAAGGCATGGTGTGGAAAGCAGAAGGGCATTGCAGAGGTTTTTGGAGATTGGGAGGAATCTTATAAGAGGTTACCCCGCGTCCTAGCAGCCATTCAAAAATACAATCTGAGGACAATTGTTGAGTACTCTACACCTCCTCCTCCTGTCGGTGAGGCCTCCATGTTTCAACAGGTATTCTTGGCATTTGGGCCTTGCATTGAAGCTTTCTCTCATTGTCGGCCAGTCATTTCTGTGGATGGAACATTTATGCATGGTAGATATAAAGGGGTAATACTGATTGCCATGGGTGTTGACGCCCAAGACAGCATACTTCCGCTTGCCTTTGCCGTTGTTGAAAAGGAGGACTGGCGAAGCTGGCGTTGGTTCTTATACTGGTTTGCAAGCATATTATCAAGAGTCGTGAAGTATGCTTGATATCGACCGTCATTTGGGGCATTCTGAAATTTGTGGCTGAAGATACGTGGTGGCCAAACGTGCATCATCGATATTGCTTGAGACATATGCGAGCAAATTTCTTGGAAAAGTATAGAGGGGATGGGTTGAAGTATCTGTTTTGGAGAGCGGGTAGAGCAACTCAAGATAGAAAATTGAAATCTATCTTAGAGAGTATCCGTGGAATTAAGCCCGAGACAATTGCATGGTTTCGGCATTTGGATGCCGAGAAAATGGACATTGGCACACGATGGTGGTTACAGTGTATGGCATCATGACTACCAACATGCGAGGTTTTCAATGGTGTGATGAAGGGAGTTCGTGGGATGCCAATCACGACAATTGTTGAAACCTGCCTTCTACCGTTGTGTGGAGTCCTTTCAAGTAAGGCATGGATTTTAAATCAATGCCTTAGGAGGTAATCCTGATAACCCTAACATCAATCCCCGACACCAATTCGGCCGAAAGTCAATTATCACTAATTGAAGAACACCACAAAAGCGGCAACACATCACGTCAGGAGGTTCAACAATCACGAAATGGGGGTGTATCAAGTGACAACAGCACGTCAGGGTGATCACGGAGGAAATATACGAGATTGTCTGACTTAATGAGCGCACCTGCACATGTGGTAAATGGGTTGCCTATCGCATGCCTTGTTCCCATCTCCTTGCTTGTTGTTCTGCACAAAATATTGATGGTCGAGATTTCGTTTCTGAATATTACACCGTTGGGGAATACTATAAGACATGGAAGGGGACATTCGAACCAATTGAGCATGAGGACTATTGGGGCGTGGATGGTTTGGTGCCTAGTTTCTTCCCTAATCCCCTACTTCGACGTTCTGCGAAGTCCGGACGACCTAGATCAAGACGCTTCCGTAATTCTATGGACTTTCAAGCAGATAAACGGAAGACTATATGTTCATCATGCCATCAGGAAGGGCACAATCGTCGTAGATGCCCGAACATTGTGTGGGAGTAGCGAGAATATTTTTCATGTAATTTATGTTTGGCTTGAATTGGATTCGGTTTGATTGCGGTTTTATTTTATGTTGTTTTCATTAAACTTGAAAAGTCCAATGTAATTTATATTTGAGTTGAATGTAATTTTCCAATTTCTAAAAATGACTTTAGTTATTTTAATGAATATTTAAAAATTATAATTGATGAAATTTATTAGATTAGGGAGTAAGAAAAAAAAAGTTTATTTTCCAGTTAAGTTTTAAGTTTCAATTTATGTTTGACATAATTTCAAAAAAAAAGGTACATATTACATTACAGACAGCTTG
This sequence comes from Adenophora triphylla var. japonica, assembly GCA_022495995.1. Taxonomy (NCBI): domain Eukaryota; kingdom Viridiplantae; phylum Streptophyta; class Magnoliopsida; order Asterales; family Campanulaceae; genus Adenophora; species Adenophora triphylla. The sequence goes on along the minus strand of JAFEMH010001133.1, from coordinate 288,218 downwards.
GGAGCGGACGCTCCCCCACATTGGGAGCGGACGCTCCCTTTTACAGAAACTAACGCTTGAATACAAGGATGAATTGGAAATTCCTTTGAAATCGCTAGACGGTGAAGCGATTTTCACTAAACTCGCTACACCGTGTAGCGAGTTTAGTGAAAATCGCTTCACGGTGTAGCGATTTTACATGACCAGAAACTATTCTCTTCCAAAATCTCTCTGTTTACTTGGGCGAATGCTCATTCGGCTGTATGGGCGACCGCCCGTTTGAAGCGAATCTTTGCTGGAAAACTTGGGCCTTAACTGTTTTTTTCTTAACTGCAAAGAACCAAACTAAAACCTGCTCAAATTACAAACCATCAAACTTGCTGTAAACAACCATAGTAAACACAACAATCATAAAACATCCAAAAACCAATAAAATGCATATTTCAAAATAAAAACTAAACTAATGTTACAAAGTTTCATTACATCCACATAACACTAAACCAAATAACATATACATATACATCTACATAAATGTTTAGTACAAAGTTTTAGTTATTACAAATAAAAAACATCAAAATAAAAACTAAAACAATATTACAAAGTTTCATTACGTAATAATAATAATAAAAAAAAAAGTGAACTCCCTACCTATTATCATAGTCAGACGGGGTGAACCTACTCGTCGGATTCCGGAGCCGAGACCCTCTTCTAAGCATCTCTTCCTGCTGTTGAGCAGGGGTCATCTGAGACGGATCGAAGAAGGGGCGGAGCATCTCTTCCTGCTGTTAAGCAGGGGTAATCTGAGATGGATCGGAGAAGGGGTAGAGCCTTGCTTGTGATATAGGAGTCCTCAACCCACTTCCACTTGTATAAAGGCCGAAGCCCATAGTGGATGATCCAGGGGAAGGGTCTGCCTGGCCACTCCCAATCCCACCCCCCCCAGCCACCCACACTTCCACCCCCCCCCAACCCCCCCCACTCCCACCCCCCCAGCCACCCCCACTCCCACCCCCCAGCCACTCCCACTCCCTCCGGCACCCCCACTCCCACCCCCGGCCCACTCCATCCTCGGGACCCCGCTCCCAGTCCCCCCGAAACCCCCGCTCCAATTCTGAAAATCATACTGTGACTGTGACTGTGACAGCCATTCATAATTCACCTCGGTCTGGGTCTGCGCTTGAGGCTCTTGCTCGGGCTCGGGTTCTGGCTCATCTTGCAACTCCATTTCGGGTGGTGGTGCTGCTTGTCCACGACGTCTAACCCGAACTTGCCGAGGTACCCCCTGTACGCGATCTACCGGTGGGGGAGGTGCAGCAGCATGAAGGCGTTGGAGCTCCCTAACTCCCATGAACCCGTGTGTAATTCTCTGCCGCATTGAAGCTTGTCTGGGATGCTCTTCCGCCTCATTATCGACACGCAAGTGTAAGTGCTCCAATTTGAGCTTGTTAGAATTTTCGTTAGAAAATTAACGAAAGTTATAACATTTCTAACAATTCCTAACAATCCTAACTTTTCTAACAAAGTGAGGGTAAAATGGGCATTGTTATTTAAGGTTAAACCTCAAAAAGAATCTCAAAAAGTAAAACAAAAGGAATAAAACCACAAATAGAAATGGCTGGGAACAATAAAGCTGGTACATTAATTTGAAATTTCAAAAGAAATATTCCTCTTGTCCAAAGCTGGAGCTGCATTTAATGAACGATTGCATTTGAAGGGTCTTGTCCGCGCGGATGAGTTTGTCATTTCAGGAGGGCTATAAATTGAGCCCTCCAGTCACAAAAATAAGGAGGAAAAACACCAATTGCACCGAACCTCTGGCGAAATATAGAGAGAAAACGGTGAGAATTCTTCAAGAATTGTCACCTTTTTCTCAATCTTTCCCAACTCACACTCATCCACTCACTCTCATATTCAAGCCTTAAACACTCATACACTCAAGCCAAAAACTCAAGAACACAAGGAAGATTGGTAAACCCTCCTTCTCCTTACCCTAAACTCCAACCATGCATGCACTTGCAAACTACAAAATGTAGTTCTTTCATCTTCTTGCTTTAGATCTAAGAAGATCACCATGGAAGACCATCTCCATGGATGATCTTCTACAAAGATCAAAATTATTTTCAAGTTCTCTTACTTTCTTGCAAAGAAAACTCATTTTCAAAACCCTAAAAAAACATTTTCAAGCTTCAAATCTCATTTTCAAAGGATAAAAATCCCCTTCCCAAGCAAATGAAATGCTTAGTCCTAATGTACCCCAAGGATGGTTTGGTATAGTTGATTCACCCCTAAAATGTCTAGTGATCACTAACCAAAACCTAGGGAAATGGGGACAAGCATGGATGCAAAACCCCCCTTAAAATCATATTTTCTCTCTTGGGAAGTTGCTGTCCAGTAGCAATTTTCCCAGATCTCAGTCCATTGTCTTAATTTTTGGACACAGATGAACTTAGAATTTGGTGTTGACTACAAAACACTTTTTGTAGCCAACATCCATATATTTCCATACATATTTTTACTTTATTTTTTGGGTGAGTAAAACTCCTCTTTTCAAATTTTCTTTCAGAGGCTAGTTCATCAGCTTCTGGGAATCCAGATCTCATATCTGAGGTTTCCATAAGGTTTTGACCCCTCAAATCTTCTCCAAAATGGAAAATTCCTTCGTACAAATCTTATTTAAGGTGTCTGGAACAACTTTCATTCTCTGAGTTTATCCAGATTATGAAATTTTAAGACCCTTGAATCCATTTTAAAATCAAAGGTCCACTGCCTTTTTCATTCTGGCAGAAATGGCCCTCAACTTCAAAAGGTCTTTTGAGTACCAAATCTCAATCCAAAAATCTTACAAAAAATCATGGGATCAGTTTAAAGTCTTGAAAAGATATCCCAATTTTTACTTTTCTGAGTTTCAAAGTATTTTGGCCAAAACACACACACACACACACACACACACACATAAAAATGATTTTCAGCTTGGAAGACTCGTTTTACGAGGCATTCCGGGTGCACACTAACGTCCTTCCCGGCGTGTAACATGACCTCCGAACCTAAATCTCTGATCTCGGGCTTTTTTCAAAGTTTTGGCCCTCAAAATTAAAATGGCGTGGCGACTCCGTTTCGTTGATTTTTTCAAACAAAAATGGGAAAATTTTCGGATACACATTCATCACAGCAAGCGCTGAAGGGTCTGCATCTGTTTTCATATCAAAAATATATATAAGTACGAGAGACATAAGTTAATAATTGATGTTTTGCTAAAAAAAAAAAACTTGAAATAGAAACTTGAAAAATGTAAAAACTTACCATAAACTCTATAGCAGGGGAAGACGACTGGTATCCATCCACCTCATGTGAGAGAGGTGCTGCACAAACCTACACGTTATGTCCCTATACCATACCATATATGGGTCGGTGTAAGTCATATCGTGGAAGCCGAACACCCCGAACACCAAGTGATCATGGCGCTGTGCCCATCGTGCAATAAGTGGGCGATGGTGGTCACCCCATCTCACCGTACTCCTTCCCCGCCGATCAGAACGGTGCAACTCCGGGCTAGTATCAAAGGGTGCTGGGAAAAACTGCCTCAGGCCAAACTGCCTCATAACGTGATCAGGCAGATGCCACTCGACCCTCTCAAAGCATATGAGAGGGACCTTCGCCAACCATATGTCCTCACCCTGAGTGCAGTAGGGCGGAGCGTATCTCCCTTCATAAGGCTGCCACTCCACGTGAGCCTCGTTCAGCCGGGCCAGCTGATCCCGATAGCCTCGCAGGCTATGTGCAGTAACCTCTCTCAGATCCAGCGATGCCTGGGTCCAGCTGAAATTTCATAAACAAAATAATTATTAGATTTTGTTCAAAAAAAAACATTAACGACGAGAAAATAACGTTATGATATATGTATACTGCATCAGGGGCATGATGAAGTAGTTCGGCTCTCTGAGTCGATAACGGATCTGCGGCCTCACACATTTCAACCGCTCCCAAGCCCAAATCTATATCAAATAAATGTATATCAAATACTATAAATAATGCCGCAAATTTGAAATAAAACTTAAAAACATAATGAACATTAAAATGAAATAAAATACACAGTAGAATGTTGAGAAATCCTCCGCACTGTTTCGTCCGAGGGTCTGTCGCACTACATAACTCTCGATACAGGAAAGCAAGCGCAGCACTCCCCCAACTGTACTGGCTGACCCTAGAAACATCACTAAGCAGAGGGAGATAACATAGCTTAACCTTGTTGTTTGTACGATCAGGCATGATCGTAGAACCCAAGGCAAGCAAGATATACGCCCGTGCGTCTTCGATCCACAATCTACGGAGCGGTATCATCATCGAGGTCACTAAAGTGTGGGAAACGTACGATAATCCACCGGAGCTTGTTGCTCCCATCTAGATCTCCGTCACCGGGGACGGCCCTAAATACTCCGACGGGCGGCCCGCCAGTCTATATGTACTGGAAACCCATCATCAGTAACAGCATCCCCATCAATCGGCAACCCGCAAATCATGCCGATATCCTGTAGGGTGATCGTCATCTCACCAACCGAGAGATGGAACGTATGGGTCTCCGGACGCCATCTCTCGATCAAAGCCTCCAGCAATGCAAAACCATACTGTATCCTCCCTATATAGTGTACTCGACTGAATCCGCACTCTGCCAGTCTCAACAATATCACAGGAGCTAATTTGTCTGGCAAGGCGGCACCATGACGAAAAACGAGGGGACTAGAAACCGGCCACCCGGACCAAATATACCTAGCCCTATGCTCCGCATGCCGGGTCAGAACAGATGTATCGATAGGCCCGGGATCAATGAACGCTTCCATCTATTTATTTCAATATCAAGGTTGGTTATTGTTCTATAAGGCAATAAAATATGATGTAATTACTAGTACGTGGCATTGTAATCCAAAGTTATCCCACACTTCCAAGAAGTGCCTGTGGGGAAGTTCTTGGTTTCCAGCCTATATACTAAGTAATACTTCAAGAGTAATCCTCATGCGGTTTTGAAAAATAGGATGCAGTTTTTTTTTTTTAAATGTTTGAACAATAAATCATATTTTAAGGGTTTAGGGTTTGGGGTATAAGTATATGAGATTTGGGTTGTTGTTATATGTATATTAATTCCTATTCTATTTTTCTATCACTAAATCATATTTTAAGGGTTTAGGGTTTCGTGACGAGAAAGATTATTGTGCCATAATGAAGAAAAAAATCTCATTCAGAGAGATCACCTTGAGACTAAAATAGCAATCTACTGTGTTTTTACTGTAAATTTTGTTTTAAACATATGTTTAACACTTCATTTACTAATATTCACTTCAATAGATTTTTTTTTAATTGCTCTTGATCAATGGTTTCTGTCATTTTCATAGGTCATTTTTACCTAAATTTGAACATTTTCATGTTTAGGAACATATAAAAATATTGTTCTTACAATCCAATATTTCATATAAATGGGAATAACAATATTTCAACAAAAAAAAATAATCCTAAATTGCAATGTCATAAAAAAAATCAAAAAAATTTCGAGTTTTGAAAAAGAAATAACAAAAGAAGGGTTTTTTTTTTATATATGAGATGATGTAGAGATCACAACACACACCCCTTTCCTTTCCATCTACACACACAAAGTTTTGCTATTACAACAACTACAGCCTCACTCAACCAAAAAAATGGGAATAACAATATTCTCAACCAAAAAAAAAAAATCCTAAATTGCAATGTCATAAAAAAAATCAAAAAAATTCGGAATTAAATAAAAATTAGTCACATAAATGGGAATAACAATATTTCAACAACAAATCAACCAAAAAAAAATCCTAAATTGCAATGTTCTTCTTCTTGGCAATATAGAAATTCGGAATTAAAAAAGGGCCAAAATTCGGAATTAAATACAAATTAGTCACATAAATGGAATAACAATATTTCAACAACAAATCAACCAAAAAAAATCCTAAATTGCAATGTTCTTCTTCTTGGCAATATAGAAATTAGTCACATAAATTCGGAATTAAAAAAAAAATCATAAATTCGGAATCAAAACTAAAATTCAACTTAATATAGAAATTTAAACTTACAATTAAGAAAAAGGTTGAATTTCTTGGCAAAATCCTTGGCTTGGCTCGAAGTGTTCTTCTTCTTCCTTGGCTTGGGGCGGCTATGGAGATGGAGAAGTTATAAGTTTTTTTTTTTTGTTTTGTTTGATTGAATGCGTGAACTGAGAAGGGGTAAAGGTTTTAAATTAAATTCGCTACACGGTGTAGCGAGTTTGACTTAAATCTGATCAAAACTCGCTACACCGTGTAGCGAGTTTAGTATAATTAAATGCCCTAATTAATTTCCCAATGGCCTAAATTAATTACCCTAAACTCGCTACACGGTGTAGCGAGTTTTGACCAACCCTAGTCAAACTCGCTACACGGTGTAGCGAGTTTCAAAAAAGTGGACATTCTGGGCAATAGTTTGAATAGTGAGTCATTTTGGTAAATAAAAAAGTAAAACAGGATTATTTGAGAAAAAATTCCCAAAAAACCCTTTTAGAAAGTCTCATATCAAAAAAACCCTGAAATTAGAAAATCAATACTAAAAAAGTCCAAAATATAAACAACGATTTAACCGATTTCATTATTTTTTAGAATTTAAAATGATTGAAAGTTGAGTTTTCTTTTCAATTATAGAGTAACTCTTGTGAAAAACTAGTTTTTTTTTTTAAATGTTATAAAAAATTAGTTTTCAGAACAATTCATCACTCTTATTAGTTAGACTTAGTGCTTTAAAACTAGTTTTTTTCTTATGTTACGAAAAAACTAATTTTTTGCAAGATTTTGGCATACTATTAATAAAATTGTAAAATAGATATAAGTGATACTATAAAATAATATTTGAAAAAATAATTCATTATCATTATTAATTATATTATTTTAATTTTTATAATTATAAATTAGAAATTATAACAATGAAATTTAGTAAGACAATGCAATTGCTTTTCTAATCATTATTGGACATGGTTAAAAATTTATCTTGTAATTATTACTTTTTATGATAAATATAATATATTTTATTATTATTAGATTATTATTATTTCTCAATATATACTAAATTTATATTCGTAAAATCTCACTAATCTTAAAAAACCAATTCCTATATTCTTAAAAGCTCCAAAAAAAAAAATGACATTGGTTAAATCGTTAGACTTTGGACTTTTTGCATTGGAACTTTAACTCTGTAACTTTTTAGATTTAATAAATTTTTTTAGGATTTTTTGGATATAAAAGTTTTTTAGAGGGATTTTTTTGGTGTTTTTCCTTACTTTCTTCTAACTTGATGTTGTTGAGTAATAGTAGCAAATTTGATTTTTAAAAAAAAAATCATTTATTTAGAGAGAAAAAAAAACAATCTTGCTCAAAAAGAAAAAAAAGCATAAAATTTTATAAAAATAATAGTTTTCTACATTTTTCTTAAATAATTCCTTTTTAAAAAATCCCAAAATGACAACCCTTCTTTTCTGAGATGGATAAGTTAGTATTCACCAACTTATGGAGTATATGTTTATTTTAGGTTTTTTTCTTCATAAATATCATAATACAATTGAACCGGTTGTTAGCCGATTTAAACCGGCGATTTTCAACCTCCAAACACTAAACCGGAATCGAACCGTGTAACCGCCTTAATCGATTACGGTTTGACGGTTTGACCGGTTAACCGGTTTCAACCGATTTTTTTTTCAAATTAGATTTTTAACAGAAATTTTAACAGATTTAAAAACAATTAAGAAAAAAGCTAATTTTCTAACAGTTTTTGAATAAAAAAGTTAACATTTTGACAATTTTTTGAAAAAACAATTAACTTTTTAACAATTTCTGTTAAGTTCTATAAAAAAATTAACTTTTTTTTTCAATTTTTTTTGATAAATAAGACTATTTTAGACTTTTGTTTACTACATATACCCCCTCCGTCCCACGATAATAGGGGTGTAAACGGTTCGGTTTAGCTCGGTTTGGGGAAATTTTGGAGCTAAACCGCTAGTATCGGTTTGGAGAAATTCCAAACCGAGCTAAACCACAAAAAACTTCAAACCGAGCTAAGCTAAACCGCCATGGTTCGATTTAGCTCGGTCTAAACCGCGGTTTGATTATACGGTTCAGACCGCGGTTCAAACCACGATTCAAAAATAGTGACAATGTTTTTGGAAAAACTTGCGCCATGTTTTTTTAACCCTTCTGCTGGAGAAGATAATCTCTCTCTAAAGCACGAAAATGTATATACACCCAAAGACGTACAAAAATGGCGTGAATTCGCAACATCCACTATTCCAGAATTGATGTATTCACAGGCACAATCACTTCGCCTTTGCAGTCTGCACCATCTTCATTCAGTCGTTCTGAATCTTTTACGGAATAAAAAAAATGAAAGTAGCCTCTTCTGGCAACCTAGAAGCCAAAAATGAACACTACTATTAGGCAACTCTAGCGATATTCTTGTGTAAAAATGAAGAAAGATCTGACAGCAACAAATATAATGATGCACACACCTATACTAGGACTGAGCAAAAAAAAACCGACGGACCGGACCGGACCGATAGAATCGGACCAGACCAATGAAAATCGGACCAATCCAATAGAATTGGTTTGGTTCTGGTCCCAAATTTATATGGAACCGATTATTTAGGTTGGTCCTGATTTTTGAAAAAATATATATGGTCCTGGATCGAATTCGGATCGGACCGATTATATATATATATATATATATATATATATATATATATATATATATATATATATATATATATATATATATATATATATATATATATCGATCTCGTCTCTTGCGAGTACATGTGGAGTAATCGATCTCTACCGAATCGTACCGACGGCACCACCATCGATATGTTATTTTGCCTCATAAAAGGTAATGATTTAATTACAATTTTGATGTTATTTTCTCGTTCTCTAGACTCTTTCTCTATATTTTGGTTTCGTGAAAAAAATAGTTGTTTAGAAAAATATATAGTAGAGTAACTTGTGGAACCGATGGAACCGGACATGGATCGAACCATTGGAACCGGACCAATGTGACTGGTCCTGTAATGTAATGGTCTGGTCCTGGTCCTGAATTTAAGCAGAACCGAACAATTGGTCTGGTCCTATTTTTTTGAAATTTTGATAAAATCCGGATCAATTCGAACCGTGAACACCCCTAACCTATACTTTGTCTTGATCATCAGGGAAATCTTAGCAACATTGGCATCATGATTCTGGAAAAAAAAAGTAAACACGATAATGAAGCTTCATTGTACCCCACGGAGTTGACAAAAATTATAAGAGGTTACACAGTTATTCAACTGTAGGGTAAGAACAACAGCCTTGCCTACACAAGAGTTTGAAACATTACATCAAAGAAAAAGCACATTGCAAGGAGTCGGCTTCAAGGGCTAGAGATGAATGACACACCAGAACGAGAAATCACAATACGTACCAATTTATAGCTCGGTTTTATAGCTCGATTTGACGGTTCAGTTTCATAGCTCGGTTTAACGGCTTTAACGGTTTAGCTCGGTTCGGCTCGATTCGGCTTGGTGCACTCAGACCGCAAGCTAAACCGAACCGACCGGTTTGGGAATTTTTCAAATCGAGCTAAACCACATAAAATTAAAAACAAAGCTAAACCACGTAGTTTAGCTCGGTTCGGTCTCAAACCGCGGTTTGAGCTAAACCACTTACACCCCTACACGATAATCTGCAAAGAGACCCCTTTTGGGCGTCCCACAATAATCTGCACTTTTCCAAAATGGAAATGGAACCCACTTCTCTCTATTCACAATCATTACCCACTTACTCCACTTTTTCTCTCCTACCCAATCATCTACACTCACAACACATCACCTTTTTCACTTTTTACCTTAATTCTCGCGCCAACCCAAAAAGTGCACATTTCTCTGGGACAGAGGGAGTATACATTTTTTTCAAAAAGTTTTATAAAAAAAGTTATGAATTTTGAAAGAAATAAAACTTAACAGTTTTTTGAAAAAAGTTAACTTTTAATTTTTTTCATTTTTTTTTTTTTGATAAATAAGACTATTTTAGACTTTTGTTTACTACATACTCCCTCCGTCCCAGAAAATGCTTCACATTTTACCCAAAATGACATCCCGTTTGAAGCTTCACATTTCCTAAAATGGAAAAGTTTTATTAATATTCTATTATACCCACTAACTATTTCCTCAACTCATTCTCTCTCCTAATTCACTATTACACTCACAACACTTTTTAAATTTATTATTTCCTCCACTAATTCTCTCTCCCATTTTCAAATTACACTCACAACATTTTTTCTTCCCACCTATTTTCTTAATTTGCGTATCGGACCTAAAATGGTGAAGTATTTCCTGGGACTGAGGGAGTACAATTTTTGCAAATGTTATATAAAAAGTTATGAATTTTGAAAGAAATAAAACTTAACTTTTTTAAAAGAAACGAAAGTATATAATAGAAAAAAGGGACGGTACCCTTAAATTTTATTAATTAAAATAAAATTACAAAGAGGGGGACAACCAATCTTACCCTTTTATAAATAAGGGGGGACATTTAGGAGCCTTTACCTCAACCTAACTATTAAATTAAATAAAAATAAACCTAATCTAAAGTCTAAACTAATCTAATTAAAATAAAAATTAATCTAAAACATCATTCATTCATCACTACTTTCCGTGGAGTTCTCGACATCGTATTGATATCTTGTATCACATAGATCCTCATCATAAGGCAAGTCTTGTTGCCTTTTTTCCGCTCTAACCCAATCGCCAAGTAAAAGTTGATGTTCCAAGTTTTCACTTGTTAGTTGGGAACGTCTTTCATCCAAAACATTTCCACCAACGTTAAATGCCGATTCAACTGCCACCGTTGAAGTGGGAGAGGCTAAGACTTCTTTAGCAACTATGAAAAGTATAGGATAAATGTCTTTCCTTCTTGACCACCATTGTAAAACATCAAATTCATTTGAATTTTGGTCTTGGTTTAATTCAAAGTTTGTAGTTAAATAAGTTTCTAACTCCACGGAAATGTTTGATGATGATGAAGATGAACCTCGAGAAGGATCATGTTTTTTACTATACAAATTTGCAAAAAAATTATATGGATCCTCACTAGTAAAACTTGGTTGAGAAGTAGAGGAATCATCTTCATGTTGTTGGCTTTGAGAAGTATTTTCATATAAGGCATTATACTCATTAAAAAGGTTAATCAAATTATTTTTTGTGTATTGAACAATAATTGACGGAAGTTCATTACCACCGTCACCATCGGGATATAACTTCATATAATAATAATCTACAATGCACTCTAAATCATCTAATTTAACTCGGGAATCTAATAACTTTGCAACCAAGAAAAGAGACGAAATAGTGTCAAAATATTTAAGCCACTTTTGTCTCATGTTAAAAATGCATTTTTTAAAAAATATGACATTCTTTTAAATTGTCAAAAATAGTAACAATTGTAACACAATGCTCTAGCATCAAAACGGAAGTTGGATAATAAACTTTCGAAAAAGCCAAAGTAGCGGTATTAAAAATCTTTAACAATTAACATAAATTAATGCATGCATTCCAATAATAAGTAAATAGAGGTTCATGATAGCCAATTGACATAAAAAATTGCATTAGGAAATCTTTATAAGCAAAACCATCGGTTAACATTTTGTAGGTGGAATTTCACCTAGTTGGAACATCGTGAGTAAAATATTTGTGCGACACACTTTTACTTCTTAAAAATCTTATCCATTTTTTTGTATTAGAATTTTTTTTAGAAATAAATTGAAGACATCGTCTAATTGGCTTAACATAAGTTTCTAATGCATCTAAACCATCTCTAACACATAAATTAATCATATGACATAAACATCTAATATGAAAAAACTTACCCCCTAGTGAGGGTTGACAAACGGTAATTAAATCGAGTAAACTAGCCGTATTAGCACTTGCGTTGTCAAATGAAATAGTAAATATTTTATTTAAAATACCATACTCAAGAAAAATCTCAAGCAATTTCGCACAAATATTTTCCGCGGAATGCGGTGGCTCAAAATCTTTGTAAGCAATTAATCTTTTTTGGAATTTCCATGAATTATCTATTCAATGGCAAGTAACGCCCAAATAAGTATTTCTTTGTCAATGATCACTCCAACCATCGGCACAAATTGAAACTTTATTTTCTAAATTTGATAAAACACCAATTAAATATTTTTTATATTTTTTCACCACTCTAGTAATATCACGTACGAGATTCGTACGTGGTACTCTCGTGGTGGCGGAATTTATAGAAAGGCGAGCAAAATTTTCATAAGAATCACAATCCGCAAAATTAAAAGGAAGGCCTTTAACGCAAATAAATTTGGCTATTTCATCCCTATAAACCCACTTATCAAATTTAAAAAGGACGAAAGAAGGGGAAGACGAACCTTGTGCACCCGAACCCGAACTACGTTATTGATATTGTAATTGAGTTTGCGTAGCGGAAATGCCAAGTTTCTCGGGATGTTTTGACGTCGTATGCCCGCTGAGCATCCCATGCCCTCCGCCTCTTTTGAATGAGTAAGACGTGGTACAATAGTTGCAAAATGCTCGAAGATTATAATCATCATCGATATTAATTTTTCTTTTGGTGAAATGGATGGCGAAGATATCAGATTGCGGCTCTCTTTCTCTAGGAGGTTGTCGTTGTCCCCGACCACGACCACCTCCCCTAGTAGCTCGGCTGCCCCTACCACTCCTAGCATTACCACTTTCAATTTCAACTTGTTCTTCTTCCTCATTTTGTTGAATATTTGAATTTTGATGATCAAAATCATCGTTGGGGGAGGAAGAACCAACAATAGACTTGCCTAAATGGCTTCTTCTTTAATTTCCAGCCATTTGTGTAAGATAAAATAAAGTTTGGAAACGAAACGGAGCTTAAAAATGGATGAAAATGAAGAAAAATATTAATTTCGTTAGAAAACTAACTGAAAATGGGACAATATTTAACTGAAAATTGGATGAGAGTGAGAGTATATGTGAATATTTGAGAGTAGAAGAGAAAGAGTAGAGAGAAATAATGTGAAAATAAAATGGGAGGAGGGAGGTGATATTTATAGTTAGTTTTAATTAGTCAAAATGTTTTTTTTTGTTAGATTCGTTAGGACCGTTAGTGGAAAGGAGGGGGGACAGACTGACTCAAGGCGCTGGAAAGTAGGAAGGAAAAGTAGCCGTTGGGCCTCGGAGGAAGCAGCCAATGGTCACCAGCTCAGCCAATGGTCACCAGCTCAGTCAACGGCCCCAGCCCAGTCAGCTCAACGCCCAGCCAGCCCAACGATCATATGACCGTTAAATTCAAAGTGTAAATGCCGGTTAAATCAGCGGTTAACCGTCGATTTTATCCGGCGGTTTACCGGTTTCCCACAACCAAACCGTGACCGAACCTTGCTAAAAACGGTTTCAGTTTTACCGGCCCCGGTTAATCGTGTTGACCGGTTTTGACCGGTTTCAAACAGGCCGATTAGCCGGTCCGTTTAATAAATTGGCCACGTTTAATTGGGAGTGAGTTTAAGTGAGAAAAATATAAACTCGTCACATCTAGTAGCGATTTTTAAAAAATAGTCATTTTGATAACTAGTTGGAAGGGTTGTTATTTTGGAAAATATTTTTTTAAAATGAATTATTTGATAAAAAAATCTATTCCACACAATAAGAAAATTTTCTAAAATTAATACTATCATATTTTTTATTGGATAAATCTGATAGTTTTAATGAACGGACCAAATTTAATACTCCCTCCGTTCCTAGATGTTTGTCCCATTTGACTTTTCAAACATTTTAATTTAGTGATTTTGAAGCTTTAATTTTGGTTATTTTTACGAACGCTTTGAAAATTATTGATAATATACACCGCCATTTTGTAATACTCCGTCCCTAAATGTTACAAGTTTTGAAAATTTAGTGATTTTGAAGCTTTAATTTTGGAAATGAGACTAACTTTTTTTTAGGACAAAGAAAAAGGGGAAATGAGACAAACATTTAGGAACAGAGGGAGTATTAATTGGGACATTTTTAGCTCATCATACGAGTTAAAATGTCCATTTTTACTAATAAAATTATTAGTGGATCAATTAAAACGGTCATATTTATCTTAATTTTAAGAAGTACTGTAATTAACTTAAGTGGTGCCATGGGTTCAAAGAATACCTTGATAAGGTGTTCGTGATCACTATATGGACAACCCTAGATTAATTTTTCTTTGTCACATAAAGCAGGAAATCAAACAGATGATATAACAGTAACGTGTTACTGACAACGGGGAGGATTTGACATTTTCCAATCTTGCTCCTACAAAAAACTTCAAAACCTGCCCCACCCCGGATAAACCAAAATCCGTTCCGCCTCGACCCCGTTCCCGTTTGCTCTATAATATTTTTAAAAATCTCACTATTTTATTATACAAAGCTTCTTTTTTTTTCATTTTTGTCTTTCCCAACATTAAAAATCCTATAATATTGTATTAAATTAAAAGGTTACATTTCATCATCAAATATATATATATATATATATATATATATATATATATATACGTTTTATATAATTATATTAATATTAAGAAAATTATATTATGCGGGGTGGGCTAAACGGGATGGGTTCGAGGAAATTCCAAACTGATTTTAAAAAAAGCTTCCCAAACCCATTCCATTAGTGGCATGTCAATGCAAGTTCGGGACGGGTTCAAATTTTTACCATCCCTACATGTTACTAATGCTCAATATCAATAAAATTTAGGTATGTCTATAAGTTTTATAAAAAATTCAAATTGAAATTGAGTTAATAATTAAAACAAAAGTAATAAGACAAATTTTGTAACAGAGAAAATGATTAGATATGTGATTGTGATCCGTGACCAGCCGTAGAACTTTTTCGTGAATTCACATGAGGATCTTTGATGTTTATATTTTAAAAGTAAATATAAAATTTAATTACGAAATATAAAATACTAGTAAAAGCTCGTGTTCGAGGACACAAAATGAAAAAGGGACAATTTAGTGAAGGCAAAATGAAAAATTTGGCAGTTGACACTATTCATAGTACTGTTTACATGGTAAGATGGACAATTCTTATTTATGCTATAGATTTGTTGTGCACAAATATAAATTTCACTAATAGCTCCTATATACTCCCTCCGTCTCACGTGAATGCAAACTTATTTCTATTTTGATCCGTCCCACGTGAATGCAAACTTCCCAAAATGGCAAAGAATATTCACTATTCCACCCACTCATTCTCTCTCATACTTCACTTTTACACTCACAATATTCTCTCTCCTCACTATTCCTCCCATTCATTCTCTCTCATATTTAATTTTTCATACTCACAACATTTAACTTTTTCTCTTTCTTACATCACTTTTTCTTAATTTTCACACCCAAAAAGTTAGTTTGCAATCATGTAGGACGGAGGGAGTATATTTCTTGAAAACACGTATGAAATAATTGAGTAGATAGGACAGTCGTAAAGATAAACAAAGTACTGCTGCTAGTTCTGCTAGTTCTGATGTGATAACAACAAATACTATACGAACAGATTTGCAGCAGAATAATAAATATAAAACACAAAATAAAACACAATGTTTACCAATTATCTACATCAACTTGCTTTAAACAACAAAAACTTCTTTTTAATAAACGATTTAATGCTCTGGTGATAAAGTAAAAGAAACAAGAGAAGAAACGAAACAATTAAATACTAAGGAATCGCATGAATGCATATTTGACAAATGATGCGGACTACTCCTTTCATAAGCCGTGTAGATCCTTTGTCTTGAAGGAAAAAAAGAAGTTCTAAATCATGTAAAGATCTTCCTTCCAAATTCATGTACTCCTTTCTCGTAAAAATGTTTATGCCGTTTGAGCTTTTTTGTTGAGCTTTGACCTGAAATATATGACAATTTAATTATGTTTATGAAATTCTAAAAATTTCTATTGATTCACCATTAATAATATTATCAACAACATCTTTTAGAATTTCATGAACATGATTAATTTCTCATAAATTTGTAGTCAAAGTTCAACAAAAAAATTAAATGGGACAAACATTTTGGGATGGAGGGAGTATATATTAGAGTATTTTTCCTACAAATCCTCTCCACCCTTTCCTAGAATAATGACTATGTAAGTCTCCAGGAAAATCACAAATACCTCCTTCCAAAACATGTGAAGAGATTGACTTGGATTCTTTGTTGTTTTGATCTTTCTCCAAAAATAGAGTATCCTAATATATGTGAGAGTACTACAAAATAATCAAAAGATACACTAAAACAAAGAAACTAATTAATATGTTAGTTCATAAATAATAATAATTAAGGCTCTGTTTGTTTCGACGTAAAACATTTTTCGAAAAATGTTTTTCTGTAAAATATTTTCCTGTAAAATGTTTTACTGAGGAAGGGCGTAAAATGTTTTACTTAGGAAAATGTTTTGCTTATGATTATTATTATTATTTTATTATTATTATTATTATTATTATTTTATATTATTATAATCATTATTTATTATTATTTATTATTATTATTATTTTTGTTATTATTATTTTATTATTATTATTATTATTTATTATTATTATTGTTATTATTATTTATTATTATTAATTATTATTTTATTATTACTATTATTATTTATTATTATTTATATTTTTATTATTATTATTTTATTATTATTATTATTATTATTATTATTATTTTATTATTATTATTTTATTATTATTATTATTATTATTATTTATTTTTATTATTATTTATTATTATTATTATTATTATTATTATTACTTTATTATTATTATTATTATTATTATTATTATTATTTTATTATTATTTTATTATTATTATTATTTTATTATTATTATTATTAATATTTTATTATTATTATTATTATTATTATTATTATTATTATTATTATTATTATTATTATTATTATTATTATTATTATTATTATTATTATTATTATTATTATTATTATTTAATTAGAAGGAGGAAATAGAATGTTGTAACTTGTGAAATATGAGTTGTTCATGTAGGGCACCATTTTTCGGAAAATGTTTTACTTAGGACAAGGTCAGTAAGTCGTTTTACTTAGGACAAGGTCAGTAAGTCGTTTTACTTAGGAAGGACGTAAAATGTTTTCCGGAAAACGTTTTCTCCATTTTTCGGAAAACAACCAAACACCGGAAACCGAGTTATTTTACGGAAAATATATTCCGAAAAACAACCAAACACCGGAAAATGCGTTATTTTACGGAAAACATTTTTCGAAAAATATTTTATGGTGAAACAAACGGGCCCTAAATAAACTAAAGAAAATATTAACAAATATATATTAAAAATAAGAAAGATACTATCCTAATAATTAGAAATCATCATCGATAAAAACGTGTGAAACAACTCACACTTACAATCTCCCCCTCATTTATAGTTTTTAGTCAAAACAGATTTGATAAATATCTTACGCTCAAGCCAATAAATCAATCAAATTACCAAATATAGAAGCTCTCCCTAAATTATCAAACAATCCAACTCCCACTGAATATATTACAGCTTATCATCAAACTTCATTTTTCTCTCCTTTTTGACTTACTCTTCTCCCTTTTGACCATGTGTGCAACGCAGTGAAAGCAATTGACAAAACAACACATAAAAGCAATTGAGAATCGAAAGAGAGAGAGAGAGAGAGAGAGAGAGAGAGAGAGAGAGAGAGAGAGATTGTATTTGGGGTTATGAACTTCTGATTTCTTATTCGGCCGTCAATAATTAGTTCTTTTTACATAATAGGGTTACAACAATCTCCACCTTGGCGAGTATTCACCCAACCCAACAGAAGATACATGGAACCAATACCCGAACCATCCTGTGTAGACATCGAACCTCCCCATCTCTAACAGCTAGAGATGCCCATCTCTAACAGCTAGAGATGTGCAGCAAATCCAAGCAATGCTTGAACTTGTCAGTAGTAACCGACTTTGTCAACATATCAGCAACATTCTCTATGGTGTGAACCTTCTCTAACACAACCGCACCCATATCAATCAACTCCCGGATCTTGTGAAACCACACATCAATGTGTTTCGTCCGTTGATGATAAATGTGATTCTTCGCTAGAAAGATCACGCTTTGACTGTGTAAGTACCCAAATCTGGCTCATGCCTTCCGGTTAAATTTCTCGGCAATTTCGGTAAGTTTCCCGGTAATTCCCCGGACCTTCCTAGTGTTTCGGAAATATTCCGGAACTGTTCCAAATTGATTAAAGGCTGAAAGGGAGCCTTCCCAATTAAGAAACACGTTTTTCTTAATTGGGAGGAAGCTTCTAGATATTGCCACCTTGCATGGTTCTAGAAATGCTGAGTCACAAGGGATAATGCCGCACGGCTGCATTAGCTCGAGGTCCCTAGCCGCACGGCTTCATTGGCGATTTCCAGACTGCCTATAAATAGAGCCCTCCTCTACCCATTTTAATCATGAACAAAATCACCCACAAATACTCATATACGTGAAGAAACCTCCCAAGAGCAGCTGGAAGTTCAAGAAGGTGAAGAAGAAGCTCAAGAAGTCATCTCCCTCCTCCTTGAAGGCTCAAGATCAATCCTCTCCTCCTAGCTTCATCCAAAGAAGAAAAGGAAGCCATTGGTAACCTCGCACGCCCTAACCTTGCATCTTAATTGCTCTATAATTGCTCATTGCATTGCTTTTATCTTGCTTGGGACTTGGTAGATTAAAGATCATATCTTTATATTCCCCCTTCCCCTTTGCATGCATTAGGCATCATTTGCCATTAAAAATGTAGTCTTTATCCATAAAGGTGCATCCTTTGCACCTAAAACCCCTATTTTCCAATAAAAATGTCATCTTTATGCATCATTTGCATATAAAAATCAAATCTTTTCAATCAAAATGCATCCTTTGCATTAAAAATCCCTTTTCCAAGCATCATTTGCTTTAAAGATCATGTCTTTACCATAAACTAGCATCCTATGCTTTTCAAAATGCAATCTTTATGCATCATTTGCATATTGAATTCCAATTTCTTCATAAAAATGCATCATATGCATAAAAATGGTGTCTTTATGCATCCTTTGCAATAAAGATCATTTCTTTAAACCAAATGCATCCTTTGCAACCCAAAAAAGTCATCTTTTCATTAAAAATGTCATTTTTACATGCATTCCCCCATTCCCCCATTAGTAACCTAGGAACGGACCGGTGTAAAAGATCCTATCTTTACATCGTTCCTTCCATAAAGGTTTCATAATCTCTTTAGAAAGGGACACCTTTGAACCCTATATCTCCGATTATCACTTAAGATGAGTATGAAGCATCTATATGAGCTCGACCATCTTAAAGTGTAGGATTGATGGGCTAAGGACCCCCCTTTTCTAAGGAACCTCATCTTTGACTATAAAGAGAGTCATTCTCTCGATCACGCAAGTCCCAAGGTCCAAAAATGCGATGATCACAAGTCCAAGATGAGGACGGGATCATAATCCCGAATA
The DNA here is from genome assembly GCA_022495995.1 of Adenophora triphylla var. japonica. Classification (NCBI taxonomy): domain Eukaryota; kingdom Viridiplantae; phylum Streptophyta; class Magnoliopsida; order Asterales; family Campanulaceae; genus Adenophora; species Adenophora triphylla. The sequence continues at coordinate 268,675 of JAFEMH010001133.1, read as the reverse complement.
CATAAAATCCAAGAAATCCCGAGCGACAACCAATAAATGGTTTATACGTCCGGAAGACGACTTGGGACATTCCCTCCCCTTATTTTCAAACACATGCACACAAGAAAGCACGCAAGCAAGCACGATTAATGGAATCTTGGGAGACTTGCTCCGGCAAGGCACCTTGGGTGAACGACAATCCGTTCTTCCCAAGGGGTAACTTAACCTCCGAACCCATAAAACCTTTTTTTCAAAGTTTTGAGGTAATCAAAATGGCGTGGCGACTCCGTTTTTCAAATTAAACCGGATGTCTTCAAACTCGCGTGAATCCAACAAAAACACAAAATTTGGGCACACATTCACAGTTTGTCGACTCCGCTGGGGATATCCCAAAGGAGAAAAGCTTTTATTTTCAAAACAAAAAATCGATACTCGGTATATAGGTGGAAACCACTTGCCCTTCCTGTACACTCCCTGATGTGGGAGTTGGGATAACCGGTGGTTTAACAATCCCACGTACCAGTACCCCTTTTCGAAATTTTTTTTTGAAAAAATATAAAAGAAAGCTCTTCCCTTTAAGCGGGTTAGACTCCCGTCGCTGATTTCATTAATCGTGCTTGCTTTCTTTACCTTGCATTGCATCATTTGCATCTTGGAATCTGTGCATACTTTGAACGGGAAACAACCCGAAAAATAGCAAAAGGAGTGGAACTCGGAAAATTGATCCATGCGGTTGTACGGCTTAATCCTCCTCGGATTCCGACAGGCGACCTCGGTGGCAATTCTACCAGAAAAATTGAGGCTAACTGGGCAGCCCTAGCACTTGGGGCCACTCGGCTCCACGACCGATCGGGGCTCCCAAAAATTTACGTGCTTATGTGCTGCATTTTCCCCGTCCCGAAAATCATTCCTTTAAAACACATTATGAAAATCTCTGTTTTAACTCAAAAAGAAACATTTTTAGGAGACCGCACACTACGCGCAGCCTTTGATATATCCCGTACACTTTGCACGCACGTCCTTCAAACCCGAGGGTGGTTCCAGTGCAGATCACGGACAGCCTTACGATGCTCCCGGCGCGCACGGAATCATCCCAACCTCCCCATGGCGGCCCGGTGTCGACCAATGCACGGTCAGGTGTCACACGTTTCAAAAAACCGTGATTTTTGGTTGGTTTTTGGTCTAGTCCGTGTCATATAGCCCAGTTGCATACCCTCGTAAAGGTCAAGCCTTAGTTCATAACGGAAGAGGAACTCTGCCAAAATTCCGACAAGGAAAAATTGGCGAGATCTCGACTCCGACATTGACTATTGACCTTGACCTGCACGGAATGCGTAAGAGTCAAGACCGAGTCTTTGCCAACAAATCAAAAGATCTTTCGCTCAAGCGAAGCTCTGCCAAAATTTCGACAAGGAAAAATTGGCAAGATCTTGACCCGGCATTGACTTCGATTCTAACTCACGCCCGGCGTATGCAACGAAGTTCAATGTGACACTGTGTCATCCGGCTTTTGCCGCCCGACCCATGCCTATTATCTTCTCGGACATTACCGAAAGTCAAAACGTCATTCGCTCAAGCGAAATTCTGCCAAAATTCTATCAAGGCAGAAAGACGAGACTTTCCCGATATTGCCTTGACTATAATCCGCATCGCTCGTGCGTTGAAAGTTTCTATGACCCGCTAGACCCATTAGGAGCGTTCTTTACTCTCGATCGGTGGGATCCGCGTGCCCTATAGGACCCTCGCCCGTGGCTGTCCACCCTGGGAGGTCGAAATACAGGTGGAATACGAGGGGCTTATAGACGTAGTGACGGAACCCACTGATCCAGGATCTAGAGTAGTTGCGAAAAAGAAGGGCAAATCCCCTTTTCCAACCAAATAGATATTAATAAAAGACACATTGTTTTAAGTAAACTGGAAGATTCTAATTTGCATATTGCACGAGCCTTCACCTCAAACACCTACCCAGAGTCTAAACCTTTCCTATCCCTTTCCCGTAGCCGAGAAAGAAGTGGGTGAGAACACCGGGTCGGCGACTTGTTAGCGCAATTCTCGAACGGCTCGCGAGAATCCTCGGTTTGCCAACTTTTCGGTGTCAAAATGGCCAACATGGTAGTCAACAATGGTAATGACCAAGTAGTCGGAGAGGCCGTCCCGGTTCGGCCCAAGCCTCACATATGGTATGATGTATGCGTGAGGATTGTCTGGAGTATGAGTATCAAGAATGGATTAATGAAGACGCTCGCTTCGAGAAAGAAGAAGAAGAGAAAGTCTACACAGCAGAAATTAAAGGAGAGGTATGAAGCCAGGAGACAAGACCGTCGGAACTGCAGGGAGCCTTCGGCAAGTTCGATTACTATGTCAGTTATGCCAAACAGCCCGCCAAGGAACCCATCATTCAAAGCACAGTCCAGCCTGATACCCCCATGGACAGTGATCCTCTTGAAGCAGAAAGTGCTGAATTTAGCAGATCTAGAAGCAGAATACAGGAAGCCTATTGAATACGTAGCCAGTCAAGGAAGAATTAAGATCCCTTCTGAAGAAGACTTCATCAGCATCATCCAAGCAAACCCTCCTGTTGGCTATACTGACAAGGTCGTGGTGTCCAAGATCAGTAAAGAGAAAATGAGTTATCGCAAAGGATGCATTGATAAGATGAGCCGTACTCTTCTACCAATGTAGCCCGGTTGTCACGGGCGAGCTCGGCGAGAGATTGCATCAAGCTACTCTAGCTCCCCTCACTATCTTCCCGCGGTACCGACACATCAATGATTTCCGGCAAGTTTTTGATCAATTTGAAGTCTCCAACTTTACGAAGAACGGCTACAAAGGCTGCTATTCCCCAGGGCAACAGCAAGAAGGAGTGAGATCCCGGTCCAACCCTTGTCAAACACCCTCGAGTCAATAAGTAGTGTAGGGTCCAAAGTCAGTCGAGTCAGGAATCTTTGAATTCCAGTCCTCTGAGTCATCCGAAGGCCTCACGCCTGAGGACTATCAAAATGTAATCGATGTCATCTTTCCCCTTATTTTGAATGAAATGACAGATCTTTCTGAGTATCCTCTTATTGCCAACTTAACAAATGATAAATTAACTCAAAACTTAACAACAGTTAATAATGAATCATTTGAACAAGATGCAAACACACTAAATGAACAATACATTAAAGAAATCTTTAAGCAGATTTCAGAAAAAGAGGAAAACCGGGCCCAAGCTGCCGAGGAGGTTTTGACAAGTGTGAACTTGGGTACTGTTGAGGAACCTAAAGAGACACAGATCGAAAACTTCTTCCAGGGGGTTGAACGGGACGGCATCGATCGATCTGCTCGGGGAATACGTCGACGTGTTTGCATGGTCATACGAGGGATATGCCGGGGCTAGACAGGTTCAATAGTAGAGCACGAGAATCCCTCTAGCACCGGATGCTAAGCGGTAAAGCGAGCGAGGAAGATCAATCCAGAATGGTCTCTGCAGGTCAAAGAAGAGATTGAGAAACTACTGCGGGTAGGATTCATCGAGTCATCGAATATCCGACATGGTTATCCAATATTGTGACCGTCACCAAGGCGATGGGAAGGTGCGGCTGCTTGTGTGGATTTCGAGATGCGAGCAAGGCCGGCCCAAGGACGATTACCCTTTGCCAAACATAGACATCTGGTGGACTCAGTTGCCAACTACGAAGTCAAATCCTTCGTTGATGGCTTTGCGAGGATACAACCAGATCAAGATGGCCGAGGAAGACCAAGAAAAGACGGCCTTCACCACACCGTGGGGAACTTGCGTTATACGGTGATGCCATTTGGGCTTAAGAACGCCGGGGCTACTTATCGAAGGGCGGCGACCGCGCTTTTTCACTACATGATCCACAAGGAGATTGAGGTCTACGTAGACGACATGATAATCCACTCCAAAGGCGAGGATGGGCGGCACTTTGTTGACTGCGGAAGTTCTTTGAGAGGCTGAGACAACATTCCATGAGATTAAACCCTGCCAAATGCACCTTCGGAGTGACAAGGGGAAAAGTGCTTGGGTATATGGTCACGGAGCGAGGTATTGAAGTTGACCCCCAAAAGATCAAAGCCATTATGGATATGAGGCCACCTCGGACCCGGACGAAGTCAAGAGCTTTATGGGAAAGCTGCGGTACATCGGCCGTTTCGTCAATCAGTTGACCACTATGTGCGAGCCCATCTTCAAGCTCATGAAGAAGAACGTAGACACGAGAATGGACCGAAGAATGCCGGGATGCTTTTGACAGATTAAGGCATACTTGGTACATCCTCGATCTTATGCCCCACATAGACGAAACCTCTTCTGCTCTATCTCATCACATCGATACGGCGGTTGGGGCTATGCTTGCTCGGGAAAAGAAAGACTCTCGGGTAGAGAATGCCATTTACTTTGTCGGTAGAAGGCTGCGGGGAAGTGAGCTCGATTACTCGGCGTGTGAAAAAGACACTGTGCGGGACTGGTGCAGGTAGTCGGCAAGTTGAAGCATTATATGCGAAGCCCGCCTGTGAATTTGATCTCAAAAATGGACCCCATCAAGTACATCTTTGATAAGCCTTCCCTCTCGATGCGTCTAGCAAAGTGGTCCTTCTTCTTAGCGAGTACGACATCAACTACGTGACCGGAAAGGCCATCAAGGGTCAAGCGTTGTCGGACCACCGGCGAACTTCCCCGGTAATGAAGACAGAGGGCACGAACCCCAATTCCCGAGATGAAGGGATCTTTGCGGTCGAGCACGAAAACCGATGGCAATTATTCTTTGACGGAGCCGCTAACAAAAGGAAACGGTATCGGGATGCTCTTGGTCGATCCGAAAGATGAGCATACACCCATAGCCCTCAAGTTGAACTTCCTTGCCACGAACAATGTTGCCGAGTACGAAGCTTTGCATTCTTTGGTTTGGAAGCTGCCTTAGAAAGGAATGTCAAGGAGCTAGAAGTTTACGGAGACTCGGCCACGATCATCAATCGGGTTTCCAACAAATGGAAGGCTGTGGACCCTAACACTTGCAGCGGTATCATGCCCGTATGGAGGAGTTGAGCGGACGGTTCGAGAGAAGTGACCTTCCACTACTTGCCAAGGAAAAGAACAGGTCGCGAGATGCCTTAGCTACTCTACCTCATTGGTAGAGATCCCCGAGGAAAAGCCATAAAACCCTTCGAGTTGGTAGAAGAGAAGCCCCAACCTTTTTTGTGAAGTAGACACAGGACCCGAGCCTATAAAGGAACCACAGGTACAATCAAATTTACCGGTTCCTCAAGATGAAGAGTCGGCTTTCGAGACGAAGAAGGTAGACCAAAAGAAGGTGTCGAGCGAGAGCTTACAAGCCCACGAAAGGTTGGCCTCCCATTATGTCATTCTAAGAGGCAGCTTTGTACAAGAAGCGGTACCAAGGACCACTCCTCTTGTGCGTCACTCAAGAAAGGGCCAAAGAGTTGATGATTGAAGTCCACAATGGTCCACTGCGGTCCTCATATGAATGCCCGAGCCACGATGCAAGTGATCCTCGGAATGGGTTACTGCTTGGATTTCCATGGAAACGGTGTCCAGCCAGCGTCAGAGCATGCGACAAGTGCCGGCGATTTGCCAACCTCAACCATCTCCCGCCTCATGACTCGTATTGCATGACGACTCCTTGGCCGTTTGCAACTTGGGGTATTGACGTGATAGGGAAAATAGCCCCGGCAGGAAGCAATGGACATGAATTTGTGATAGTAGCCATCGACTACTTTACTAAGTGGGTAGAGGCCAAGTCCTACAAGGCCCTCACTTCCAGAAAAGTGGCCCAATTCATCAAAGAAAACATAATGTGCAGATATGGGGTGCCCAATGAGATCATTTCCGATAATGGGTCGCACTTTGAAGGGGACTGCGATAGGTTCTTTGTCGAATTCAGAATCACTCGCCAGCAAGTCGTCTCCGTACGGACCTCGGACTAATGGAGCCGTGGAAGGCTGCTAATAAGACGCTCGAACGGATCATCCGGAAAATGGCCACCCGTGGTCGCGATTGGCCGAAAAGCCGCACTTGGCACTCTGGGGCTACTGAACGTCTGTCGGAAACGGCTACAGGGAGAAACTCCTTTTGCCTTAACCTACGGGATGGAAGCGGTGTTACCGGTGGAGTTGGAAATCCCGTCATTAAGGGTCCTCTGGAAAACTGTGTCAATGAAGTAGAATGGTTGCGCGGCGGCATGATGAGTTGGCCTGCTTGATGAGAGAAGGCTAAAAGCCATGGAACACACCGAGCCTACCGGGCGGATGGCCAGAGCGTTTGATAAAAAGGTCAAGGCCAGAGACATCAAAGAGGGTGACTTAGTGCTGAAAGTGAAGCCCCCTACCAGAGACAACCCCTTGGGAAAATGGGAACCCGTTTGGATCGGTCCTTATGTGGTGCAGAAGATACTATCGGGAGGAGCCATGAAGCTTGCAGACCTGGACGGCAATTCCTTTGTCCACCCAGTCAACGGTGATAAGCTCAAAAGATACTATGTCTAAAAGAAAAATAAAAAAAAAGTGCAAAAAGAGTAATACCCAGCTAGGCTGAAAACCCCAAAAAGGGCGGTCTAGGCAAAAGACAGGGTTGCACATAAAAAAAAGAGAAAAAATCTTAGTGCAAAAAGAGTAATGCCCAGCTAGGCTGAAAACCCCAAAAAGGGCGGTCTAGGCAAAAAACAGGGCTGCACATAAAAGAATAGAAAAAAAAAGAAAAAAATATATAGTTCACCAGAATGAACTACGAAGACCTGAGCCCCTTAGTCTTTCTTGTAAAAGGGGAACGTAGGCAGCCATATATGGTTCGGTCTAAACAATAAATAAAAATAAAGGGTATTTCAGTTTTCATAAAACGGGTCCCAATCAATAAGACATTTGAATTTCCATGAAATGTGTCTTGACTAATTTCTAAGATAATATTTCTTGTTCATTACAAGTTAAAAACTTCTTGATGAGTTCAAGCACGGTCTACTGGGGATAGGAATGACCATTTTCGGTCGGATGGCTGAACCTAATGATAGGCTACCTAATGATAAGCAAAATGCACATTTTGAGTTACCCATATACTCATTACAACATGCAAAGCATCAAAATAAAGATTCAAAGCCAAGAACAAATTTTTTTTTCCCCTCATAATTTTCGAAAAAAAAAAAAAAAATCACCCAAAAATCGATTTCAAGCAAAAATCGACAAAGGGAATGAAAAGATTCGAAGTATACCGTTCAGAGACTCGGATCAGTGGCACAATGTTGCCAAGCATCGGGGTATGGCTCCTCCGCAATCGATTGCGAAAGAGAATAGTGCCTCCTCATTCGGACAAGCTCCAATCGCCTCTCCGCTACCGGACCACGTCCTTGGCCTTGAAAAGCACCTCCCCCATGTTCCATTGCTTGAAAATCGAAGAAAAATAGAAGAATTTTGGAGCTTAATAGCCAAAAATGGCGGATTTGCGACTCTCTCTCTTTCCTCTCGTAAAATTCAAAAAATGGATTGGGGAAGAGGAAGGGCGTTGGCCCTCATTAAGACCAATCGATTCTCGACCTCCTCATGCGCGGATAGGGTTGTAAGGGTCAAAAAGACCCTTTTGCCCTTTAAAAATCCAGGACTCTGCGGTTTAGTCCTCGGCTTAACGAAAGTTAGCAAAGTCGGCCCCTTTCAAGAAAATCATTCCCCGCCAGTAAAACGTAAGACCGATCTCCCCGAGAAAGATAACGGAATTCCGTTTCTTTCATCAAAATCACCACGGCAGTCAAACATAAGACCGATTTCCCCAAGAAAGTTAACGGAATCCCGTTTCTTTCATCAAAAATCACCAGCGATCAAACGTAAGACCGATTTCCCGAGAAAGTTAACGGAATCGTTTCTTTCATCAAAATCACCAACGGAAGTCAAACGTAAGTCCAATTTCCCCGAGAAAGATAACGGAATTCCGTTTCTTTCATCAAAATCACCAACGGCAGTCAAACGTAAGTCCGATTTCTCTGAGAAAGATAACGGAATCCCGTTTCTTTCATCAAAATCACCACGGCAGTCAAACGTAAGTCCGATTTCCCCGAGAAAGATAACGGAATCCCGTATCTTTCATCAAAATCATTCAACGGCAGTCAAACGTAAGTCCGATCTCCCCGAGGAAGATAACGAGATCCCGTATCTTTCATCAAAATCATCAACGGCAGTCAAACGTAAGTCCGATCTCCCCGAGAAAGATAACGGAATCCCGTATCTTTCATCAAAATCATTCAACGGCAGTCAATCGTAAGTCCGATCTCCCGAGAAAGATAACGGGATCAGTATCTTTCATCAAAATCACCACGGCAGTCAAACGTAAGTCCGATTTCTCCGAGAAAGATAACGGAATCCCGTTTCCTTCATCAAAATCACCACGGCAGTCAAACGTAAGTCCGATCTCCCCGAGAAAGATAACGGAATCCCGTATCTTTCATCAAAATCATTCAACGACGATCAACGTAAGTCCGATCTCCCAGGAAGATAACGAGATCCGTATCTTTCATCAAAATCATCAGCGGCGATCAAACGTAAGTCCGATCTCCTGAGAAAGATAACGGAATCCCGTATCTTTCATCAAAATCATTCAACGGCAGTCAAACGTAAGTCCGATCTCCCCGAGAAAGATAACGGGATCCGTATCTTTCATCAAAATCACCACGACAGTCAAACGTAAGTCCGATCTCCCCAAGGAAGATAACGAGATCCCGTATCTTTCATCAAAATCATCAACGGCAGTAAAACATAAGTCCGATCTCCCCGAGGAAGATAACGAGATCCCGTATCTTTCATCAAAATCATCAACGGCAGTCAAACATAAGTCCGATTTCCCCGGGAAAGATAACGGAATCCCGTATCTTTCATCAAAATCATCAACGGCAGTCAAACGTAAGTCCGATTTCCCCGAGAATGATAACGGAATCCCGTTTCTTTCATCAAAATTATTCCCCGGCAGTCAAACGTAAGACCGATCTCCCCGAGAAAGATAACGGGATTCCGTATCTTTCATCAAAGTTATTCCCCGGCAGTAAAACGTAAGACCGATTTCCCCGACGAATACGTCTGATTTTTCCCCAGCAAAGGCTAACAAAATCCCCAGCAAAGTTAACGGAATCCCAAAAAGCCAACGGAATCTCGAGTAGATTTCGAACTACGAAAGGGCTTGATTCCCACTAGGGATACGTAGGTAGCCTATCTTTAGGTCCAGCCCCTCGACCAAAACGGTCACCCTCTCCTTCGGCAGCAGACAAAGTCCATCGAAAGGCCATTTCACATCAAGGTTCGAGGCACCTAAAACGCCATCATCAAGGTTCGAGGCACCTAAACGCCATCATCAAGGTTCGAGGCACCTAAAACGCCATCATCAAGGTTCGAGGCACCTAAACGCCATCATCAAGGTTCGAGGCACCTAAACGCCATCATCGAGGTTCGAGGCACCTAAAACGCCATCTTGAGGTTCGAGGCACCTAAACGCCGTTTCAAGGTTCGAGGCACCTAAAATGCCATCTTGAGGTTCGAGGCATCTAAAACACCATCATCTCTAGGGTCGGAGACCCGAACTACGGCCGGCTTGATTCCCGATCGGGATACGTAGGTAGCCTATCATTAGGTTCAGCCATCCGAGTAGAAAATGGTCATTCCTATCCCAATGAGCGGATAGCCATCCCAAATACCGAAAATGGTCATTCCTATCCCAGACGGAGCGGATAGCCATCCGATCGAAAATGGTCATTTCTATCCCCAGTAGAGAGGATAGCCATCCGACCGAAAATGGTCATTCCTATCCCCAGCAGAGCGGATAGCCATCCAACCGAAAATGGTCATTCCTATCCCCAGCAGAGCGGATAGCCATCCGACCGAAAATGGTCATTCTTATCCCCAGCAGAGTTTCTTTCCAGCAACCGACTGCAGAACTCGCTCATCAGGTTCGAGGCACCTAAAACGCCATCATCTCCAGGGTCAAAGACCCGAACTACGGCCGGCTTGATTCCTCTTAAGGATACGTAGGTAGCCTATTAAATAGGTTCAGCCACTCGATCACTTGATCATCCTGCCAAATATGGAGCCTTACTCTTATCGACGACCCCGCTTCCTTCGAAAGCGCCGTCGCCGAGGGGCTACTGTAAGTGCACCAATTTGAGCTTGTTAGTATTTTCGTTAGAAAATTAACGAAAGTTATAACATTTCTAACAATTCCCAATATTCCTAACATTTCTAACCAAGCAAGGGTAAAATGGGCATTGTTATTTAAAGATAAACCAAGGAAAGGAATCAAAAAAAACAAAAGAAATTAAAGAAAACCAAAAATAGAAACTGCTGGAACAAAAACTGGCTGTTAATTTGATTTTTTTTGAAAAATATTCCTCTTGTCCAAAGCCTAAAGCAGCATTTAATGAACAGTGCAAGCTCAAGGTCCTATCCGCGCGGATGAGTTTGTCATTTTCAGAGGACTATAAATTGAGGCCTCCAGTCTCAAAAATAAAGGAGAAGAACACATTTCCTCAACTGCACTTTGGCGAAAATAGAGAGAAAACAGTGAGAATTCCATAGAATTGTCACCTTTTTCTCAACTATTCAACCAAAATCACACTCACTCAAACACTCTCATATTCAAGTCTCAAACACTCTTACTTTTAAGCCAAAAACTCCAAAACACAAAGAAGATAGGTATAACCTTCCTCTTCTTACCCTAAATCTCTCATCCATGCATGCATTTCCAAACTACAAAATGTAGTTTGTTCATCTTCTTGCCCTAGATCCAAGAAGATCACCATGGAAGTTCATCTCCATGGATGATCTTCTACAAGGATCTACATTATTTTCAAAGTGTTCTTACTTTCTTGCAAAGAAAACACATCTTCAAAACCCTAAAACTCATTTTCATACATCAAATCTCATTTTCAAAGGATAAAATTCCCATTCCCAAGCAAATGAAGTGCTTAGTCCTAATGTACCCCAAGGATGGTTTGATATAGTTGATTCACCACTAAAATGTCAAGTGATCACTAATCAAAACCTAGGGAAATGGGGACAAGCATGGATGCCAAACCCCCTTTAAAATCACATTTTCCTTCTTGAGAAGTTGCTGTCCAGTAGCAATTTTCTAAGACCCCAGTCCATGGTCTAAATTTTTGGACACAGATAAACTTGGAATTTGGTGTTGACTACAAAACACTTTTTGTATCCAACATACAGAGCTTTCCAGACATATTTTTACTTTATTTTTTGCGTGAGTAAAACTCCCTTTTTCAAATTTTCTTTTGAAGGTCAGATCACCAGTCTATGGGAGTCCAGATCTCATATCTGAGATTTCCAGAAGGTTTTGGGTCCTCAAATCTTCTCCAAAATGGAAAATTATTTCTTAGAAATCTTATTTAAGGTGTCTGGAACAACTTTCATTCTCTGAGTTTTCTCAGATTATGAAGTTTTAAAGCCCTTAAATCCATTTCAAAATCGAGTGTCCACTGCCTTTTTCATTCTGGCAGAAGTGTTCTTCAACTTCCAAAAATCTTTTGAGTACCAAAACTCAACCCAAAAATCACATCAAAAATCATGGGATCTGTCCAAAGTCTAATAAAGAATTCTCAATTTTTACTTTTTTGAGTTTCAACTTATTTTGGCCAAAACACACACACACACACAAATGATTTTTAGCTTGGAAGACTCGTTTTACGAGGCATTCCGGGTGCACACTAACGTCCTTCCCGGCATGTAACGTGACCTCCGAACCCAAATCTCTAATCTCGGGCATTTTTCAAAGTTTTGGCCCTTAAAACAAAAATGGCGTGGCGACTCCGTCTTTTTCCGGTTTTATTTGATTTTCAAAGAAACGCAAAATCGAATTTTCCCGCGAAATTGGAATTTCAACATCATCACAGATTGGCTTGCGGAGGTGGAGAAATTCTTCGACTTGATGCAGGTTGAAGATGATAGGAAGGTGCCTTACGTAGCATATAAACTACGTGATGGAGCATCCGCATGGTGGGAACAATTATGTAAGAAGCGACATCGTAAAAATAAAGCTCCTATTCGTTCTTGGGCTAGGATGAAGAGGGAATTACGATCTCACTTTTTGCCAGATGACTATGAACAAGTGACATATCAAGCCTTTTTGGACCTTAAACAAGGCACTCGTTCAGTTGAAGATTATGCCCACGATTTTCATGCCCAATCAGCACGGACGAATTTGGATGAATCAGAATCGCAAGAAGTTGCAAGATTCATTAGTGGTCTACGGGTCGGCATTAAGACTCAGGTAGAATTATTTGCTAACCGATCTGTGAGTGAGGTTATTACTCGTGCCAAGAAGGTCGAAAGGCAGCAGTCATACAGGAGTTTTTCTATAACACCTTCTTCGAGTTCAAAGACTCAAGAAACCGAGTCTAGTACGGTGACGGGTTCGGAGGATGTACAGGTTGTGGAAACGTGTCAACGTGAGGGAAAGCAGTTGGCCCCCACCGACGTTCAAAATTCCTCGGTTCAGCATAACACCAGCACCACTAATCGTGGTCAACAAAATCAGAACCCTTATGCTAAGGTGTTAGGTCCTGAATGGTAGGAATCAGGCTAGAGGGGGGGTGAATAGCCTGAATAAAACTTTTTGCTTAAAAACTCTTAGTCTTTGTAAAAGGTTGTAGGAAACACACTTGCTAACCGTTAGATTAGTTTTGCACAGCGGAATTACGGTTAGGCTAGTGTTTACAACCGGTTAGGTAGAGTTTCAAAAGCAGTACGTTAAAAATCCTTATGCAAACAAGACAAATTATATTTCCAAGTAAGACAAACAAGTTGAGCAGTAGGTTGAGTCAATAGGTTGTGACCAGTTGAGAGAATGTCAACCAGTTACAACTACACAAAAATAAACAAACACACAGAAGAATGACACATTGTTTGAAGAGGTTCCACGAGTGTTAAATAAGCTGCTACGTCCTCTACCAAGTTTGGTCGAGAACTTGGATTTGTGAAAAGTGCACTACTATATTAATGGTTTCTACCTATTACAAGTTGCAAGCCAATGATTGAAGGTTTGCCAAACTAAAGGTGACCACTAACGGATCGTGCTACAATAAAGACTGGTGTTTTCTAGAGATGTGCTCACAAGTTGGTGATTTCTCTAGGGTGTTGTGTGTGAATCAATCAATGTGTTCCAAATGTAGTCTAATGAAGGAACACTACAATATTGATTGAGGTGCACATTGTATAAGTCTACGAGAGATGTCTAGTGAATAAGGGGACTTGAATTGAATGCTTTGAACTATGGAGTTTGCGGAATGGAAGTTCGAGCAACTCACTCTCAAGAATCATAAATGCACCAACCTTCTTCAATGCTCCAGGGAAGCTATTTATAGTGAACTTTGAAAAGGAGCCGTTGTCTTTGAAGAGGTTGCAATGATGACTTGATCGGGCATGCCTTTGAATTGAAGGATCTTTGCATTAAATGCACGAGATAGGAGAGAGAAGATTTTCCTTGTAGAGTGGTTGGAAGGATGTGAGTCTTGGTCATTTTGACAATCTATTTTGAGCTTCGACGGCCGCGGGAATGTCACTTCGGCGTCTATTCGGCATGCTTGCTTTACCAACTTTAGCTAAAGGGATTCTTTGGGTAGTTGGGATCAATAAATGCTTCGGTTAGGCTAGGGTGAGGAAAGCTTCTTGAGGAAGCCTTAGCCGGCAAAGGATAGGATACACACTGTGAAGGTTACATCGGCTAGGTAGGCAACCGGTTAGGTTGACATAGCGGTTAGGAATTCAATAGGTTATGTTAGCAAGAGTAACTCACGAGAAAATAGCACGGGGGCAAATCTTCACATCTTCAAGTCTTGAAGGTCTTGAGAAATTTACATGAAATAAAAACAACGGCACTAGCATTAAGGGGACCTATCATACATAGAAAAATTCTATTGGGTCTAATTAAAATTAGGGGTCCACATTAATGCTTGTTGTGATTGGGTTTAAGCAATTCTAAAACTAAGCATATATTTGACTAAAATCTCCTCCTAATTGCTTAAGTCCAATCACCCTAGGTTAGTATCATCCTGACTTAGTAAAAGAATGACTGAAATTTTATCTATTAGATATGTCATTCCCTAAGTCAAGTAACATCATAGATGTAACCTAAGAAAGCTTACAGATAGATTGAAAGCTTAGAAATTTAAAACAAGTTAAAGTAAAATATTTTTGAATGAGTAAACCTGCAAAATGAAATAGTTAGAATAGTTTGAACATTCAAAAATAATTAAAATAAAATAAGGAAAGACAAGTTATTCAAAACAACGAGTTTGAGGTTAAGGAAATCTCATTGATTAGTCTTCATAGGTTAAGCAAAAGATGGAAAGACAAGTTCCTCATCGGTTACATTCTAGGCCCCGGGGCGGTAGGATCATCGGTTGGAGGCAAATCCTTGGGGTGCGAAGGAGGGGTAGCCGATGGGTGGCCGGTTGAGTGCGAGATTTCTTGGGTGACTTCTTGGCTTCCTTTTCATCTCTCTTCCTTTTCTTCCTAGCAGACTTCTCAGCATCACGGTCAGCTAGCATCTTCTTGAGGACTTCATTTTCAGATTTAAGCTTGATCCTCTCAGTGTTGGTCTTTCTAAATAATGAGGCTTGATCGGCTAGCTTCGATTCATCCTCTTGATTTCTTCGGTTGCAAGCTTGAGATCGGTTTGAGCATCCTTGGCGGTGTTCATCAATTCTTTGTTCAAGCTGGGTCAAGGCACCTAGGCGAGTGGAGAGATCGGTGATCTTGGCATCTTTATCAAACAAATCGGCCACATAGTTAGCTAGGTCCTTTGCATAACCATGCTCCATTCTGTCTAACCTCTTCTCTTCCTCCTCTGATTGGACTTAACCATACTCGCAACCGGGGCATCATAAAGTTCACAAAGATCACGAACTACAACAGGTCGGTTGAGTTCTTCCTCGGGAAGCTGGTTGAGGAGCATCGGGGGAAGGATCGGCATCACTATCGGTAGAAGAGCCACCGGTTGAGGAGGCGGCCGATATAGGCTGGAGGATCGGTTGGAGGAGCGATAACAAGCTGTTAAGGCTTGAACCGGTTGGGGAATGAACACTTGGATGGCAAGGGAAGGATTTGGTGGAGAAAGAGGAATGGTAGGAGGCTTCTCGGTTAGATGTGCGAGAGAGGGAATAGAGCGACCGGTAAGAGATGGAGTTGGAGAACTGTAGAGGCATCGGTTGAAGAATCGGTTGGAGAGCGACATGAGCTGGACCGATCCTAGAGACTTGACCGGTTGGAGAAAATGTAATCTCCTCATCAACAGATACGGAAGAAGCAATAGAGGAGGCGAACACAAGGAAATCATTGGGGTCGAGAAGAGATCGAGTCGAGATTCAAGGCTAAGAGTGATGGCATTACGAATATCATGGGCTTCATCAAATGCGGAGGCAATAAGATGCAGCGGTAGGGGCCAATGATAAAGCATGTTGCCTTGATTGAATCAAAGGAATAACCACGAGAGCTAGGAGTAGAAGGGATGCTTGCCGAATGTTGCTCCATGGCCTAGGATTGCCATTTCTCAAAATAGAAAATGAGGCACATTTGGCATTAACCCAACTCTGTGAGTAACTTCGTAGCACCATCTCAAAATTCGCAGCTCCAAAACCTGAGTAATACGATTGTTGACTGAAAGATAACGCATGAAAATATTATCAGAAGAAAATGTGCACTCTATCGGTACAGAATCAATTTGAGCTACACCCCCTTGAATTCTGATATGACGAAGCCTTTGAGATTTGGAAGGAGAGACTGTCGGTTTCTGCTTGGAAGGGAATTTGGTGATCAACTGTTGATCGGTTTTGGAGGGCTTGACCGATTGACCCTTGGGTGGAGGAACCGAAGGCGAAGTTTGAGTGCAACCGGTTTCGGGCTTTGAAACTTGTTTCTCCGGGGCCAACGGTTACGGACGGGTAGAAAGGAACATCAACCTCTTTTTCTTTCAACTTTTTGGAGTTCTTGGGAAAATGGAGGAGGATCGAAACCAACTTATACTCGGCACGGCTAGTAATCTTCTCATGGGGTTCAAAGAGTGGAATACCATGAGGGGTTCGAGGAATGGAAGATACGGTTGTATAATAGTTTAAGGGAGAGAAGATGTCTTTTTGAAGAACGCGAGGATCGGCGTAAGCGGTGGGACGGCGGGATCCAAGATATTAAATTCTTCTTCATCATCGAAATTTCTTCCACAAAGAAATCAGAATCTCCATCGGGAGCATCGAAGTAGGAATAGTAGAAGATGGAGGTACGGACCAGGAGTCTCCTCCTCAACTCTTGGAGGGCTAGAGAGCATAGGCTGAATTTCTCTTACTTGGTGTCAAGAATTGAAGCTTGAAGAGCTTGAGCGGTGGCAAGCGCATCGGTTCGGTCTTGTAGCCGCTTTTCCTCTACATCAAATAGGCTAGCGGCCACGGCTTGCTGCGAGAAGGACATCATCGGGATCAATCGGTTGAGAGACTCTAACCGGTTCGGAAGATCTGACGGTTGGAGGGATTGAAACCGGTGGAGGCATCATCGGTTGAGTAGAGGTGGGATGTCGGTAGAGCCTCCTCCCAAAGGGGTAGCCGGTGACGTATCGGTAATGCCTCCTCCCAAGCTTCTAACCGGTGCCATCGGTTTGGGAGTGGTAAAAGCTTGATTCGAGCTCTCCATTCGGTCGGAGTTTGTCCTCATCATCATCGAACTTGAACTGGAACTAGATTCGGCAACCTCTTGATTTTTCTTTTTCTTCCTCCTCATCTTCAAACATGGCATCAATCTCTTCATCGATGGCAGTAGGCCATTTGGTAGAGGTGGGTATGCTGAGAAAAGAAATCGGCTAAGGAAATATTTCAGTAGCCTTGAATTCATTGTCCATATCCGTAAATTATCCAACAAATCCATCACATTCACGATAGTGATTCTTCCTTGGGACAAGGCAAACCGGTTGAGTCAAAGTTTGGGAGAGAGTCAAACTCCATTTCATATCTCCCAGTTGGTAAAAATCTGTCTCAATCAAGGTATCTTCGACTCCATAGAGAATAGCAAAATCAGCCCATACAGCTTGGACCATCATGTCCTGCCTCATTCTATCTTGAGCTAAGAAAACAGCATTCCATTTGAGGGAAGTTGATCAAAAAATTTGTTGTATAGCTTGATAAGGCTGCGCCTAGAAGCGGAAAGATCAAAATCTACGAGACGGCAAGGTCTGGCTGAAGTATACACCCTTCTCAATATGTCGGTTTCCAAAATCAATGTAATCTTGGATGTTGCCCAGTAGGTACGGAAGACTTGTTGATTTCATGGAATTGAAGCAACTTCCGAATAAACAGCGGCAAATGATCAATAGGATAAACCCAACTAGGAGAGGGAGCGGGCGAGGGTTGATAGCCCGTAGTTGTTGTGGAAAATGTGGAAGGTAGGATTTACGATCGGTTGGCATCGTCGGTAAGAGGGATTAGAGGCGTGGCCAGGTGATAGGTATGTCATCGGTCAAGGTATCATGGCTAAGTAATCGGTTGGGGATAAAGGGTATGAATGAAGAAATATCGGCTTCAATTCTCTTTCTTCTTTCTGCATTTTCCTTGGCTATTTGGGAAGGAGTTTTTGGGATTGGTTTTGATTTTGAAGTGGCTGGAGGAGGAGTAACTGGTTTGGAGGATTTTCTAGCAGACTTTTTAGGTCGGATAACAGTGGAGATGGGTTCTCTGTCTTCAGTATCAGGTTCTGGGGATTTTCTTTTGGCCGGAGAAGGGATCGGTTGAGAAGGCTGAGGTTGAGAGACCGGCTTGGAGGAATCGGTTGACGGCTTCTTCTTCGGTTGAGAGGTCTTCTTCTTAGCCGGTTGGGCTTCGGTTGGAGCAGCAATGGGAGCCATCGGTTTGGCTTCTCTAAGAATTCTTGCTTGATCGGCCTTGTCGAAAGCTTTGACAAAGGACTTAGGAACAGAAGGTTGACCACCAGAAATAGTAAAGATAGAAGGAATTCTCATGAGGATTCTACTCATTAAGAGATAATGAATGGGCTTGGCCTTGTTAGATGCAGACAAGGGCTTCTCCTGGAATTTCTTGAAGGCGATGAGGATAACACGATAGATGAAGGAGCACCGGTTGAATCTCCTTTGAAGCATAACGGCTGCCATGGCTTCCCATTGTATCATGGTGATACAATGATGAGAACCAGAACCGGCAAATCACACATCGGTCAATGACTTCGGTTAGAGCATAATGAACGGCATCCAAATCGGCTTTCTTGTTCCCTTCACGGTCACGAATGGATCGGTTCCACGAGCGGTAGCGGGCGGCTTCCATATCCTTCGAAGTGACGAAGAGGAACCGGTTGAGGAAGAGTAGGGAAAGCTTAGGCTATGGAGGATGGGGAGAAATCAACGAGAAACCACCAGCGAAGAAGTAATGTGAGAAACAACAGGGCTTGGGATTATCATCAACTACGCCATTGTTGAAGAACTCATTGACAAGCTCATACAGAATGTCATCATTCCCCTACGGCATCAAGAACGGCAACAACCGGAAGCAACTAGCATGGCTTGGAGGATCTTCCCTTCTTGATTCGAAGAAGCTTGGTAGAATGTAACCTCAGAAAATGTCTTTCTTGGTTGGTTTGGGAGCCATCTGTCAAAAGATTTAAGAATCAAAAACATTCTAAGTTAGAACACAATTCAAAAGAAAACAATGTAAGTGAGGTTATGATTTTGAAAATAGTTCTAGTTCTTCAAGTTAAAAGAATTTGAGTATTTAGAAAAACTTTACCGAAAGGATTAGAGTTCGAAGAACAAAGAGAGAATGGAATTTGAATTCTTGAAAGTTCTAAGCTTTTGCGAGAGAGAGGGAATCGGAAAGCTTGAATGAAATGTTGTATTTCCTTATATAGTAGAGAGAGATAGAAGATGGAAAGGTTTCTTGAAATAAAGAAAACGTTTCAACTGCATGGCACAGATATTTAAAAAGATATTGAACACGATTT
Source organism: Adenophora triphylla var. japonica (assembly GCA_022495995.1). Classification (NCBI taxonomy): domain Eukaryota; kingdom Viridiplantae; phylum Streptophyta; class Magnoliopsida; order Asterales; family Campanulaceae; genus Adenophora; species Adenophora triphylla. The sequence goes on along the minus strand of JAFEMH010001133.1, from coordinate 249,715 downwards.
TAAATATGAGGGATAAAAACTAGGTACGTGTGTGCGGCGGTTAAACCATAATGCAATAATGACAAAAAGATAACCTTTTGATAAGCTGGAATGATACGAAGTTACCTTTTTGGTCACAAAATTTTAAATTTGACCAATCATCAAGTACAAAAGGACGGTAGTAGGAGGGAGTAGGGAACACAATGATGCTTTGTCGGTATAGGGTAAGGCGGTAGGCGGTGATAGGATTGATGGGACTTGTCGGCTAGGGCGCGTAGGTTAGAAACGGATTGTGAATAGTAATCCGCCCGCAATTCGTCGGTTAGGTAATGATCAATCGGTTGGTGACGTCACCACATTAGGCTTGGCCGATCAAGGATATGATCGGTTAGACAATGAAAATTGGTTGGTTAGGATAGAAGGCTTTTGCATCGGTTAGGGACCATCGGTTAGGGGATGCTTTTAATCGGTTAGGATATCTTACATACCGGTTGAGAGTAGGTCAAGAGCATCGGTTGAGCATAAGTAAATGAGGCACCATCATGATCGGTTGAGAGCTTTTACGACGGCAAAGTTAGCACAATAATTTAACGAATATCAATCATGCCTAGTTCTCCTCTAAGGAATTCAAATCTTTTAATTTCCAATGGTTTTGTCAAAATATCGGCTAGTTGATAATCGGTATGGACTTTTAAAAGAACAATGTTACCCTTTTCAACGTGATCCTTGAGGAAGTGATATTTGATGTCTATGTGCTTGGTCTTTGAATGCATCACGGGATTGTTGGAGGCTGATATGGGCGAGGTATTATCACAATAAATAGGACATACTTCTTGAGGATTTCATAGTCCACGGTTGTTGCTTCATCCATAGAATTTGTGAACGGCAACTTCCGGCGGCTATATACTCGGCTTCGATCGTAGAAGTGGAAATTGATGCTGTTTCTTGCACGACCGGGGAAACCAACCGGTTACCTAGAAATTGACAAGTTCCACTAGTACTTTCTGGTGACCCTACAAGTGCAAAATCGGCATACGAATAACCAATTAGTGTAAATGATGAATCTTTCGGATACCACAAACCTAAGTTAGCAGTTCCCACAAGATATCTAATGATTCTTTTGACGGCTTGCAAATGAGATTCTCTAGAATTCGGCTTGAAATCTAGCACATACACATACGGCAAACATGATATACGGCCTACTAGCGGTTAAGTAAAGTAGAGAGCCTATCATACCTCGGTAGAGTGTCATATCTACTTTCTTACCGGATTCGTCTTTGTCTAAGTGTACATTTGTGGCCATTGGAGTGCTTTGAGGATGAGCGGAATCAAGACCAAATTTCTTGATTAGATCTTTGGTATATTTGGCTTGATTAATGAAAATTCCTTCTTGGGTTTGCTTGACTTGAAGTCCTAGGAAAAAGGTTAGCTCACCCATCATGCTCATCTCAAATTTGCTCTGCATAAGCTTCTCAAATCTCTTGCATAATTTTTCGTTAGTAGATCCAAAAATTATGTCATCAACATATATTTGAACTAACAATGAATGACCATTATGCTTTGCAATAAATAAGGTGGTGTCGATTTACCTCATTCAAACTTCTCACTAAGTAGGAATTTGGAGAGAGTTTCATACCATGCTCGCGGTGCTTGCTTGAGGCCATACAAAGCTTTATTCAATTTGTAGACATGATTAGGCTTCTTAGGATCTTCAAAACCGAGAGGTTGATCTACATAAACAAGCTCTTGAAGTTCCCCATTGAGAAAGGCACTTTTCACGTCCATTTGATATAGCTTAAATTCTTTGTAGGCTGCATAGGCAAGAAATAACCTAATGGCTTCTAATCTAGCTACGGGAGCAAAAGTCTCATCATAGTCTATTCCTTCCTCCTGTCTATATCCTTTTGCCACTAATCTGGCCTTATTTCTTATAATTTTTCCAGACTCATCCAATTTATTTCTATATACCCATTTTGTTCCAATTACTGTTTGATCACTAGGTCTAGGCACTAATTCCCAAACTTTACATCTATCAAACTGGTTAAGCTCTTCTTGCATAGCTTCTACCCGGTGGGGTCATCAAGTGCTTCATCGGTCTTCTTTGGTTCTATGTTGGAGACCATAGCGAGAGGAAAATAAACCATGTTGTTCCTCTAAGTTTCTTAATTGGCCTCTAGTCATTCTAGGTCCAAAGACATCACGAATAACATTTTCTAAAGGATGATTTCTAGCGATCTCACTTCCCTAGGTAGGTCTTGCACGACCGATTCTGTCTTAAGGTTTCTATGGGAGGAGTGGAATCGGTTGAGGGAGAGGAGACCGGTTGAGGTGATCGGTTAGGTGAGGGTGATGATGATGGTGATCGGTAATTGGAGATGGAAATGGTAGGTTGATGGGTGAAATTGGTTCGGCTTCGAGGTGATGAATTGGGAGTTGTAATATGAGGACTAGTTGGTAAGGGATCGGTGTTTGAGATTGACTATTTGATTGCCTAACCGATTGAGGAAAGAAGGAGTCATCAACTAGGTCTCTACGAGGTTACACCACTAGAGGCGACGGTTGAGTTGGAGGCGATTTGCGTTGATCTTTGGTGGATTGATTAGAGTTTTGATTATCTGTTTCACTGTCTCAAAAACACCCGAGAACTATCGGTACTATTTGGAGCCTTGTCGGACTCTAGCAAATCAAATTCATCAAAAGTAACATGAGCAGATTCAACAATTTTCAACAACCGTTTATTAAAAACTCTAAATGCCTTACGTGCTTGGCGTATCCCACAAAAATGCCTTCATCGGCTTTTTCATCAAATTTACCTCGGCGTTCTTTACCGTTGTAAAGAACATAGCATTGCGTAGAAGATCTTGAAGAAACTAATATTGGGAATTACGCCACGCCAAAGCTCATAAGGGGTCTTGTTGTGAAACTTGTTGACCAAAGATCTAATGCAGGTGAAGCAAGGCTGTATGTATAGCTTCGGCCCAAAAATACTTGGGGAGCCTAGCTTCGGATATCATTGTTTTTCCGGCTTCGATCAATGTCTGTTCTTTCTCTCAACTACACCATTTTGTTGCGGTGTACCCAGCTGAGAAATTGTGGTCTATTAAAGTGATCATCACGATCTTGAGCGATTCCAAGATTTTGAACTCCGTTCCATTATACGATCTCATGCTTGATGATATCACATTCTTTTGGGTTTGAAGTAGACGGAATAATCTGTAGCAACTTCATATGTATCATCTTTTGAAGCAAACATCTCTACCCAGGTATATCTTGAGAAATCGTCTACAACAACCAAGGCATATCTGCTACCCCCAAGCGCGGTAGTTGTGGGGCCAAGCAGATCCATATGTAGCAGTGGAGGCACCTAGAAGTGGACATGCGGGGGCTTCTTTGCGGAAAGATTCTTTATGTTGTTTTCCCGATTGGCGGGCTCTACATTTCCTTCCATGATCGCGGACACTGAGGTAAGCGGCGACAAGATTTTTATTGGCCGGCTTGGATAGATATTTGAAGTTCGGGTGGCGAGTCTCTTGTGCCATAGCCGGGAATTCTCAACGATGTTCTTAGCTACAAAACAAACATTAGTAACATTCGAGACATTGTTTAAATCTATAGCATATACGTTACCTTTTCTATATCCGGTGAGAAGTGTTTCACTGTAGCAATGTCTTTCACATAGCAGTTGGAAGAATTGAAAACACAATGCATACCTTTGTCACAAAATTGTGAAATAGAGAGAAGGTTGTGTTTTAGACCATCCACCAAAGATACCTACGTACCGTTTGTACCTCTTTTGATGGATCCACGGCCAGATAATTTTACCCTTTGCGTTGTCACCAAAGACAAGCTGGAGGACCGAGATGCTTCTTCCCGGATCGGTTAGGAGATCGGCATGACCGATCATATGCCTAGAGCATCCACTTGTCCATAATCCAAACATCCTTACCGGCATCGGTTGAGGCCATTAAGCATTCTGAAATAAAACGGTAAGCTTATGGTCCCCCTTATTCTTTTGGGTCCAAAGAGTTAGTTCCTCTTTGGCGGCCATACTCCACCGCCACACGAGCTTTTAGACTCGGCGGGTCCGGATAGGTGCTTCAAGAGGCATTCATAAGCCTTGTGACCAATAAAACCACGGTTTACACATTTATTAGAAGATGGTGAGAGGGTTCGGATGAGTTGATGTTCAATTTGGCCAATGCTTGAAGAGTTCATTAATTGAGCGAAAGCAGATCCTTTGGGGACGAAGGTGATGGAATTAACTTTGTTAACTTTGTTGCATCGGTTTAGGAATGCCTTTTGGTTGGGTTGCCTTTAGGTTGGGTGACCGGTGACGGTTGATTGGCCGGTCATACCCTTACCGATGTCGGTTACCTTACCGGTTGAGGATTCTGACTGCTGACACTATCAACAATTTTAATTCCACCTTTGCTTTTGCCATCACTAAGTGGAACATATTGTCCTAGCTCGGGATCGGCTACCTCGGTCCATTGGGATTTGTTTTTGTTCAAATAAGCTTTCATACGTACTCGTCCTTTGGGATAGGTGTGAGGGACGGCTTTGAAAGGTTTGGTTAACTCTTTCTTAATCATTTTGGATTGAGCATCATCAAATTTACCCATCAAGTTTTCGAGAGGCAGGACTTGGTAGCTTGGTTTTGTCATTCTTTGTCTTTTTCTTTCTTCTTTGGAGGTAAAACTAATTCGGTTGTAACATCTCGGTTAGGAGATATTTGATCTTGTATAATAGTCTCCATAGCGGCTCGGGATTTAGAGAATGTGTCAATAGTTTTTGAAAGAGATTTATTCCTTGACACAAAATCGGCAATTTGACAAACGAGATATGTTTAGTCTCTCGGTGAGTTCTTGATTATCTTTCTTTAGCGATCGGACTCTAGCTTGCTTTCTTTCAAAATTTTTATTTCGGCTTTCAAAGAGTCATTTTCGGTAGAAATCAATTTGAAATTATCGGCCATAATTTTGTGAGCTTCATTTAATTTTTCAAAATCGGAGAAGAGCTCATTCATCACCTCTGCCATTTCGAGACTTTGACATATTTGGCATTGGGTCAACGGTAAGTGAGAGGAAGAGGATGATGGTTCAAAATTGGGATCAAAATTTGGTAGTGAAGATATCGGTTCGGGGTTAGGCTCGGTTAGAGGCTTTAAGTGAATCGGTCGGTTCTCGAAGCATCGGTTGATAAGAAGGCGATCGGTAAGGCTTGAGCTTGATAGGTCGGTTGAATTGGTTGCATCGGCGGTGCGAGAGTGGGCATGGTTTTAGGCCCGACCATAGAGGGATCCACCTATGTTTTGAATTTTGAAGTTATATGGATTACTGCATCTACCTTGGGAGTAGGAATGGGTTCATCAAAGTATGTCGGGGAGATCTCGAGAGGTGGGGTGTGGTCAACATAGGATGATTGTTCATTGGAATTGGGATGTCTAAAGATAGGAGTATGTAGGGAGATGGGTTTATCATATGTTCCATCCATAGCAACAAAGCGACATCAACATCTTCATCGAGTCGGCATAGTCGGCTTCCTCATTCTCGAGTCGGTCTCGAACCGGGCGGCATAGCTTTTTCGGTTCCATCCTCGGCAACTAAGCTCTTAGATTTAGATCTAGGGAATTTCTTGAATGGTTTCTTCCTCAAAAATTCATATTTAGGTTGAGGGCATTTGGAGGCAAAATGGCGGGTTTTCTACAATTGTAACACACAAGCTCACCTTGGGCATTCTTTTCGTCGGTTGAGATTGAGGTTTGGCCTTTCTTTTGGAAGTTCCCGGATCTATGGAAGGATGAGGCTTTGGGTTGAAATGATTTCTTTGTGGGATTTCTTAAAATCCTTAAACTTTACGTAGTTTCGGCTAATGCGGCAAATTCATCCTCTACCTCAAGAGGTGTGTTAGAAGAGGTATTGGCTAGAGTTGGTTGAGGTGAGATGTTGAGGGAGAGTCATTGGTGGTAATTTGGCTAGTAAGCATAGAAGAACCGGGGAAGATCTCGGTACGAGTGGCGAGAGATAGATTTTTAAATTGTTTTGAACTCCACTCAGTAGGTTGAGCTCTTCCTCATATAGAAACAAAGTAGACACAATGTTACGGATATGAGTAGTGTTCAAATCACGGCATTCTTTCAAAATAGCGACCTTCACATGCCACAAGTCTCCAAGAGAATTGAGGAATCTCATGTTTAGGTCTTTCATGGTATAGACTCTACCTAAAGATGCACAAGAGTTACTCACCTCGCGAGAATCGGTCGTACGTTTCCTTCATTGTTTCATTAGGATTCTTTTTGAAGGACTCAAACTCAGCAACGCTTTTGTAGTGTCTTTTGTCCTTGGCCACTTGATCTCCTTCAAAGTATCTGAGGAAACTTTCCCATACTTGTTGAGCGGTCTCATAGCATTGTACTTGTTTGTACGATCTGTCATCAAGTCTGAGGTTATTATGTGCAATGCTTTTCGGTCTAAGGAATCAAAAAGTTTGTCATCGTCAGTCCATTCTTCACGACGTTTTGGCACATAAGTTTCATAAACCTCAAAGTCTTGTTCAGACTCTCTATCTGCATGATACATGAGAGGAGTTTTGGGTGCTCTTGTTGCAAGATTGATTTTCGGGGTGTCATTGGACCATCTCGACTACGGTAGTTAACCTATCATCTATTGAATCCAAGTACCGCATGATTACGTTTTTCCATACTGGAAATTCGTTATCGTTCAACAGGGGAACGGATGTCAAGTTGTATGTTTGCATGAGTTTTCCCGCCATTTTGGAATTGGCAATTCAAGCGGTTAAGCTTGGAAAAATGATTTTCGAAAATTGCTTGCTACGATACCAATTGTTAGGTCTGAATGGTAGGAATCGGGCTAGAGGGGGTGAATAGCCTGAATAAAACTTTTTGCTTAAAAACTCTTAGTCTTTGTAAAAGGTTGTAGGAAACACACTTGCTAACCGTTAGATTAGTTTTGCACGAGAATTACGGTTAGGCTAGTGTTTACAACCGGTTAGGTAGAGTTTCAAAAGCGATGCGTTAAAAATCCTTATGCAAACAAGACAAATTATATTTCCAAGTAAGACAAACAAGTTGAGCGGTAGGTTGAGTCAATAGGTTGTGACCGATTGAGAGAATGTCAACCGATTACAACTACACAAAAATAAACAAACACACGAAGAATGACACATTGTTTGAAGAGGTTCACGGTGTTAAATAAGCTGCTACGTCCTCTACCAAGTTTGGTCGAACTTGGATTTGTGAAAGTGCACTACTATATTAATGGTTTCTACCTATTACAAGTTGCAAGCCAATGATTGAAGGCTTCCCAAACTAAAGGTGACCACTAACGGATCGTGCTACAATAAAGACCTGGTGTTTTCTAGAGATGTGCTCACAAGTTGAGTGATTTCTCTAGGGTGTTGTGTGTGAATCAATCAATGTGTTCCAAATGTAGTCTAATGAAGGAACACTACAATATTGATTGAGGTGCACGATGTATAAGTCCTACGAGATGTCTAGTGAATAAGGGGACTTGAATTGAATGCTTTGAACTATGGAGTTTGCGGAATGGAAGTTGAGCAACTCACTCTCAAGAATCATAAATGCACCAACCTTCTTCAATGCTCCAGGAAGCTATTTATAGTGAACTTTGAAAAGGAGCCGTTGTCTTTGAAGAGGTTGTAATGATGACTTGATCAGGCATGCCTTTGAATTGAAGGATCTTTGCATTAAATGCCTGAGATAGGAGAGAGAAGATTTTCCTTGTAGAGTGGTTGGAAGGATGTGAGTGCGGTCATTTTGACAATCTATTTTGAGCTTCGACGGTCGCGGGAATGTCACTTGGCGTCTATTCGGCATGCTTGCTTTACCAACTTTAGCTAAAGGGATTCTTTGGGTAGTTGGGAGCAATAAATGCTTCGGTTAGGATAGGATGAGGAAAGCTTGCTGAGGAAGCCTTAACCGGCAAAGGATAGGATACAACCTGTGAAGGTTACATCGGCTAGGTAGGCAACCGGTTAGGTTGACATAGCGGTTAGGAATTCAACCGGTTATGTTAGCAAACCGAGTAACTCACAGAAAATAGCACAGGGGCAAATCTTCACATCTTCAAGTCTTCAAGGTCTTGAGAAATTTACATGAAATAAAAACACTGGCACTAGCATTAAGGGGACCTATCATACATAGAAAAATTCTATTGGGTCTAATTAAAATTAGGGGTCCACATTAATGCTTGTTGTGATTGGGTTTAAGCAATTCTAAAACTAAGCATATATTTTACTAACATAAGGTGTTTAGTGATAAGTGTTTTCGGTGTATGCAACAAGGGCACATGGCTAGTCAATGCCCTACGAGACGAAGTGTCAACTTTCCGGGATGACGGAGTGGATAGTGATGACGATGTGATCGATCTTAATGAGGAACTGGAAGAGCAAAATATTCATGACTCTTTGATGGTTCAACGACTTTTATTGACAACCGCTTGTGAAGATAATGATCCACACCATCACGATATCTTTCGAACAAACGAGAATGTCATCGATAGTGGTGGTCGTGTGAATTTATTGGCCCTTAGTTACGACGATTCGTTGAATTTGGAAGCAAAACGAAGGTGGACGAGAGATCGTTGGGATCAATATTTGCCGCCTCGAGATCGTTCTCCACCCCGGCCACGTGAGGCTTTGAGATACTTTATTAATGGTCAGTGGAGGGAACATGCCGACGGGTGGCATCTTTTTGTTACTCGTCGCGGTAGGATACTTGGTATTGGTCCTTTTGTTCTATGAGCGGTTCCTTCATAGTTGGTTTCTACATTTGGACTTTTTATGATTACATGGATTCGGGACGAATCCTTTTAAAGTGGGGAGTATGATGTAGATCGTATTGAGGACGAACAACTTGGGGACCAAGAGGGCATGTCATTTGAAAACTCGATGTTTAAAAGAAAAGAAATACGATGCGAGAGTGCTCGGCCGAGCTGTTCCTTGCCTCGGCCGAGGAGCGAAAGGCGGTAACTTGGTTTTTGGATAGCAGCTGTGCTCGGCCGTGCTATGTATGCGACTCGGCCGTGCAGTGCCTGAAGGGTTGTGTCCGTTGGATTCATATGGGTTGCTCGGCCGAGCTGTTCCTTGCCTCGGCCGAGGGGTGCCTGGAAGGTGGTACCTGTTCGTGAATGGCCAAGTTTGAAGAATGTTTGTGCTGGTTCAATGTTTCACCCAAGGGACATGTTTGTTTAAATGTTTGTGACGGTTCAATATTTGTGTCTCTTCAAAACATTTGTAAATAGGTTTATAAATACTCTAGTCATTCATTTGTAAAGAGATAGATCAGTTTATTCAATTAAAGAATTGCGTTGCAATTATTGTCCCTTCTCGGTTTATATTCTAAGTTAATTTTAACTTTAGTTTATTAGTTCTTATCTATTCGGTGAATTCCGATTAGTGGCGAACTTTATCTCAACTCTTATCCTTTTGGTGGATTCCAAGGATGGAGAGTTATTATATAGGTTTTGAGATTTTCCCTTGAAAGCCTTGTTTGAGATTCGTTTAGGCGATTCTCATTTAAATTATTCCGCTGCGTATACATCACCTTGGCATGGGGTTTAGTATTAGTTTATACAATAAAATTTCACAAAATCTGGGGAGAAACGCGTTTCTCCGTCGCTTCTGGAGAAACGGGGCTTGTTTTGTCGCGCGACATACTTAGCCACCACAACTGGATATCCTTTCCAAAGCTTCTGGATATCCAGAAGCTTTGGAAAGGATATCCAGAAGCTTTGGAAAGGATATCCGAAACCAAATATTTTTACGGCTATCCTTTCCAAAGCTTCGGATATCCATATTCAATGTTACGGATATCCGTAAGCTTTCTGGAAAAATGATATCCGAAAAATATTTGGTTTCGGATATCCTTTCCAAAGCTTCCTGATATCCTTTCCAAGCTTCGGATATCCGAAGGCGATGAAAGTATATCTTAAAAGCTTATTATGTCGCGCGACAAAACAAGCCCCGTTTCTCCAGAAACACGGAGAAACGCGTTTCTCCCCAGACCGACTCATAAAATTTTGATCACAATTTTATTAAAATCTATCTAACCATATATAATTCTAAAAATTATTATTAATTCAATATTAAAAATAAAACCAATACTATTTTTCTCATTGTCATTAGGGTGGACTTTGAGTCAACTTCATGCATTGACTCTCATTGGGTCTTCTACTATCTACTTGATATGTAGGGATAAAAAAAAAGTCACATTTAACAACCCATGGTAGGTATGGCACTCAGGTCTATTTTAGAGTAATTATTCAAGGGAAACATTAGGTTAAAAGGAATATATTATCTTTAGTTCTTTCTAAATAATATTGTCCCAAGGAAAATTGGTATAATTTGATTTTTTAGAGTTTTATAAGTATAAATAATTTGATTTTTGTGGTCACTTTAGTTGAGATTTGACCCAAAAAATATGAAAAAACAATTATTATCATGAAATTCTAAAAGTTGAGATCGATACACTGTCAAAAATACTATTTACTACAATTTTTAGAGTTATATAAGGATAAATACCAAATAGATTTACATAATTATTGATCAAAATTCAAACGAGTTGATTATAAAAAGTAAAGAAAGACAATTTGATGGAAGTAGTACTATATAAATAAATGGCTTGAATAAAAGGCTGATAAAATTTATGCATCATAAAAATTACAACAATTCTTGAGTCTTTCTGAAATTCTTGAAGCTCCATATCCTCCTGGGGCATACTGCTCTCCAATCTGAAATTACCAGTTCATACAAGTACAAATCTTCAATTTATTATACTTTCATTAAGTTTACTATAAACACATTTTAAACCTTATTTCTATCAATTTAGGAACAGTTTTTGAAGGAAAAGTTTCAAACAACCTTCATTTTGAGACAAAAAAGGTCATTCGATTTGGGACGGAGGGAGTAATTAAAACTTATTCATACTTTCAATACAATTTACATACACAACTTGTTATACAGAGGTAAAGGATGTATGTATATTGTATATATATACCTTTGAATGTATGGTATGGAATATGGTGTCATTGACAATGGAAAAACTGGCATTGACCACATCAGCACCTTCTTCAAGAAGCACTTTAATGGTCTCCTTAAACATGAACTGACAATCAAGTCCTGTTACCAAAACCACCTCTAGAACTGAATCCATTTCATGAATATCGATTTGTACTGATTTCGACGACCCTGCAGAAGCCATTGCTTGGCTATTAATATTATCCAAACTTGTTTCAATCTTATTCTTGTCTAGGATACTACTAGTTTGATCAATTCCCATTAAGCTATCTTTTTTCTGCTTCATTCTCTCCAGCTTTATTTGTAACTCCTTTATGTAGTTTGCTGCTGCTTCTAGCTGATCAGGTAGTGATAATAAAGCTTCCTGCAATTAATAGACAATTTGATGATTATCAAATCTCAACATCATTTAAGAGAGAGAGAGAGAGAGAACAAGAACAAGAACAACTGAACAAGAATACTGTAACATTCACATAAACGCGTCTTAGACTGTCCATTCTGAGAGAGAGGGAGAGAGAGAGAGAACAAGAGCAAGAATACTGAAACATGCATGACATAAACGCGTCTCGGAGTGTCCATTCTAATTTAAGTTGAGAAACGCGTAAGCTGACTCGAGCAAATCACCTTACTGACATAAATAAAATTGTACAGATATAGAGAGAGAGCTAGAGGGAGAGAGAGAGAGAGAGAGAAAGAGAGAGAGAGAGAACCCTAGAGGGGTGATGGGGAAGAAGGGAGTTGAGCTTGGAGTAGAGGGCCTTCATATGAATCCTTCTATTCTTCTCTATAGTTTTTCTATCAACCCTACAATCTTGTGATGAAATGGGATTATTATTATTATTATGCTGTTGATCCATTGAATTGTTGATTGGCTTCAAAATATCAACCCTATATTGATGTCACATATGGTGTTTGCTTTTATGGTATGGGTTTTTTTATATGCTAAACTAGAAAAGAAAAGAGAAGAGCTTTAAGAACAAACTGCACTATGTACCATAATTACTATCTTATGAATAAAGCATTTATGGTCGTATCCACATGATTTTATCACCTTTGACCTTTTCACTTTCTTTGGAATTTTAATTTTCACATGAAATTCTAAAATGGGTATCAACCACAATTTTTTAGTTCAGACATGTAATAGGCAAAATTCACATTAATTGTAACAATTTTATGAACATATTCATGTACTCTTTTCAGATGATAGCAATGGTTTTTTAATGTTGAGTATATCAGGAGTTTTTTATCCGTTTCAAAATAAGTACTCTCTCCGTCTCGATAATTGCTTCACCCTTTTGGGGTGGACACGCAAATTAAGAAAATTGGTGAGTAGAGAAAATATTGTGAGTGTAATAGTAAAATAGGAGAGAGAATGAGTGGAGAAAATAGTAAATTTGAAAAATGTTGTGAGTGTAATAGTAAAATAGGAGAGAGAATGAGTGAGTGGAATAGTAAAGATTCTTTACCATTTTAGGAAAGGTGAAGCTTTAAACGGGACACCCATTTTGACAAAAAGGAAAGTTATTAATAGGACGAAGGGAGTATTGCTTTTCTAAATAGGAAAACAGTCTAGTCACCAGGGTAAACAATGTACAAACAATTAAATACATATTTCTTAGAAGATTGACATGTCCAATAAGTTACATACCCAAATTGTCGGTGGGACTCACTTGCCACACTTACTACAAAAATCTCGCTACCCCACTTTTTCTCTCCTACTTTACTTTCATACTCAACACTTAATTTTTTTCTTTAATTCTCACGCATTCAGGAGAATTGTTTTTTTAAAGAGAAAGAAAGGAAAGGAAAGGAAAGGAAACGTGGAAGAAGACTTAGGTTAGAAGTAGAAGAAGACTTAGGTTAGAAATAATGGCCATAGTAAATTAAAATTAGGTTGATTTGAAATGGACAAGGTTGAAGGATATGGGCCTAAGGAGGGTCCAGCTACTTTGCACAGGGTAAGGTTTGTATGGAGGAGGTTTAGACACGAAGTAATCGCCTGATTGGGATCAGCTTTTCACACATAAATGGGAGTTCCAGTTCCCATTATGTGAAAGCAAAGGTCAGACAACTGGAAATCATCTCTTCATGTTATAGAGATGCTCATCCAAATCCTGCTCCTGTTTGCCTTTATTAGGTTAAGGAGACTTGTTCATAATAATGTTACATGTTTTCTCATAATTGACACCCCCTCCAAGCATTTGGGGGCTCAATCTTACTTCACAGAAGTTGGGAGAGGTGGACGGTCGAGATGCAAATCGAGCTGAATGAATGGACGAGATGCATGAGCCGAGTAAAATGTCTAGAATATCCTTAATTAACCTCTATATGTGGATCATCGAGAATAGAATAAACAGACAAGATCAAGTGCGCGCCCAAATACCCCTCCAATCAGAGGACCCTCTCATGTCACGTACGAAGTATGTTAATTACTTAAATTCGAGTAAATCAAGAAAGTAACTCTTGTTTTATTATTGTGGGTCCAATATTACATTAACATCCGCACTATTTAAACAGTAAAAGTAATATGGTATTATTAGTAAACTAGTAAAGTTGGCTCCAACCTTAATAATGCCTATTAATAAACGTGACGTCGCTAACTGGACAATTGTTTACAAATATTGGTCACGTGTATCGCGTGACTAATATGTGTTAAATGATACGGGTCTATCAATATCAATTGAACAAGCCAAAATATAATGGAGTATTTTGGGATAATATTTTTATCGTCAACTTTAGAAATTGAAGGACGACTTTAGGAAAACAAATGACTGATATACCCTTACTTTGCGTTAAAACGTCTAATCTATTCTTATATCTCTCCCTAAAAAAAAAAAAAAGAGTTCTATCATCATAATCCTTCCTAATCCCACAACCAAACAACCACCTCTCTCTCTCTCTCTCTCTCTCTCTCTCTCTCTCTCTCTCTCTCTCTCTCTCTCTCTCTCTCTCTCTCTCTCTCTCTCTCTCTCTCTTCAAATGCCTCCAAACAGCCACCTTTCTCCCCACCACTAAGGCCTAATTCATCCTCGTTTACCGCCCATATCTCTCTCCTCCTACCTTTTACATAGACCGTTTGATCTTTGATTTAGGTTTTTTCTCTTTCCATATTTTCCTAATGGAATTATTAGATTTTAATTAACAATGTTATTATTTTGTTAATAATTTAACATATACTTTCCACTCCGTCGATGAAAGGCTGCCTTAAATTTCTAAAATGGCGTCGTTAGAAAGCACTTTTCACCAAATGGCAAAGAATTTTTATTATTCCACCCACTTATTCTCTCTCCCATTTCACTTTTATACTCACAACACTTTTCAAATTTAATATTTCCTCCACTCATTCTCTCTCTTATTTTACTATTACACTCACAACATTTTCTCCATCCTTAATTTACGTGTCGAGCTAAAATGGTAAAGCTATTATCGGGACGGAGGGAGTATTAGTCATGTGGGGGAAACATAACCAACATTCTTATATACTCCCTCCATATCCCGGTAATTGCTTCATCTTTTTGAGGTGGGCACGCAAATTAAGAAAATTGGTGAGTGGAGAAAATGTTGTGAGTGTAATAGTAAAATAGGAGAGAGAATGAGTGGAGGAAATAGTAAATTTAAAAAATGTTGTGAGTATAATAGTAAAATAGGAGAGAGAATGAGTGGGTGGAATAGTAAATATTCTTTGTCATTTTAGAAAAGGTGAAGCTTTAAACGAGACATCCGTTTTGACAAAAAGTAAAGTTATCAATGGGAGGGAGTAATTCGATGAAGAGTTCAACTAGTTGCTTACAAGGACATCCCCTTTAAATTATTAACGGGCATTAGTAAAATTGATTAATTTTGCTAATTTATCAATAGTATACTCCTTCTGTTCGCTTACAAAGTTCACACTTTCTATTTTGGGCGTCCGTTTACAAAGTTCACACTTTGTTTCTTTCCTAAAAAGGAAACCTTAAATCACTATTATCTTCACTCATTTTCTCTCCTACATTATTTTAATACTCACAAACCATCATAATTTACTATTCCCTCCACTCATTCTCTCTCCTATTTTATTTTCACACTCACAACACTTTCAATATAATACTCCCTCCTTAATTAACGTGTAAACAGTAAGTGTGAACTTACTAGGCGGACGGAGGGAGTATATATTAATTTTGTTGTTTAGACGTACGAAGGTTAAAGTGATGTTCGGACGTTAGTTTTGTGGTTTACTCCCTCCGTCCCATAGAACATTACCCCTTTTGCTATTTTGGGCGTCCCTCTTTAAAGTCCCACTTTCCTAAAAAGGAAACCTTAAATCACTATTCTCTCCACTCATTCTCTCTCCTACATTATTTTAATACTCACAACACCATTATAATTTACTATTCTCTCCACTCATTCTCTCTCCTCCTACTCACAACACCTACTTTAATAACATTATTCCTTATTTTCCGTTCTCAATAGTAAACGTGTAATGTTCTATGGGACGGAGGGAGTTATCATTAAGTTCTCACATATAGTATAGCTATAGGTGATCTGCTATGAATATATTTTTCACATATATAAGTTGGCATTTTGTCATTTTTCCAGATATTTCACTAGCCATCTCAAGCTAGATAGAGCAACCTGATTGATGCACAAAGGACTTATCCTTATAAAATGTCCTACTTCCTCCGTTTCAGCGGAACGTGGATTTTTGGTCAACTTGATCAAACTTTGACCAATAATTTAAATAAATAATAATGATCCTAATAAAAATTTGTTATTGTATCACGCTTAATAATATTAACAATAACATTTTTTGAATTTTTATTATGATCATTATTATTTATTTAAATTATTGGTCAAAGGTTGATCAAGTTGACCAAAAATTTACAATCCGCTGAGACGGAGGGAGTACATTTCAAGTAAAAAGAGTAATGAAATACTCGTAATTAAGAATAAACCTCACCTCAATGGACTTTGATAAAAGTAGGATCATAAACAAAGACATCTTCTTAACTAATCGAATTCCCACACTCGGCCATTACCTGTAAACAAAATGAAGTAGAACAAGAATGATTAAATCCCATGTATTCCCTCCATCCCATAATATACGTTACATTTTCTTTTTTGATCCGTTCCAAAATAAATGTCGCATTTCTATTTTGGTACACATTTATCATCGTACAATCACTACACAAGCAAAGAGTAGGTAAAATGCAATATTTATTTGGCCAACGGACCCTAGGGCCCCTGAGCCCAGATTAAAGCCCATTTTAAGAAACAACAATATCCTAATTCCTCTTACACCCCTCGTTGGTAAAAAGTCCAAAATGCCTTCTTTGAGCACATCAGTAAGTCACGCAAAATACACACACACACACAAAATTTCTCTCTCTCTCTTCTCCACCTCCGGTGCTCCGGTGACTACGCCCCACCCTTCTTAAAATCGCAGATCTGGAATCACCTCCTCCGTTGCTAGCCATTTTCTCCGGCAACAATATCAAATCCTTTCCCCTCTTCCACTCCCGCCTCACCTCCTCCGCCTCCTTCCCGAAGAAGATATTGAAAGGTAGACAACAACAATCTTCTTAAAATCAGGCATTGCTGGAAATCGTTCGGACTCTAAGCTGTGGAATCTGCGGCTTTGACAAGTACCGATTCTTGTGAGAAAGGTTTTCCGGTTTTTTTTTTTTTTTTTTTTTTTTTTTGTTTCTTTGATTGACAACGAGATGGAAATTCTATGGAGCAGGCAAGTAGGCATCAAGACTAGTTTAGGGTTGTGAAGTGTTGAAAATCCTTGCACTTTTGGGGAAGAAGTGAATAGAAATAAGAAGTTATGGTCGAATCCCCCTGTTTGACTTGTTTTTGGTGCCCGCTTCATGACTTGTGGATTTTTATGAGGTTCAAAGGTGATATGAAGAGAATAGGAATAGGATTTATTTAATGGAAGCTCTTGCTCATGCTTGTGCAAAAATGCGGGTTTTTGCCGGTTCTTAGGTTTTTTAATAAGTCTTATAAGTTACTTATAAGACTTTTTAAAAGTAACTTATAAGACTTATTAAAAAGTCTTATTATAAGACTTTTTAGTAAGTCATAAAGACTTATTAAGTCTTATAAGTTAACTTATAAAACTTTTTAAGTCTTATATGTTACTTATAAGAACTATTTGAACATTGAAAACTTGTGTTGTAAAAAGTCTTATATGTTACTTATAAGACTTTTTAAAAAGTCTTATAAGTAACTTATAAGATTTTTTAAAAAGTCTTATAAGTAACATATAAGACTTTTTAAAAGTCTTATAAGTTAGTTATAAGACCTATTTGAACATTGAAAATTGTGTTGTAAAAGGTCTTATAAGTAGTAACTTATAAGACTTTTTAATAAGTCTTATAAGTAACATATAAGACTTTTTAAAAGTCTTATAAGTTAGTTATAAGACCTATTTGAACATTGAAAATTGTGTTGTAAAAAAGACTTACTAAAAAGTCTTATAAGTTACTTATAAGACTTTTAAAAAGTCTTATAAGTAACATATAAGACTTTTTAGTAAGTTATAAAGACTTTTTAATAAGTCTTATTTATGTTACATATAAGACTTTTTAGTAATTCTTATAAGACTTTTTAATAACATATAAGACTTTTTAAAAGTCTTATAAGTTAGTTATATGACCTATTTGAACATTGAAAATTGTGTTGTAAAAAAGTCTTATAAGTAACATATAAGACTTTTTAAAAGTCTTATAAGTTAGTTATAAGACCTATTTGAACATTGAAAATTGTGTTGTAAAAAAGACTTACTAAAAAGTCTTATAAGTTACTTATAAGACTTTTAAAAAGTCTTATAAGTAACATATAAGACTTTTTTTAGTAAGTTATAAAGACTTTTTAATAAGTCTTATTTATGTTACATATAAGACTTTTTAGTAATTCTTATAAGACTTTTTTAATAACATATAAGACTTTTTAAAAGTCTTATAAGTTAGTTATATGACCTATTTGAACATTGAAAATTGTGTTGTAAAAAAGTCTTATATGTAACATAAAAGACTTTGTAAAAAGTCTTATAAGTTAGTTATAAGACCTATTTGAACAATGAAAATTGTGTTGTAAAAAGACTTACTAAAAAGTCTTATAAGTTACTTATAAGACTTTTAAAAAGTCTTATAAGTAACATATAAGACTTTTTTAGTAAGTTATAAAGACTTTTTAATAAGTCTTATTTATGTTACATATAAGACTTTTTAGTAATTCTTATAAGACTTTTTTTTTTAAAATGAATTGCTCTCATAATTTACACATTTACAACTCTTATTAGTTAATTATAAGACTATTTTGTCTCTTATAATTAACTTATAAGACAAATTTTTCAACCAAAAATCAAAAATTTCAATAATAACAACGAATTGCTCTCATAATTTACACATTTACAAATCTTATAAGTTAATTATAAAATTACTTTGTAAACATAATTGACTTATAAGACAATTTTTCAAAAAAAAATCAAAAACTTGCAATTTTTCAACGAATTGCTCTCGTAATCAAAATTTTAATGACCCAAAGACCCCTTATTTTGTACGCCAAGTATATAAGTGAGGGTTAAATGTAATTGCACACATTAAATTGGTTTGATTTTCACATTGCGATTTCCTTTCCGGCCAAGGTATCAAACTCTATTGCTCCCTTCGTCCCAGGAACAAATGTGGTCATTGACAAGTCAACATTTTGTAAACCTTTTATAATTTTCCCTAAATTGCCCAGTCTTTTCATCAACGACCACTTAAAAAGCGTAACAAAGAACATTACATTTAAGAAAAGTCAAGCTTTACATTTAAGAAAAGTCGAAGCAACATTACATTTAAAAAGCGAAACTGACCACTTAAATTTCCTTTCCGGCTTTCCACTCCACCGTGTAAATCTCTACGAGAAAAACTTACAATCTTTCTCTAAACGGTTTCTAGTCTACAACAAAAGAAAACGTATTACTCATCAATTCAAATTTTTGATTTTTTCCTTTCCGACTTTCCACTCCACCTCCACCGTGTAAATTTTCCTTTCCGGCTTTCCACTCCACCGTGTAAATCTCTACGTATCCGCCTGACCTTGTAAATGTGGAGGGAGGGAAGGTATGTGGAGCTCGGAGAAGAAGCTACCGGAGCCGGAGAAGAAAAATGAGATCGGTGAGGAGAGAGGAGGTAGATTCGCCGGAATCTCGTAGATTTCTAGGCGTACTTGATACGACGTTGGTCACCGGAGCAGGTTTGACGGAGAAAGTTCGCGGAGAAAGTTCGTCGGAACTTGTTCGCTGGCGATTGTTGAGAGAGATAGAGAGAATTGTGCGTGTGTGTGAGATTTTTAGAGAGAGAGAGAGAAAAGATAAAAATGAGGAGAGAGGAGGGAGGTTAAGCTTTTATATGGGAGAGGCTAGGGGTGTCGGGGGAATTTTAATTTGGATTGAACTCTTTATTTGAGATTATTAAAATACGGCTCCTTAAAATAGAATAAAATCTGGGCGTGGGGGCCCTAGAAGAATTATTCCTATTTATTTTGGAACTGGTGAGTAATACATTTGGACAAAATGATTATGCTATCTACCAACATTTTCCACGGACAAAATCAAGAAACCAAACGTAAATAAGTAGCTAAGAAGTCAAAGTGAAAAGGCCAAAGAATCATTTCATCAATCAGTTGAGCATGAAAACTCAATACCAATTAACACTACTACCAGAAAAAGGTCATTTAGCGACGGAAATTTTCGCCGCTAAAATTATATTTTCGTCGCTAAAATAAATCACTGACGGAAAAATTTCGTCGGTGGTCCGCCGCTACCAGCTCGTCGCAGTGCTCCGACGGGTCAATTTCCGCCGCTATTTTTTTCTTTTACCGATGGAAATTAATTCCGCCGGTGAATTAATGGTTTTTGACGGAAAATTCATTTGCTATATTAATTTAATTTAATTAAATTTTCATTTCGGCGGCGGAAATTTTCGTCATTTGTAATAAAAATTAATTTAATTAAATTAATTTCGGCGGCGGAAATTTCCGTCATTTGTAATAAAATTTAAATTAAAATTAAATTATTTCAATGGCGGAATTTACCATCGCCGAAATTATTTAATTTTAATTTAAATTTTATTACGACGGAAATTTCCGCCGCTGAAATTAAAAATTAAATAAAAATTAAATGATTATAGCGGCGGAAATTCCGTCGCTGAAATTAATTTATTTAATTAATTTTAATTTCAAGATTAATTTCGGCGACGGAAAATTCCGTCGCCGATTCCGAAATAAATTTAAAAAAATAATTTAAAATATCAATAAACCAAAATTTTTGTACACGATATAACATTTCAATTTATAAAACTAAAACTATAAAAACTAAAATTCAAATATCGGCGTACCAAATAAAAACTAAATACCACCGTACCAATTCGGGAGGGGGAGGGAGGGGAGAGGGGGAGAGGGGGAGGGGGAGGAGGGGGAGGGGGAGGGGGAGAGGGGGAGGGGGAGAGGGTGGAGCGGGGAGAGGCGGAGGGGCTCCGCGGGTACCAAATGTCTCAAATGTTTACAAACAAGTATAAATTAATACAAAAATGTCTAAAAATGTCTAAAAATGTCCGCAATCAACCCGGGAGGCGGGAAATTACCCCGGGAGTCTGGCCGAGATGAGCCATCAACGGCGCCAATTGTCTTTGAGTCTCGCATGCCGTCTCCGAATCTCGCATGACGTCGATCGTTCTCCTCCCGCATCTGCGTCTCGAACCGCTAAAGCATCCGCAAGCTTTGCCGCTCGCGTTTCTCCTCCTCCAACGCAGCCTCCAGAGTGTCGACCCTCGGATCATGAAACGTGGGCCGGGCTACATTTCGCCGACGGCCGGTCGACGCCGACGGGCATTGCCGCCCGTAATCCCCATCCCTAACACTCGGGCTCCTCTCCTTGGATGTCCCACGAGAGGTGACCTCTGCCACAACATCGAGGCACGAAGGGGACGGGCTCGCGGGAGGCGTTCCTTCGGGAACAACGGCGGCTTGATATGCGGCTGAAAAATAAAACAAACAATTATAATCATATACACAATGTAAGGTACATAAATAAATTTACATATTCAAAATCAAGTCATTTAATGGTAGTTTACTTACAAAGGCAAGAAGAGATCGATCGTCAACCCATTGCGGAGGTTGATCGAGCGCCGTAGAATTTCGAATATGGGTGCTAGCGTAAACATCCACAAAAGTGATATTCGGACCATACTCCCTTTCCTATAAATAAAATAAGCGAGATTATTACTTTGAAATTGTATATATAAATGCAACATTTAAACCGATTTAAAAGCATGCATACACTACATTTACACTAAAACTATGGATTTCATAGCATCAACATTGGCTCCCACTAACATACGTACATAAACCTATTTAAAAGCATCCATACACTACTACATTTAAATTAACATACATACCATGCGGGCGTGATGCTCGGCGACCGTGAGCGTCCCCCGTATGCAACGCCGCCGACCCCGAGGAGCTCGCTCTATTGGCCTTGGCCTCGTTCGGATATAGCCTTCGCCGCAGCGACCCCCCAATATTCGCAAAATTGACCAAACACCTCATCGGTCATAAAAGTAGGACACAAGGGCTGTTGTCCCGCCGCGAGCCGAGTAGTATAATAATTTTTCTTCGTGGTACCTATAAAAAATATGAATATCTTGTAAACATATAATGATGACATTATAAAATTAAAAGAGTATAATCATTGTTAATTAAACTAATTAAGGATAGATAAATATGTTACAAATAAAATCCTTAAATAGCTTGTGAGCCTCGCTCATCGTAAACATATCTAGCCGTCGCATCGCCGATGCCGGCGCCCTATAATATTTAGCCTACAACATATAATGATAACATTACAAAACTAAAAGAGTACAATCATTATTAATTATAACATTTTAATAACAAACTAACATTTAAGTTTTAAATAAAAACCATTAACACATTACCTTAAACTCATCCCACGCATCGTCCTTCTGCCTCTGTGGCAATTTTTCCAGTTGGGCCAAAACTCGGTCATTTTTCGAGACCGCCGGTATTGCCCGATCTTAGTCCCCTGGGGTGGGGTATCCACCTACAAACCCGCCAAGTATATTTATACAATAACATTTTAACTTAAATAATGAATTATATATAAAGCAAAAAGGAACCAACTTATATCAAATTAATGAAGAGTTACTTACCGGTCATAAAGTGATGATATCTCCGACCAATATCCTCCCCTCGAATCGACGGTAGTCCGAGTATCGGCCCCAGAGGTGGAGCTAGTACTACCTGCGTGAGGGGTCGACATCATCGCGGATCGGGACGGTTTGCGTCCCAAGAATCAATGTGTAAATAGGCTTAGTCTTCTTACCCTTGCCCTTTCTACTAGAACTCATACTGTATTACAGTAAAAATATTAAAATATACAACTTTAACAATAGGAAACAATATATTCACAATACATCTAAAACTTTAAAGTTCTAATAATCTAAAGCATTCACAATGCCCGATACCCAGTCTGCTGATAATCCCAAGAATTCAGATAGTTGCTCCGTAACTGATCGTCTGTCTCGAGAAAATGCCACAGTCCTCGACTCAGCCACACCCGGTGCTCGAAAATCCTCCATCGTTGGCATCGTATCGTTGTACGATAGGGTGAACACATGTCGCTCCGAATCCCAAAAGCACAGAAGCTCGGAGCGCATCCCAATCAATCTTCCAATCTTTTAGAGACCGGATGCATGGCATGCTATACCTCATGTCAATAAGTTTCCGGTGTTGTTTTTGGTGAAAGCGCGTGAGTTCAAGAATGTCTTGTTGAAATTGAAACTCGCGGGAAACAAGTTCTCCATTGTAATGCTCCATGCCTTAAATTGGGGTCAGCTGGGACTTTTTACCTATTAATATTGTGAATAATTGTATCAACAAATCTTGAGCTCTAGTTCAAACTAAACTAAAGGATAACAGTGTCCCTACCTAACCACCTACTCGTCCTTTAAGTGCATGTTTGATAAACCTATCCCATCCCGAAATGCATGATTATATGAAATGCAAATATCACTTTGCCTACTTGCTTTATAATCGAAAATAAAGAAATTTCGGCTTTTGCATAGACCTAAATTATTACTATTGTGAATAATTTTAAATATTAATATTTAATTCTTTGTTGTAAAATATATAATTTTACAATGATGAATTAAATTAACATTTATAAACAAGATAAGAGTCGTTATCATCCACAACTATCAAAACCCTATCTCAGCTTAGACCAAGAAAGATAGAGCAAATAAGTTCTTGTCAGTTTGAGCAAAGGATTTTCGTTTAATATAGGTTTTTCCAGGTCGTCCTCCTCTCTAAGAATCTCAAACATCACAGGCCATGTCTTGAGCTGCTTTACTCTTCACTGGTGATATACGGTCACAAGTAAAAACAAGGTAACAGTATAATACCAATGAAGAGAAAACAGAAATTTCCTCCAATTTTTTCAATCTCCACCTTCCATTTACCCAAGATCCTGATTGCAGAATCTTCCTCATGAGCCTGAAAGCTGGCGGTGTTGCCCTCAATCTCACGGTTGCACACTCAATCTCACGGTTGCACATGCGAAGCAACCGTGAGATTGAGGGCAACACCGCCAGCTTTCAAGCTCATGAGGAAGATTCTGCAATCAGGATCTCGAGTAAATGGAAGGTGGAGATTAAAAAAATTGGAGGAAAGTTCTGTTTTCTCTTCACTGGTGTTATACTGTTACCTTGTTTTTACTTGTGACCGTATAACACCAGTGAAGAGTAAAACAGACACTGACAAGAACATGGCTGTGATGTTTGAGATCCTTAGAGAGAAGAGAACAATGAAACTGGAAAACTCTTATTAAACAGAAAATCCTTTGCTCAAACTGACAAGAACTTATTTGCTCTATCTTTCTTGATCAAAGATGGACGGATTTTGATAGCTGTGGGTGAGAAAGGCTCTCATCTTATTTATATTTTAAGATGTTAACCACCAACCACAATACCCTAAGGTGCATCTAGGGTGCCAGGATTGATATCAGGCGCTCAAACGTAGGCGATATTACATCACCGTCCGCGATGCCGTCAATCGCCCCAAAATGGGATCTAGAACCACTAAGGTAGTGTGCGGTTGAATATGTTACATTATTGATACATTCACCCCCTTTCCTCCCCCTTTGACTTTAAAAGACTTGAAAATTAGATATTTAGTAACTTATCTAATTGTTGCATATGTAATATGTTATGTTTACTAAATATGTAACATGTTATATTTACTAAATATAACATGTTACACCAGTGGAAAATATCAAGTCTATTGCACAAGCATTTGGCCCAAAGATTGAAACTTTAAAAGTAGATTTACTATTATAATTAATCAAAAAACAAGAAAATCCCCAACTGCAGTTTTTGTATCTTCTACAAACTGAAGTTGGGGATTTTCTTATTTTCTGATTAATTGCTAAATCTACTTTCAAAGTTTCAATCTTTGGACCTAATGCTTGTGCAAAAAACTTGAGATTTTCCACTCCAGCATAACCCCATGGTAGTGGTTGTACGTGATAGTAGTGGGGTGGAAAATATCAAGTTTGCACAAGCATTTGGCCCAAAGATTGAAACTTTGAAAGTAGATTTATTATTATAATAATTAATCAAAGTTTCAATCTTGGGCCTAACGCTTGTGCAAAAACTTGAGATTTTCCACTCCAAAGATAACCCCATGGTAGTGGTTGTACGTGATAGTAGTGGGGTTGGCTTCTATCCCATCCCGAAATACACGCATGAATTGCAAATATCACTTTGTCTACTTGCATTATAATCGAAAATCAAGAAATTTTGACAAAGATAACCCCATGGTCTCCAAGTGCACGACGTAGACTAGGTCAATCAAACACTATCGATTATAATCGACAGTGTAATCAACCATATATGTCTAGTATACACTCAGAGAACAATAGGATTAATGCAACCGAAATATTTCAACTATCGACAATTCAAGCAATTTTAATAGACAATAATGATATTTATATATATACATATATGTATATTTTTATTTTTATTTTTATTAAATATAACATGTTACATATTTGATTATGAGTACGGTTATTTATCGTTTTCTTTATAGTGGCATATGTTTTCTTCTATTCGTTAATATTACTAACATATGTTTTCTTCTATTCGTTAATATTACTAAATATGTAACAAACTAGGATACGTAAACCGTATCCTAATTTGTTTCATATAATGTGCATCTAGGGTACAAGGATTGATATCAGGCGCTCAAACGTAGGCGACATAATCACCGTCCGCGATGCCGTCAATCGCCCCAAAATGAGATCTAGAACTAGATGTTCCTAAACTATTTCATCCACAGTTTTCTTACTTATTTGTTTGTAATTGAAGCAAATAATACTAAGTTTACACCTTGTCTAATTCCTCCCATTAGTGGGATTAGGGTATCAACCACACTCACATTCCAGCTTGTTAAACAACAAATGACATCACAATGGGCGCCCAAAGCACGGAAATGCTTATTCAAGGTTACCGATCAAATGAAGTCATCCATCCTACAAAGCTCACCCCACTCAACAGAGCAAAGAATCATGATTCTCAAATACCATCTTTCACACCAAAGAAGCTAAATTTTGTAACCAATCATTTGGGGAAGGGGGGAGCAAGTCATTTAACCATATAAATTACATTAATTTACACTCCCAATCACATACCAAAAAATAAAGAAAATAAAGCAAAGCAACCATAGAGCCAGGTAATCCACATAACGATCAACATACACTACGTATATGTTAAATGACTTGTGAGTAACATAGACATGAGTTCCCCTTGTCTCCATTATCTAACACTTCATCCAAAATTGTGGTCGCTTATTTCGCATCTTATTAGAATGTCCTACGCAGTTCTTGAAGAAAATAACTTGAAAATTTTAACTTTCAATGTAGGTGGAACATCAGAAAGTATCATAGAAAGTCAAGAAAAGCATATATGATTAGTCACATGAACATCCATTAATAGATACAACATAGTCAGGTGAGAAAAAAAGGGGGAGCAACACAGAAATAAAAGAAACAAGGTAGAAGAGAGAAATGAGGAGTTGATCTAGAAAAATAAAAAATAATTATATAAGAGTTTAACAATGAACTAGTTCGAAACCAAAGCAAAGAATTATTTCATGTATTCACAATACTCAACTCCGCCTTAAGTCCCAATCACTTAAAGCCGGATACATAAATCCTTCCCTCTCGTACACACACGACTCACACTACGCCAGCCCACACCCAAAGAACACACTCGGCACACCCCTAATACACGCACACCAGCGCACACACACACTTATCATGGCAACCCCTTCAGCAACCAACACCCAACAACACACGCATACACACACAGAAACACTCACAGACACCCACAACAGACCAACAAAGTTTGAGTAGTAATTTTAATAACAATTTTTAAATTTTAATTAAAATAATTAAATTATATTAAAATTATTGTTGAAAGTTAATTGGTATTAAATTACGAGAGAAATGAATAAGGAGTAGAAACACGTATTAAAAAAAAAATCACGACATGCATTAAAAAAAAATGAGTATTTATAATCGAGAAACCGAAACAAATTCGGATATTCGGGTCCCCCACTCTGTTAATCGAGAAACCCATTTGCATTTGGGTTTTCACCACCAATTTAATCGAGAAACACAGATTAAAAAAAAAAATCACAGACAGATTCAAGACGGCGTGAGAAATCGAAACAAATTCATATTCACAACAAATTAAAACACTATCCTCGAATTAGAACTACTTACTTGAAAGAAATCGAAACATTTACCTTGATTTGATTTGATTAGAGCAAGAGAGAGAAACACGGTGGAGAGGCGGCGGACGGATCCGCACGGCGCGTGAGAGCTCGAGCGGACGGTGGAGAGGTTGAGAGGTGGACGGCGACGGACGGCGACGGCGGCGACAGTGGAGAGGTGGACGGACGGCGACGGATGCTTCTTCTTCTTCTTCTTCTAGGTCGAGGTCGCACAGAGAGATAGCGGGAAGAGAGAGAGGGAAATTTTTGGCGTAATTGATATCTGAGGTATAAATTAAGTATTTATAATTTCCACCAAATGACGGAATATTCCGCCGCTAAATATTAATTATAGCGGCGGAAATTAAATTCCGACGCTATAATTAATATAGCGGCGGAATATTCCGTCGCTGGTAAATCCGACGCTAAACTATACGTACGCTCACCTGGATCGATGACATGGCACTCTCACCGACGGAAATTTCCGCCGCTGATTTTAAATTCAGCGACGGAAATTTTCGCCGCTATTATTAATAAATATAATTGTTTTCATTATATTTTTGAAAAAATAAATAAATCATTAATATTTATTAATTTTAATTTTATAAATATCATTATTTTTATTTATATAAAAATAAATAAATCATAAATATTAATTAATTTTAATTTTATAATGCCATTATTTTTATTTATATAAAATATGAAAGTTATTTTAAATTACTCTCAAAAAAATAAATATGAGTCAATAAATATTATTTTTGAAAAATTTTTAATTTAATAAATATCATTATTTTTATTTATATAAAAATAAATAAATCATAAATATTTATGATATTTTTGAAAAAATAAATAAATCATAAATATTAATTAATTTTAATTTTATAATGCCATTATTTTTATTTATATAAAATATGAAAGTTATTTTAAATTACTCTCAAAAAAATAAATATGAGTCAATAAATATTATTTTTGAAAAATTTTTAATTTAATAAATATCATTATTTTTATTTATATAAAAATAAATAAATCATAAATATTTATGATATTTTTGAAAAAATAAATAAATCATAAATATTAATTAATTTTAATTTTATAATGCCATTATTTTTATACCCTATACCCTATACCCCTATACCCTATATCCTATATCCTATACCCTATACCCTATACCCTATACCCTATACCCTATACCCTATACCCTATACCCTATACCCTATACCCTATACCCTATACCCTATATCCTATACCCTATACCCTATACCCTATACCCTATACCCTATACACTATACCCTATACACTATACCCTATACACTATACACTATACCCTATACCCTATACCCTATACCCTATACCCTATACCCTATACCCTATATCCTATACCCTATACCCTATACAATATACCCTATACCCTATACCCTATACCCTATACCCTATACCCTATACCCTATACCCTATACACTATACCCTATATCCTATACCCTATACCCTATACCCTATACCCTATACCCTATACCCTATACCCCTATACCCTATATCCTATACCCTATATCCTATACCCTATACCCTATACAATATACCCTATACCCTATACCCTATACCCTATACCCTATACCCTATACACTATACCCTATACCCTATACTCTATACCCTATATACCCTATACCCTATACCCTATACCCTATATGTTGGGTTTTATGGGTCCATGCGCAGCGGAATTAAGCATAAAATTAACACAAAACCCAAGCCCTAAGATCCGTTCTATACGATTAAATTGAATTCCTATGAGATAGAATTTACCAACCTTTTTGCTTTCCGGTCTTGAGCTATCGAACGGATAATTATGTGATTCGTAATCACAAACTTTTGACCTTCAAATCTTCGAATCTTCAACTTCTTTGGATCTTCAGATTTGAACTCTAGGCCTTTGATTTGTTTGAACAAATTAAGACCCTCTTTTGGTAATCCACACAAATATGAATGTCGAGAACGATTCTCGGGTTGGGAATTGCTAGATTCCTAAAAAACTTATGGAAGAATATTGAGAGGACTTTTTATTGAGAATTTATTGAAAAATTCGGCCAGCTTATTAGGTCTGACAGACCTCACATATTTATACTACAATAGTATGAATATGTCTCCTAATCGTATTAGGAGAACAGGCTGTCAAAACCGCGTAGGGCTTGATATGTCGCGCGGTATATTAAGCCATTGGCTTAATATGTCGCGCGGTATATATAGCCAGATATAGAAACTCTCAACCATTCTTCCTCCGGTTTAACCAATTCATTCTATTTGTGTGTGACCCAATAGGATTGTATTATGTTGGCAATGAGTCCGATCATATCGACCCTCATAAGACATAAGCGGACTCTAGCAAGCCATTATGTCTACCCAAATAACACAACGTAAGAGTTCACGTTTCCAATGGTACACTTCCATTTCTCCCTTTGTCTCACGATGTTATATTGAACACAAGTCATGGTCCACGTCAACTTGTATTTGTTCAATGCTTTCTCGATCTTGAGTATAATGATAATCCAATCACATTGGGGTGTGGCCACACTCTTTCATCATTATCACTCATCGAAGGGCCCAAGCAAAACATCTCTCTTTCGAGGGACAAATTCCATCTTGACTTATCATCCTTCCCATCATGAATCCGATCATGCCAAAATTAGCCTTTATAGATATCGTGTTAAGATACCGTTTGACTAAAATCAAACATAACTTTCATCATGTGTAAGGTCATGATAATCTCAGGTCTAGGGACTAAATGAAGTGACCATATGAGATTTAATTATGACATTTGACCATGACATAAATCTCATACGGGTCAAGTCCAGCATTTGTTCTGTAACAAGTACCCATAATTTCAATGTGCATCTCTATGCATATAATCATCATATGATTATCCATTGACAATTATACTAGTTATTTACAAGTTTGTAATGTGCATCTTTATGCATATGATCATCTCTATGATCATCCATTACCAACTTATACTAAATAACTAGGGACACAGATTAATATAATAAACATGCAAAAACATATATTAATCAATAATGAAATTTCTCTTTTATTAATGATAAAGACGATACATCAAGGTTTATAGAAACTATAAGCCTAGGGCATACACACTAACAGCTCCCACTTGCACTAGGCTCCATTTATGTATCGAATACTCATGGATCTAACATGACCATCATGCTTCTGCCTGTGCGAGGGTCTTTGTAAGTGAATCCCTAATGTCATCATCGGTTGATACTTTGTATATCTTGACTTCTTCTCATTCTTTATGAATTCCTCAAAGAACGTCTAAGTGAGTGTTTGGATCGTTGTTGTGACCTTGGTTCCATTGTTTGCACAAGTGGTACCACTATAGTCATAACAAGAGTTTCACCGATTAGTGATACTTGGAACATTTCCAAAACACTAATGAACTTTTGATCCAAACTGCCTCTTTTAGCCACATCATATGTTGCTAAAATTTGGTCTTAGTAGTAGAATTGGCTACAATTTCTGCTTGGAACTCTTCCAATCAAAACTGCACCTCTAATAAGCATAAACATAAATCTTAATTGCGATTTTAAAATAACTTTGTCAGTTTGGAAGCTAGCATCTATGTAACCCTTACAACAAGATTAACTTCCAATCTTTCAAATCCCAAGAACGTATCCTTAGTTCTTCTTAAGTACTTAGGATCATCTTGACTCCCATCCAATGGTTTATATCAGGATCAAATTGGTATCGACTCATCATGCTTGGAGCATATGAAACGCTGGGTCTAGTACAAATCATGGTATACATGACAGATCCAAATGCCGAAGCATATGTAACTTCATTCATTTTCCCTTTTGCTCATCAGTTGTCATAAGACAATGAATATTGCTAAGAGAAATACCATGATCCATTGACAAACTACTCTTCTTAGACTCTTTTAAGAATCTTGTCAATGTGAACACTTTGACTCAAACCAATTTATCCTTCTAGATCTATCTCTATAGATCTTGATGCCAAGGATGTAAGCGGCTTAACCCTTATCTTTCATTGAGAAAACATTCCTTGACCAAGACTTGACAGTCTTAAGTGTCGGAACTTGTTTTTCCAATGAGTAAGATATCATTGTAATAAAACAATAGAAATAATACTACGCTCCCACTGAATTTCATGCATACACAAGGTTCATCTTTGTTCTTCGATGAAGTCAAACTCTTTGGCCAATTCATCAAAACAAAGATTCCAATTCCTTGAAGCTTGCTTCAACCCATCTCATGGATCTTTGCAACATGCATACTTTATTAGAGTTTCTTAGATCGACAAACTATTCGGGTTGTGTACTCTACACATCCTTAATAATCTTTCCATTTAAAGAAAGTCGTTTGACATCCATTTGTCATATCACATAGTCACAATATGTGATAATGGCAGTTGAAATTCTAACAGACTTCGACATTGTAACTGGCGAAAAAGGTTTCAACATAGTCAATACTATGAATTTGCCCAAATCCCTTTGTTACAATTTTTAGTCATGAAAGTATACACCTTCCCATCCATGTCGGTCTTGAAGACCTACTTGCACCCTTTAGTTTTTACACCTTTAGGTAGCCCAATCAAGTTCCAAATTTGATTGTCAAACATGGATTGCAATTTGGATTCCATGGTTCATAACCATTTATCCAAATTAGGAGGGGACATCGCTTCTTGATAGCAAGTAGGATCGTCATTCTTAATGACTTCCACTTTATCACTTTCCGCAACGAGAAATCACTTATTTCTTGAGTTCGGATCGTGACCTATCCAATCTACGATGGACTTGTGCATCTTGAACCAGTTCCACAACTCTTTGTGAACTTGGTTCCGTCTCTACTCTTGGTTCCATATTATTTTCGAGTTCTTGAACTTCTTTCAAGATTAATTTTACTCCCACTAGATTCTTTATTGAGAAATTATTTCTCAAGAAACAAATCGTGTAGAGCAACAAACATTTTGTTCTCTTTGTGGTTGTAAGATTAATTTCCGAAAATAACTTTGTCAAATTTGGTGCTAACTTATAAGAGACAAGTCTCTTTACATAAGATTCGCAACCCCAAATCTTCATGAAAGACAAGCTATGTTTTCTTCCATGCCACATCTCATGTGGGGCTTTAGGAACCGATTTAGTAAAGACTCAATTCAGTGTAACCGCATTACTTCTAATGCATATCCTCAAAAGGAATTAGGAAAGTCAACTTGACACATCATCGAATGAACCATGTCTAACAAGGTTCAATTCCTCCTCTCAAACACACCATACAATATGGTGTTCCGGGTTGAGTCAACTCTGAAACGATTTCATAGTTTTGAGATGATTGTCAAACTCTTGGCTCAAATATTCACCACCTCGATCTAATCGAAGTACTTAATAGTTTTACCAAGTTGTTTTTGTATTTCACCTTGAAATGTTCGAAACATCTCAAACGATTCACCTTTGGACTTCATTAGATAGACATCGTCACATCTAATAAGTCATTGGTGAATGTGATGAAACACCAAAATCCTCCCCTAGCAATGCTGCTTATGGTCCACATACATCTCATGTATAATGACCAATAAAGCACTAGCCCTCCCACTACTATTAGTGTAGGGTGGTTTGGTCAATAATCCCAATAAACAAGATCAACATTCCTCAAATGACTCATGGTCATATGAGTCTAAAAGTCCATGTTAATGGAGTTTAGATATATGTTTCTTATTTATCTGACCAATCCGGCAATGCCATATGAACGCGTTGTTCATATTGTTCGGTTTAGATTTCCATTTATATTATAGATATCTTCAACATTATTTTGTTTCTCATCTTCCAGGATATGAAGACCATTCAATGATATATGCATTACAATAAGGCATATCATTAAATGAATATAAAACTTCTTATTGAAAATAAGAAAATTATATCCTTCATCATCCATTTAAGAAACCGAAATAATACTCCTACTCAAATTCGGAACGTAGTCATACTTGTTCAAAACAAGTACTACTTCACAAGGTAAAGTGACTTCATAAGTCCCTTATGGCTAATGTTGCAACTCTTGCTCCATTCCCATGCATAGGTTTAATTTATCTTATTTGAGTAGCTTTCTATTCTTTGTTCCTTGCACATTTAAACAAATGTGGGATCCAATCCGGTATCATATACCCAAGAATCAAGAAGTCGAAATGAAAAAATATCTATCATATAGATACTTGAAGTAGTAGCAATCATATTGCCCTTCTTCACCTTTTAGGCCTTCCTAATAAGCCTTGCAACTTTGCTTCCAATGACAATCTTATTGCAATGATAGCAAAATGCATCCTTTTGAGACACTTTGGGTTTAGCCTCTTCGGCTTTGACAACATTTGTCCTAGGTTTAGCAACTTTTGCTTTACCTTCTTTTCCTTCCTTTATGAACTCTTTTCTTGTGTCAACCATTAACACAATTTGCGGATTGCTCCTTCTTTCATCTCATGAATTAAGAGCCTTCACCACAACATATATCTTTTGCCTAGCATGCACTTGGAACATTTCCCCTTTTGCGTTATGCTAGAACAGAAGAATAGTTATCATGTACTCAAGGTTCTTCACAAGAGCCTTTAAACATAATGGCAATTACAAGGCAAGCAATATTGTCAGAATCATCAATATGTTTCTAATGTTGCTTCCTTATTTGCCCTTTGCAACATTTGCAATGGGTTCAGTAGGAACGGATTCGTCAAGAACGTACACATTTACCCAAGAACCATTCTTTAGGCTTCTGATCCAATCAGAATTATATGTATCGTTCCTTTCGAACTTTGTCCTTCATAAGGACGAATCGCAATTATCATTATTTAATGCTATTTTACAACGAGATATACAAATTATATGAACACATATCAATATCAACACCTTTATCATTTAAGAGCAAATAATGTATTTTACAAATACTCCCATTAAATTATACACCTTCAAATACAAGCATGTATCATATAATTATAATGGGCTAAGATCCATATTTCACTTCAATTTTGGTTTAACTGAGTCAATGCCCAAAATTAAGTTATTTAGGTAGATAACATTTATCAATCACATCATATGTGACTCTTAGATCCTTTATGAGATTTTAGACATCATATGTCAAAACATGTTTTAATCTCATCTTATGCCTTGGGTCAAAACTCTTTTGAAAGCACCAATTAAGTCTAACCAATTTCAAACGTATGAGATACATGGAACGATGCACCCAACTGAGTCGAAACTACATCAACCATTATCTCATCTTGCTCCATACTTAGAATAGAATGATGCACCCAACTGAGTCGAAACTACATCAACCTATCCCAATACTTCTCAAGTGTTTTACTTTCGGGGTGGCATAAAACTTAAACATTAAATGAAGGTTCTTTAAAATAGATCACAAGCATGTCAACAAAGATATGTAAAGTACACCGGGTAAGTTCCCAGAAACGGTGAGCCACAAGGACTACTTAAGTACCCAATCCTTAGACAGAACTCT
Organism: Adenophora triphylla var. japonica; assembly: GCA_022495995.1. NCBI lineage: Eukaryota > Viridiplantae > Streptophyta > Magnoliopsida > Asterales > Campanulaceae > Adenophora > Adenophora triphylla. The sequence goes on along the minus strand of JAFEMH010001133.1, from coordinate 215,351 downwards.
CCTAGACATGTACAACTACAATATCGGTTTGATTGCGGCATAATCTTACTTGTAAAACTGACTTGTTTCATAAACAATCAGACACTAACTTGTTTCTCATAAACAATTAGTGAACTATAATTCAATGTTCAAAAAACATTCTAGAATTATAACAGTTCTTTATGCAACGCAATAATTAATAAATCACCTTTTTAAACAATTAAGCAAGCATAAGAACACTTTAATAATTATGCAACGCAACAATTAAATAAACATCTTTTAATTAATTAAGCGACATAATTATTATACAATTACGGCATAGATTTATAAACAGATTTGTTTCTCATAAACAATCAGATTCCTTCAAATTTTGCGTAAACCGACTTGTTTCTCATAAACAATCGAAAACCAAAATTTAATGTTTCAATCAAACATTTAGGAATTCTCAATTCAATGTTTCAACTAAACATCTAATAAAATTCTTAACACTTAAGAACAAATAATTCATGCATCGCAATAATTAATAAAAACACATTTAAATTAATTAAGCATGCATAAATAATGAATTAATCTAGCATAGACCTATAAACTTAATTTCTAGAAATTTATAGCATCCAGATTAAGACATAAAACATCTCAGATTGTAAACACAATCACAGATTAGCAGAAAAATTAAACAAACTGATTCTGCCCAGATTTGGCTTATTATGTCGCGTGACATAACTAGCCAGTGGCTAAGTATGTCGCGTGACATAACTAGCCAGATTACCAGATTTTCTCCTCGTGGCCAACTATGGCGCACGACATGAGTTGCCGCTTGGCAGATTTTCTTCGAATTTCAATCAATTCCAATCATAGAGCAATCAAATCAAGTAAACAGCTTTTTACGGATTTAATTCAACATAATCAGAAAACGATTTTCGCAGATTAGCAAATTGTTTCTCATAAACAATTAAATCTAACTCATACAAAGCAAGCCTAGAACATTTATAAACAATTTATAACAACTTTCTAGCATGCCAATTCGAATCTAACCATATGAACCTGGCTCTGATACCACTGTTGGGTTTTATGGGTCCATGCGCAGCAGAATTAAGCATAAAATTAACACAAAACCCAAGCCCTAAGATCCGTTCTATACGATTAAATTGAATTCCTATGAGATAGAATTTACCAACCTTTTTGCTTTCCGGTCTTGAGCTATCGAACGGATAATTATGTGATTCGTAATCACAAACTTTTGACCTTCAAATCTTCGAATCTTCAACTTCTTTGGATCTTCAGATTTGAACTCTAGGCCTTTGATTTGTTTGAACAAATTAAGACCCTCTTTTGGTAATCCACACAAATATGAATGTCGAGAACGATTCTCGGGTTGGGAATTGCTAGATTCCTAAAAAACTTATGGAAGAATATTGAGAGGACTTTTTATTGAGAATTTATTGAAAAATTCGGCCAGCTTATTAGGTCTGACAGACCTCACATATTTATACTACAATAGTATGAATATGTCTCCTAATCGTATTAGGAGAACAGTACATCAAAACCGCGTAGGGCTTGATATGTCGCGCGGTATATTAAGCCGTTGGCTTAATATGTCGCGCGGTATATATAGCCTTGAGATATAGAAACTCTCAACCATTCTTCCTCAGGTTTAACCAATTCATTCTATTTGTGTGTGACCCAATAGGATTGTATTATGTTGGCAATGAGTCCGATCATATCGACCCTCATAAGACATAAGCGGACTCTAGCAAGCCATTATGTCTACCCAAATAACACAACGTAAGAGTTCACGTTTCCAATGGTACACTTCCATTTCTCCCTTTGTCTCACGATGTTATATTGAACACAAGTCATGGTCCACGTCAACTTGTATTTGTTCAATGCTTTCTCGATCTTGAGTATAATGATAATCCAATCACATTGGGGTGTGGCCACACTCTTTCATCATTATCACTCATCGAAGGGCCCAAGCAAAACATCTCTCTTTCGAGGGACAAATTCCATCTTGACTTATCATCCTTCCCATCATGAATCCGATCATGCCAAAATTAGCCTTTATAGATATCGTGTTAAGATACCGTTTGACTAAAATCAAACATAACTTTCATCATGTGTAAGGTCATGATAATCTCAGGTCTAGGGACTAAATGAAGTGACCATATGAGATTTAATTATGACATTTGACCATGACATAAATCTCATACGGGTCAAGTCCAGTTACTTGTTCTGTAACAAGTACCCATAATTTCAATGTGCATCTCTATGCATATAATCATCATATGATTATCCATTGACAATTATACTAGTTATTTACAAGTTTGTAATGTGCATCTTTATGCATATGATCATCTCTATGATCATCCATTACCAACTTATACTAAATAACTAGGGACACAGATTAATATAATAAACATGCAAAAACATATATTAATCAATAATGAAATTTCTCTTTTATTAATGATAAAGACGATACATCAAGGTTTATAGAAACTATAAGCCTAGGGCATACACACTAACACTATACCCTATACCCTATACCCTATACCCTATACCCTATACCCTATACCCCTATACACTATACCCTATACCCTATACCCTATACCCTATACCCTATACCCTATACCCTATACCCTATACCCTATACCCCTATACCCTATACCCTATACCCTATACCCTATACCCTATACCCTATACCCTATACCCTATACCCTATGCCCTATACCCTATACCCTATACCCTATACCCTATACCCTATACCCTATACCCTATACCCTATACCCTATACCCTATACCCTATACCCCTATACCCTATACCCTATACCCTATACCCTATACCCTATACCCTATACCCTATACCCTATACCCTATACCCTATACCCCTATACCCTATATCCTATACCCTATACCCTATACCCTATACCATATACCCTATACCCTATACCCTATACCCTATACCCTATACCTATACACTATACCCTATACAATTATACTTTATACTATACCTCTATACCCTATACTTATACCCCTATACTTATATCCTATACCCTTATATCCTATACCCTATACCCTTTATACAATATATTCCTATACCCTATACTTATAATTTATACTTATACTATACCCTTATACCCTATACCCTATACAATATACACTATATCAGATACTCCTATAATCTCTATACCCTATACTCCTATATCCTATACCCTATATGGTTTAGTGGTTTAGGTTGTAGTGGTTTAGGTTTCAGTGGCTTGTAGGGGTTAGGTTTGTGTGGTTTAGTGGTTTAGGCTTCAGGTTTGTGTGGTTTAGGGGTTAGTGGTTTAGGGGTTAGTGGTTTAGGTTTGTGGTTTAGGGTTTAGTGGGTTAGGTTTAGGTTTAGGGTGTGGTTTAGGGGTTGTAGGGTTGTGTTGTGGTTTAGTGGTTTGTGGTTTAGTGGTTTAGTGGCTTCCAGTGGCTAGGTTTGTGGTTTAGGGTTTAGTAAGTTAGTGTTTAGGTTTAGTGGTTTAGGGTTTAGGTTTATACAAAACAAGGAACTAACCAACTATTAGACAACACTCTGGAGATTATTGTCTCATAAGTCATAACTAAGATATCCAGAAAACAAAGACCCACATCATTCTTTGCTGAGCACCTGCACTCTTTGGCCCCCACCACCGTGCATGTCATCATCTACATCGTAAGCTTCAATGTTGACATCGTGAAGGGTTGTCTCCTCGCACTCATCAAGCTCCATATCTCGTCATACCGCGATGAAGGCTTAGGAGGCAAAGGCACGCCTCTAGGGCCTTGCATTGTACAGAGAGAAGAAGGTCTTGGAAGTGGTTGTGGAGAAGGGTATGCAAAATGGACAGAAAATTACATTCCCACACGAGAAGCCGATGAAGCTCCTGACACTCTTACTGGAGACATAGTCTTTGTACTACAACAGAAAGAGCACCCAAAGTTCAAGCGAAAGGGTGATGACATATTTGTTAGGGGCTAAATATCCTTTTCAAACTTTCAAACTAAATTAATCAGACACCTCTAAATCCCTCTCTCCCATCCTCTCTCTCTCTCTCTCTCTCTTTCTCTCTCCAACAATTGAATTTGAAAAAAAACAAATATCGAGCCGCTCTTACCCTGGTGCTATTTCATCTTTAATTTCAGGTAATTCCACATTTCAATTCTCTCCCTTCCTGTCTGGGTCCGAATCTGGGTTCGACTTCCCAGATTCCTTGACTTCCGAACAATGCAAGGCCTTAGAGGGTGTCTTTGCCTCCTAAGCCTTCATCGCAGATGACAGATATGGAGCTTGATGATGAGTGCGAGGAGACAACCCTTCACGATGTCAACATTGAAGCTTACGATGTAGATGATGACATGCACGGTGGTGGGGGCCAGAGAGTACAGTGTGCTCAGCAGTAATGATGTGGGTCTTTGTTTTCTGGATATCTTAGTTATGACTTATGAGACAATAATCTCCAGAGTGTTGTCTAATAGTTGGTTAGTTCCTTGTTTTGGACTAATCTTGTTTTTGTTTTATTTTGGATACTCCTCGACCTACCCATTCCATAACTTAACCCCCGAACCCTCAAATCTCTTTAAAATCAAAAAGGTTTTTCTTATTGTTTTCCTAAATAAATGATAAGTGGCGAAATTAAAATTTAAATTCTTTGTCGAAACAAAAACGTACATGAATGTTCGTTCAAAACAAAAAAAAAAGAACCTGATGACGCCACAACTTTCTGTGGATTCACAAGGATGAATAACTGGCTTGACTGAATGTGGTACTTATAATGGCATTATAAAATTAAAATTAATAAATATTTATGATTTATTTATTTTTTCAAAAATATCATAAATATTTATGATATTTTAATGTTTTTTAGTTTGTTATTTTGTTAATTAGTTCTAAAAATAAACAAAAATTACATTTTATTATCAGCAACGGAATTTTCCGTCGCTGATAAATAAAAAAAATATTAAATTATCGGCGGCGGAAATATTCCGTCGGTGTTTACTAAAAAAAAAAAAACATTTAATTTCACCGTCGGAAATATTCCGTCGGTGTAATATTTCAAAAGAAAAATAAAAATATTTTAATTTCACCGTCGGAATATTTCCGACGCTGATAAATAAAAAAATAAAAAAATGATATATTTTCACCGGCGGAATATTTCCGTCGCTGATAAAGATTTAGCGGCGGAATATTCCGTCGGTAAATCAACCGCCAAATTAGCGGCGGAAATAAACGAATATTCGAGGAATATTCGTTTTAGCGGCGGAATTAAATTCCGTCGCTAAATTTGACGCCAAAAATTTTCCGACGCTAAAGCCTATATTCCGCCGCTATTTAGCGACGGAATCTGTCCGTCGCTGATAATTCCGTCGCTAAATGACCTGTTTCTGGTAGTGTAAAGACGAATAAGGAATAGTAACTGAAGAGGTAAGCAGCCATGAGGTAAGCAGCCATATGTGATTGTGAAATATGAATTTGAATATGTGATTGTGAAATATGAATTTGAGTCTGAACAGTAAGTTAGATTCAACGTGGCGAAATGGGTCAAAGGGGCCAAAATACGTATGAAATGAACATGGCATGTAATCCCATGATATGATGGTAAGACGACATTCAGAGTGAGGCAACAAGAAGGGTGGCGACATGAGTATGTCGAAGCGTGAGAATAAGCAGTAAGCGAGAAGTACCCGTTGGCAGCTAGCGACATGTTTTGGCAGGATTAATAGCCGACAAGTTTTGTGTGAGTAGAAGATGAGATTGGCGACAATATGTATATTGTTCCTTTCCTTGGGATTGTCGCTAGGCGACAAGTATGACTAGTAAGTTTAAAGGACGGATATGCTGCCACGTGTGTATCCTAATACAACCGTCAAAATAGTATGATGTGACAAGGTGAACAGTGTTTTTTCACTAACTTTGGGGTGGTTGACACTTAGCTTGAATGATTGACACGTGTCCGTCATGTGCAAGACACATGCTGCATGGGAGTATATAAGCCTTGGAGAAACCATTATTTGTAAGTCTCTCACACTCTCTCTAAGCTGTCTTTCTCTCTCTAAGTTTTCATTGTTACCAAGCTTGATACCAGTCACTTATTCTCACGCCGGATGGATTTTGTCGGAGCCACCCCCGATTTAGTTCACGTTCTTGCTTGTGTGTAGGTGACTTATTCGACCATTCAGAGGAGCCTAGCCGGAGTATTCAATATTACATTAACATCCGCACTATTTAAATAATAAAAGTAATATGGTATTATTAATAAACTAGTAAAGTTGGTTCCAACCTTATTAATGCCTAATAATAAACGTGGCGCTAACTGGATAATTGTTTACAAATATTGGTCACGTGTATTGCGTGACTAATATGTGTTAAATGAAATGGGTCTATTAATATCAATCGAGCAAGCCAAAATCTAATGGAGTATTTTGGGATAATATATTTATCGTCAACTTTAGAAATTGAAGGACCAATATACCCTCGACTTTAGGAAAACAAATGACTGATATACCCTTACTTTGCGTTAAAACGTCTAATCAATTCTTATATCTCTCCCTAAAAAAAAAAAAAAAGAGTTCTATCATCATAATCCTTCCTAATCCCACAACCAAACAACCACCTCTCTCTCTCTCTCTCTCTCTCTCTCTCTCTCTCTCTCTCTCTCTCTCTCTCTCTCTCTCTCTCTCTCTCTCTCTCTCTCTCTCTCTCTCTCTCTCTCTCTCTCTCTCTCTCTCTCTCTCTTCAAATGCCTCCAAACAGCCACCTTTCTTCCCACCACTAACGCCTAATTCATCCTCGTTTACCGCCCATATCTCTCTCCTCCTAACTTTTGCATAGACCATTTGATCTTTGATTTAGGTTTTTTCTCGTTCCATATTTTCCTAATGGAATTATTAGATTTTAATTAACAATGTTATTATTTTGTTAATAATTTAACATATATTAGTCATGTGGGGAAACATAACCAACATTCTTATATAATTCTCAGCGATTGAAGAGTTCAACTAGTTGCTTACAAGGATATCCTCTGGTCGATTTCCTCTAGGGTTCATTGGACGAGATTTAAACCCAATTGAAGAAATAATATTTAGTTGATTTTTCAGACACCCCTCGGTAATACAAAGACATAATTACCCTTACTTTCTTGCATGCGTGTGAATGGTGGTTAGTCCCCAATTCGAAAATTGAAAATTATATTTTAGTCACTGAAACTTTTAAAATTATATATTGGTCACTAAACTTTCTGACATTTTGGATCAGTCATTGGATTCAACCAAAAAAATTAAAAATTTCAATAATAACAACGAATTGCTCTCATGATTTACACATTTACAACTCTTATAAGTTAATTATAAGACTACTTTGTCTCTTATAAATTAACTTATTTGACAAATTTTTCAACCAAAAAAATCAAAAATTTCAATAATAACAAAGAATTTCTCTCATAATTTACATATTTACAACTCTTATAAGTTAATTATAAGACTACTTTGTCCCTTATAATTAAATTATAAGACAAATTTTTCAACCAAAAAAATCAAAAATTCAACAACTTAAAGGTTTCGTGCTAATGAAAATTGGAGACATCTAATATTAACGAAAAAGAGAAGATCATAAAAAGAAGTAGTGCACTTCTAAAGCAGTAGGATCTGGTGTTGGTACAATGTGGCCCAGTATTGGACGTGTTTGGTCCAGTGCTAGGAATTACCCCAGCCCCAGCACGTGTTCCTGACTGAGAAGGTTTATGTGGCTGCTGGGCCTGCAAAATAGAGGAAGACAACCAGCCCCAGAACTCGCTTCCAGTTGAAAAAACTTATAAACTTCATCGAAGTATCAATTATGCTTATCGGAGAGTTTGTGGACGTGTGTGAAGACTGCTTGTAACTCAACCAAGCACAAGAAGAAATAACAATCAAGTTCCACGTCAGATCTGAGATTGACATCCGTGGAGTTGTTGCTAGAGAAGTTGAGAGCCGCTAGAGAAGATGAAAGGGCTCGCCGGAGAAGTTGATGTCAGAGTAGATCAATGGATTGAGACTTATAAGTGTGTGTGAGTACGCGTGCCGGAGACGGGAGAGAAGATCTAGAGAAAAGACGAAGGGAAGAAAGGAGAAACACCGTCGCCGGAGATCGCAGGCTGGGGATGGCTGGGAGAGAGAGAATTTTTATTGTGTGTGTGAGAGAGAGAGAGAGAGAGAGAGAGAGTAAAGATATTAAAATGGGGAGAAGAGAGGAAAGGATGTGAGGGAAGGGGGAGCCTAGGGGTGTTCGGGAAATTTGAATCAGGGGATAACTCTTTATTTGAGATTTATAAAAAAAAAAATTTCAAGGAAAAAAAATTTGAAGAGAGGGGCCCTAGGTAGATTTTTCCTTTAAATTATTAAAAGGCATTAGTAAAATTGGTTAATTTTGCTAATTTATCAATAGTACTCCGTATATATTAATTTTGCTGTTTAGACGTATGAAGGTTAAAGTGATGTTCGGACTATAGCAAGAGGTTAGTTTTGTGGTTTACTCATTAAGTTCTCACATACTCCCTCCGTCCCAAGTCAATGGACACCAGCTTTTTAGGTATGGAAATTAAGAAAAAGTAGGAGAGAGAAATAAATGGTTTAAATGTTGTGAGGATGAAGAATTAAATAGGAGAGAGAATGAGTGGGAGGAATAGTTAGGAGAGAGAATGTTGTGAGTGTAAAAGTGAAGTAGGAGAGAGAATGAGTGGAGAGAATATTGAATATTCTTTTCCATTTTGGGCAGTGTCCATTCACGTGAAACGTCCCAAAAAAGAAATAAGTGTCCATCCACGTGGAAAGGAGGGAGTATAGTATAGCTATAGGTGATCTGCTATATATAAGTTGGCATTTTGTGATTTTCCACATATTTCACCATGGTGCACATTTATCATCGTACAATCACTACACAAACAAAGAGTAGGTAAAATGCAATATTTATTTTGGAACGGGTGAGTAATACATTTGGACAAAATGATTATGCTATCTACCAACATTTTCCACGAACAAAATCAAGAAACCAGACGTAAATAAGTAGCTAATAAGTCAAAGTGATAAGGCCAAAGAATCATTTCATCAAACAGTTTATGAGCATGAAAACTCAATACCAATTAAAGACGAATAAGGAATAGTACCTGAAGAGGTAAGCAGCCATTGTGATGTGATTGTGAAATATGAATTTGGATCGAACAGTAAGTTAGGTCCAGCGTGGCGAAATAGGCCGAAGGGGCCAAAATACATATGAAATGAATATTGCTTGTAAGCCCATGCTATGATGGTAAGGCGACGACATTCAGAATAAGGCGACAAGAAGGGTGGGGACATGAGTATGTCGTAGCGTGAGAATAAGCAGTAAGTGAGAAGTACTCATTGGCATCTAGCGACATGTTTTGGCAGGATTAATGGACAACAAGTATAGTGTAAGTAGAAGATGGGATTGGCGACAATATGAATATTGCCGACAAGTATGACTAGTAAGTTTAAAGGACGGATATGCTGCTACGTGTGTACCCCATTACAATCGTCAAAATAGTATGATGTGACAAGGTGAACAGTGTTTTCCCACTAACTTTGGGGTGGTTGGCACTTAGCTTGGATGATTGACACGTGTTCGTCATGTGCAAGGCACATGTTGCATGGGAGTATATAAGCCTTGGAGAAACTATTATTTGTAAGTCTCTCACACTCTCTCACACTCTCTTTCTCTCTCTAAGATTCCATTGCTATCAAGCTTGATATCGGTCACTTATTCTCACGCCGAAGGGATTTTGTCGGAGCCACCCCCGATTTAGTTCACGTTCTTGCTTGTGTGTAGATGACTTATTCGACAATTCAGAGGAGCCTAGCCGGAGTATCCATTATTTTCTGTTCAACTGCAGATCCTGTGCAACCCGTCGCTACAAGAAAAACGGCAGTTACCGAAGGAAAAATTTGTCACTAAATACCAAAAATTCGTCACTAAATTGATTTAGCGACGAATTCTCGACGGAAAAATTCCGTTGGTAAAACGCTCGTCGGTAAATCTTTCGACGGATTACCGACGGATCTCAAGCAGCTTTAGCGACGGATTTTTTCGTCGCTATTGTTTCAAAATTCGTTGGTAATTTCGTAAAATAATCGACCAATTTAAAGCATTATGTCGACGGATTAGCGACGAATTTTTCGTCGCTATTTAAATGATCGTTTTATTTTTTGGAACAATTTAGTGACGGATTAGCGACGGATCATTCTGTTGCTATTATTAATTAAAAAAATCAATATTTTTTTATATGCCAAATTAATGAGGGCTTTTCCGACGAATATTTTCGTCACTAAATTTGCATTTTATATTAACAATATTATATATATAAATTTAAAAATATTATATATATATATATATATATATATATATATATATATATATATATATATATATATATATATATATATTAATATATATATATATATATTTATTCTCAAATCAATCCCTCAACTTTTTTTATTCTCAAATCAATTCCTCAACTTTTTTTAATTTCAAATCAGTCTCTTAACATTTTTTATTCTCAAATTAGTCACTTGACTTTTTTTATATTCAAATCAATCCTTACATTTTTCAAAATTTCACTTTGCTCCACCACCATCCACCACCATCCACCACCACCACCACCATCCATCAATCCACCAATTTCATGTCAAAATCATCCAATTTTTGTGGCAAATCGATTTACAGAGATTGATCTACAAACAAAAATCAACAAACTTGTTGCCGAAAACAAGTAGCCTCTATCATTTTGGGAGGAGGTCGGAACTCGCCTATTCCCTCTCACCAAAGAAAAGAGCCAAACCACTGTGAGAATGTTTTTCAATATCCCTTTTTCTTTTTTGACATCTCAGTTTGAATGTTTGATTTCCAACTTTCTGCAGTAAACTATTTGCAAACTATACTTCACATTTGGGGACCTCGCATCCACACACACACACACACACACACGAACCGGCAATAATTTCCAGATTCCGGCCTTCAAATCAACGCCGGCGGTTGGGGAGAGAGAGAAGAAACAGCGTTGGGGTGGCCCTCAAAAAACGGTTCATACCTAGAAAGAGAAACGTGGCGCGGTGAAGTCCATTAGGGCTATCGTTGTCAATGGCATCAACATGGAGAGAATCGAGAAGCGGTGAATCATCACGCGCAACCGGCGGCCAATAAGAATTTGGCAATTGCGGAGGCACTTGGCTAGAACCGGCACCGTGGCGAGCTTGTGGCGCTGCTCGTGATGGTGGTGTAGGATAACGATTTGCGTGCTAGTTGAGCTTGTGGCGCTGCTCGTGATGGTCCTCAACGCCGGTGACGGTGGTGGTTGGATCGGATGGTGAAGGACCGTGTGAAGAGAGAGAGAGAAGATGAGGGAGGCGGATGGTGAAGGAAGGTGAAGAGAGAGAGAGAGAGAGAGAGAGAGAGAGAGAGAGAGAGAAGAAGTGGTAGGGTTTTTTTTAGTAAATGAGTGAAAAAGTGTGAGAAAGAATTTTGGCCATTGATTTAAATTGAATGGAGGGTTGAGATGATGATCCAAGTGAAATAGTTTGTTAACATGTGAGCCATTGGATCCATGTCAAATGTGTTATTATAGATGGCTAAGATGGTGATCCATGTCAAAGATAAAAATTTAATAAAATAAATGTCAAATAGTTAATAATGCTTATTATTTTTATTATTTTTTATTTTTTATTGAATAGGAAAAAATATTTTAGACTTTTTTTATTACTGAAATTTACAAAAATTTATCTAAAATATTTACATGTTTTTATTTGATTTACCCAAAATTTTAGTTAAAGTAGTATGTCTAATATCAATTTTTTTAATTTTTTTTTAAATAATTTTTTTTAAAAAAACTTTCTTACTAAAAAATGTCTAAAACATTTATCTCTATTCAAAAAAAAAAAAACTCATAATGAAAGAATATTGTCTGTCCCTCATTTATTTAGTTAATTTCTAACTTATTTTATATAAATTTTTTAAAAAACTTCCTTACCAAAAAAAGTCATAATGAGATGTTAGTTAGTAATGAAAATTTAAAAAAAAAAATTTATATAAAAAAGGTTAAGAATTTTAATGAAATGAAAGTATATAATAGAAAAAAGAGAGACGGACAATAGCATTTACTTTTTTGATTATTTTTAATTTTTTTTTTTGAAAAAAATAAAACTATTTGAGATGTTGTTTAGTAGTGAATTTTTTTTTACAAAAATTTATATAAAAAAAGTTAAAAACTTTTAAAGAAATAAAAGTACATAATAGAAGAGGGACAGACAATAACATATACTCCCTCCGTCCCACGTGAATGGACATTTATTTCCTTTTTGGGACGTCCCACGTGAATGGACACTGCCCAAAATGGAAAAGAATATTCACTATTCCCTCCACTCATTCTCTCTCCTACTTCACTTTTACACTCACAACATTCTCTCTCCTAACTATTTCTCCCACTCATTCTCTCTCCTATTTAATTCTTCAAACTCACAAACACCTCCTCCACCTATTTCTCTCTCCTACTTTCTCTTAATTTCCACACCCAAAAAGTTGGTGCCCATTCACATGGGACGGAGGGAGTATACTTTTTTAATTTTTTATATTTTCTTTTGATAAATAAAATTATTTGAGATGTTGGTTGGTAGTAGATTTTTTTTTTAAAAAAAAAAAACTTTACATTTACAAATAAAAAATTAAAGAATTTTACTCGTCCCTGATTTCTTTATTATACTTTCATATGTTTATTTTTTTTCTAACTTTATTTTATATAACTTTTTGAAAAAATAAAAAATTAAAAATTAAAAAATGTCCAAAATATTTATTTATATTCATAAAAAATAAAAAAAAAACTATACCCTATAGGGTATAGGGCATGGGGCATAGGGTATACCCTATACCCCGGGTATACCCTATAGGGTATAGGTATACCCTATACCCTATGCCCTATACTTTATAGGGTATAGGGTATAGGGTATACCCTATACCATATGTTCTATACCCTATTGGGTATACCCTATACCCTATAGGGTATACCCTATACCCCATGCCCTGTACCCTATACCCTATGACCTATAGGGTATATCCTATAGGGTATAGGGTATACCCTATGCCTTGTACCCTATACCATATGCCTTGTATCCTATGCCCTATAGGGCATACCCTATATGGTATGTCCTATACCCTATAGGGTATACCCTATACCTTATAGTGTATATCCTATAGGGCATAGGGTATAGGGTACAAGACATAGGGTATAGGGTATAGGGTATACCCTATGCCTTGTGCCCTACACCCTATGCCCTATAGGGTATACCCTATATCCTATAGGGTAATCCTATACCCTATAAGGTATACCCTATGCCTTGTACCCTATACCCTATACCATAGGGTATAGGGTATACTCTATAGGGCATAGAGCATAGGGCATAGGGTATAGGGTATACCATATATCCCCTATAGAGTATACCCTATACCCTATAGGGTACAGGGTATAGGGTACAAGGCATAGGGTATAGGGTATACCCTATAGGGTATAGGGTATACCCTATGCCTTGTACCCTATACCCCATGCCTTGTACCCTATACCCTATGCCCTATAGGATATATACCCTATGCTCTATGCCCTATAGAGTATACCCTATACTCTATGGTATAGGGTATAGGGTATAAGGCATAGGGTATACCCTATATCCTATAGGGTATAAGGTATACCCTATAGGATATAGGGTATACCCTATAGGGCATAGGGTATAGGGTACAAGACATAGGGTATACCCTATTCCCTATATCCTATGCATTGTACCATATACCCTATGCCCTATAGAGTATACCCTATAAGGTATAGGGTATACCCTATAGGGTATAGGGTACAAGGCATAGGGTATACCCTATACCCTATAGGATATACTCTATAGGGTATACCCTATAGCGCATAGGGTATAGGGTACAAGGCATAGGGTATAGGGTATACCCTATAGGGTACAAGGCATGAGATATAGGGTATGCCCTATAGGGTATATGGTATACCCTATAGGGTATAGGGTATAAGGCATAGGGTATAGGGTATACCCTATAGGGTATATGGTATACCCTATACCCTATGCCCTATACCCTATAGGGTATACCCTATACCCTATGCCCTATATGGTATATCCTATACCCCATGCCCTATACCCTATAGGGTATAGTTTTTTTTATTTTTTATGAATATAAATAAATTTTTTGGACATTTTTTAGTATTTTTTTTCAAAAAGTTATGTAAAAAAAGTTAGAAAAAAACATAACCCACTGAGAGTATAATAAAGAAATCAGGGACGGGTAAAATTCTTTAATTTTTTTTTTATAAATGTAAAGTTTTTTTTTGAAAAAAAATCTACTACTAACCAACATTTCAAATAATTTTATTTATAAAAAAAAATATAAAAAATTAAAAAAGTATATATGTTATTGTCTGTCCCTCTTCTATTATATACTTTTATTTCTTTACAAATTCTTAACTTTTTTTATATAATTTTTTGTAAAAAAAAATTGACTACTAAACAACATCTCAAATAGTTTTATTTTTCCAAAAAAAAAAAAAAAATAATCAAAAAAGTAAATGCTATTGTCCGTCTCTCTTTTTTCTATTATATACTTTCATTTCATTAAAATTCTTAACCTTTTTTATATAACTTTTTTTTTTTTAAATTTTCATTACTAACTAACATCTCAAATAGTTTTATTTATCCAAACAAAAAAAGAAGTAAATGATATTGTCCTTCTTTCTTTTTTCTATTATATACTTTCATTTATTTAAAAATTCTTAGCTTTTTTATATAACTTTTTATAAAAAAAAAATCACTGCTAACCAACATCTCAAATAGTTTTATTTATTCAAAAAAATATATAAAAAAATTAAAAAAGTATATATGCTATTGTCCGTCCCTCTTCTATTATAATCCGTCGGTAATTAAATCCGTCACTAATCCGTCACTAACCTAAAATATAAATTTACTAATTATTTTAAATAATTTAGCAAAGACTCAAATCCGTCGGTAATAATATGTAATTAATTTACCGACGGATTTTAATCCGTCAGTAATTAAATCCGTCACTAATCCGTCGCTAACCTAAAATATAAATTTAATAATTATTTTAAATAATTTAGCAACGACTCAAATCCGTCGGTAATAATATGTAATTAATTTACCAACGAATTTTAATCCGTCGGTAATTAAATCTGTCACTAACCTAAAATATAAATTTAATAATTATTTTAAATAATTTAGCAACGACTCAAATCAGTGGGTAATAATATGTAATTAATTTACCGATGGATTTTAATCCGTCGGTAATTAAATCCGTCACTAATCCGTCGCTAACCTAAAATATAAATTTAATAATTGTTTTAAATAATTTAGCAACGACTCAAATCCGTCAGTAAAAATATCCGTCGCCATTCCGTCATAAATTCGTCGGTAAAAAAGTGCGCAAATTTTTGGCGCCAAAATGGTGACGGATTAGAGACGAAATGGAATCCGTCGGTATATCCGTCACTAAATTCGTCGGTAATCTCGTCCTAATTTCGTTTTTTGTTTTTCACCCCAGGTCGTTGCTATTTCGTCACTAATTCGTCGGTATTAGTGACGGATTTATTTTCATCACTAATTTCCGTCGGTATCTGTCAGTTTTCTTGTAGTGCGTTTAGCCGGTGTAGCATCAGTTGGTTTCGTTGTCGGGACTGACCGTTTCTTCTTTGTTTGGTTGGGTGGAGTTTGGTGGTCGTTGGTGGTTGGTTTGAAGGTGGTGCACTGTTCGTGTTCTTGTTCAGAAATTTGGGAGACCTTTTTGCCAGTTATTGTCAGCAGTGTTCCTGTTGATGTAAGTTTGTTTGGTCCGTTGAAGTTTGTGGTGGATTTGTAGTTCTTGTAAAGGGGGTCATTATCAGAAGAAGCTGTTGGGTGGTTGTCAGTTTCTTGTTCAGTTAGTGTGTTTGTTAGTAAATTTAAAAGTTGTTCAAATGGATCAAGACAAAGGAACCCATTCTAAAGCTGCTCAAAATTTGGCGTTGGCGACCCCAAATCCTAAGGAGACTCCTGGAGGACAGGGGTCTGAAAGAGAGGTTGAGGTGCATACCTCTGAGACAGACTCTAGCATCAGGCGAGCTAGAGAGCGGGAATCTAAGGCGAAGGCTGATAAGGCAAAGGCGGTGGCTGAGGGGCAAATTCCCGCCCCATCAAGGAATGACGAGGCTAGGGCGAAGGCGGATCCGTTAAGGGCGGACAATGATTTGTTGCTGTGAGTTCTCGCAAATAATCAGAAATTGAGGGAGATGGACTAGGAACCTTCCCAGATCCCACAAAAGTTGTTAGCTGGGGCAGCAGGAAAGGTCCCAGCTAGAGAGCGAGAAGCCAGCGTGAGTGTGGCTAAGGAGCCAAGGCGGGCGAGAGACATGCCGCCGCCCAAAGAAAAGATCAGGGAGATTAGGCGAGATCAAGCGAAGGCGAGATCAGAAGGGGCTGTTGTTAAGAGGAAGCCTGAAGACCTTGAAAAGGGAAGGAAGAGAAGATATATCACAAGTCTGGAAATTCGCGGGAACAGTCTTATTACTATGAGTACGAAAGCGACGAGTCGGGCAGTGGTTCGACGTTCGACAAGGATTATAGGCCCAGTCGGTCCAAGTATTCTGAGGAAATGTCGCATTATTCGCGACATTCGGAAAGACAGCATCGAGATGAGGAGTCGTCGCGGGATAGGGATCATAGGCGACAAGAAAGGAAAGATAAGGAGTATGAGAAGGAGCAAGAAAGGAGGGCTGCTAAACCGGAGAAAGTGCAGAGGCTGAGAAAATTGCTGAAGCTGTGAAAGCGGCGGAAATTGCTAAGGCTGCTGAGGTTGAGAAGGCGAAAAAGGAGGAGGAGGAGAAATGGAAGAATGAAGTGGCGGAAATGGCCAAGAAGATAAAGGAGTTGGAAGCGGGAACTAAGAAGGTTGAAGAGAAGAGTTCTTTTTTGGCCCCATTTGCAAAAATTATTCAGAGTGTTACCCCAGACCCGAATTTCCGTATGCCTAACCTGCTAAGTTACTCTGGGGATTCTAGGGCGAGAACCCATCTGGGCAGGTTTGAGGCGACTTTATCTTTATTGACGGAAAGTGAGGCGTTATTGTGTAGAGCTTTGGTAATAATGGTGTGATCTACTCTATTGACAGTTAAACAACGTACCAAGTCAGTTAATGGGATTCTCGCTCAAATGCCCCTAGTCAAGTAATAAATACCCCCAGATCTTTTACACTGACCATACCTAACTTGTCTAACACAAGACTTAGATCTAGCCATGGCGACAAACAGGAATTCGAAGAAAGTAAAGATAATTAAAGATCAAACTGATTACCTGGGAAATACAAGGGGTCTCGAAGAAAGTTGAGAAGTGGTTTTAAGTCGGCCGAAATGTTCAACGAACTTGACAGCAGATTGAGTTCCAGGTTGAAGGAACCGCTGGAAATGGAGGGTTCGTAATCGAAATTTGATGAAGAGTAAATATTATGGAGAGGTTCAGACACGAATCAACTGGAAAGGCTAGATTCAGGTTCGTCGGAAAATCACCAAGATCGCCGAAAAATTCTAGAGGGTTTGGATTAGGCAAGCAGACGAAAAAGGACAAATGAAGGGGGGAGGAGTATTTATACTAAGGGAATCTCAAGGGGTTTTTGAGCAGTCAAAATTAATTAGCCCCAAAAATTTTAATTTCCCCTATTTAATGATTTCAAATTTCAAGACGACCCTTCGAATGTCCCATCCCATCACAGCCGTCAAAACCGTCAAAGGAACCCTTCTGGGCGTGACGCGTGTCCACTAGGTATCAGTTGTAGCCTTCATCTCGCTTGATTGACGTAAGAGGGCGGGAATTATTGCTATAACTAGAATTTCTCTTCTGGACCGTGAATGATCCAGATCTCGAAATTGGGGGCTATTGATGTGATTGTGAAATATGGATTTGGGCCTGAAGAGTAAGTTAGGCCCAACGTGGCGAAATGGGCTGAAGGGGCCAAAATACGTATGAAATGAACATGGCATGTAATCCCATGATATGATGGTAAGGGGACATTCAGAGTGAGGCGACAAGAAGAGTGGCTGTGATGATGTGCCACCGGATTTTTGCGATTTTGAAAAATCGAAAATGGAGTCGCCACGCCATTTTTATTTTAAGGGCCAAAACTTTGAAAAATGCCCGAAATTAGAGATTTGAGTTCGGAGGTCACGTTACACTCCGGGAAGAACGTTAGGGTTCACCCGGAATGCCTCGTAAAACGAGTCTTCATAGCTTAAAACTATTTGTGTGTGTGTGTGTTTTGTAAAAAAAGAGTTTTCTGGAAATAAAAGTTTTGACTGACTGGACTGAAATTTATCAAAATAATGTGCTTCTGTGAGTGAGAAATGACTGAAAAAAACAAGATGTCTGTCTTTTACATTATGGTCCGCGCGGATCAGACAAAGATGTATTCCTGTCCTCGCGGATAGGACAGTAAGTATCTTTTTTTGCAGCTTTCCAGTCTGATTCTGTAAATTCCAGAATGTAAACTGGAGTTACAGAATCAGAACTGGAGTTGGCACCAGAAAATGATAAGTGAAAAACATTTTTTGGGATTTGCATCCATGCTTGTCCCCATTTCCTTAGGCTTTGATTAGTGATCACTAAACATGATTAGTGGTGATCTACTATATCAAGCCATCCTTAGGATACATTAGGACTTGAAGCACTTCATTTGCTTGGGATGGGAGAGATTTAACTTAAAATAAAGATTTATGTATGAAAATTGATTTTAGGCTAAGGATGTATCAACTTTAGAGTGGATTTCTAAGGTGGTCATTAAGATGATCATCCTTGAGATCTTTGAACTCAATGTATCAACTTCACCCTTTTTGTAACCTAGGAACCTTAATGATCTTAATCCATGGAAATTGTTCCAAGGTGAAGATCTTAGGTTAGGAAAATGCTTTCAAGGAAGTAAGAACAATTTGGACCTTTTAAAATGGTCATCCATGGAAATTTATTTCAAGATAACTTCATTTTAGGTCAAGTAAAGACCAATGACATGGAATGAGAATGTGGACCATTTAGTGTGATCATCCATGGAGATTAACTCCAAGGTGACCACACCTTAGGTCAAGTAACAACTATTTTATGTAAGATAAAAGACAATAATTTAGAAAGAATATTGATCCTTATAGAAGATCATCCATGGAGATGAACTTCCATGGAGATGAACTTCCATGGAGATCCTCTTGAACAACAAGTGGAAGAACAAGTTACATCTTTAAAGTATGGGATGTATGCATGGATGAGGGAGGTTTAAGGTAAGGAGAAGAAGGGTTTACCAATGGTGGTATCCTATCTTCCATGGATTTGTGTTTGAGACTTGAATTTGAGAGCGTTTAGTGAGTGAGATTTGGGAAAATGATTAAGAAAAAGGTGGCAATTTAAGGAATTCCCACTGTTTTCTATAATATTTTTGCCAGGATGCTGTTGTGAGTGAATTGTTGTTGTTGAAAATGAGACTGAGGGGCTCTATTTATAGGCCACTGGAAACTTCAAAAGGATCCGCGCGGATCATTCTGAAGGCGTGCACTGTTCATTTAATGCTGCTGCAGGTAGGGGTGGACATGGTTCGGTTCAAACCGCGGTTTGAGACCGAACCGAACCAAACCACGCAGTTTGGTTTGGTTTTTTTTCTATAAATGGTTTAGCTTGGTTTGAAAATTTAATAAACAGTGTGGTTCGGTTCAGCTCGCAGTCTGGAACCTCAAAACCGAACCAAACCGAACCGAACCAAACCGATTCAGACTGAACCGCGGTTTAGACAATATCTTGTAATTTGTTTTGAGATGGTTTCTTTTGTTGTACTTGTTAGAACAATGAACATTCAGTTTACTAAAACTCATTCCTATTTGGATAGTAGTATTTGTGTTTTATGTTTAATATATATGATTGCTAGTTTGATAAAAAAAATATGTAAAGAGCAACGCTTTTAGTTGGACATGTTTGTAGTTCGGATAGCGGTCTAGACCGCAGTTTGGACCACGGTTTGAACCGTTTATGAAACCGTGGTTTGAGACCGAACCGAACCAAATCGAGGTGGTTTGGTTTGGTTTGGTTTGGTTTGAAATTTTCTATGGTTCGATTTGGTTTGGGATTTTCCCAAACCGAGTACTAGCGGTTTGGTCTCCAAATAACTTCCAAACCGAACCAAACCGAACCATGTCCACCCCTAGATGCAGGCTTTGGACAAGAGGAATAAAATTTTCAAATACTCAACCAGCTGTTATTTACAGATTACTGTTTTCGGATTTTTACCCTTTGTGAGATTCCTTACCTTGTTTAACTCCAAATAGCAATCCCCAACTTACCCTTGCTTTGTTAGAAAAGTTAAGGTTTAGGTTAAGGATGTGAAGGTTTTTGTTAGTTTTCTAACGAAAATACTAACAACTCAAATTGGAGCACTTACAGTAGCCCCTCGGCGACGGCGCTTTCGAAGGAAGCGGGGTCGTCGATAAGAGTAAGGCTCCATATTTGACAAGATGGGAAAAGGGGTGACCAAAGTGGTCGAGTGGCTGGACCTGGTGATAGGCTACCTACGTATTCTTAAGAGGAATCAAGCCGGTCGTAGTTCGGGTCTTTTGACTATCTTCAGACATCGACCCTAGAGTGACTATTTTAGGATGTCAACCTAGTGAACGAGTTCTTCAGTCGGTTGCCGAAAGAAGCTCTGCTGGGGATAAGAGATGACCATTTTGGTCTGATGGCTAGAGTTGCATATCCGTACTGTTGGGGAAAGGAATGACCATTTTGGTCTGGTGGCTGAACCTAATGGTAGGCTACCTACGTATCCTTAAGAGGAATCAAGTCAGTCGTAGTTCGGGTCTTTCGATGTTGACCCTGGTAATGATGGCGTTTTAGGTGCCTCGGACCTTGAAGATGGCGTTTTAGGTGCCTCGAACCTTAAAGATGGCATTTTAGGTGCCTCAGACCTTGGTGATGGCATTTTAGGTGCCTCGAACCTGAAAGATGGCGTTTTAGGTGCCTCAGACCTGAAAGATGGCGTTTTAGGTGCCTCAGACCTTGAAGATGGCGTTTTAGGTGCCTCAGACCTTGAAGATGGCGTTTTAGGTGCCTCGAACCTTGATGATGGCGTTTTAGGTGCCTCGAACCTTGATTTGAAATGTTTTCCCTTGATGGTTTGGGATAGATGGTCCTTTGGTGGACTTCATTTGAAGGGATCGGTCTTACGTTTGTTGCCGAGGGAAAGGATGACCGTATTGGTCGAGTGGCTGGACCTATGGTAGGCTACCTACGTATCCCGATTGGGGAATCAAGCCCATACGTAGTTCGAAAAGCTGCTGGGGGTGGAATCGAGGAAAGAAACGGGATTCCGTTAACTTTCGTTGGAGAAATCGGACTTACGTTTTACTGCCGTTGATGATAATGAGGAAAGAAACGGGATTCCGTTAACTTTCGTCGGAGAAATTTGACTTACGTTGTACTGCCGTTGATGATAATGAGGAAAGAAACGGGATTCCGTTAACTTTTGTTGGAGAAATCGGACTTACGTTTTACTGCCGTTGCTGATAACGAGGAAAGAAACGGGATTCCGTTAACTTCCATTGGAGAAATCAGACTTACGTTTTACTGCCGTTGATGATAATGAGGAAAGAAACGGGGTTCCGTTAACTTTCGTTGGAGAAATCAGACTTACATTTTACTGCCGTTGATGATAATGAGGAAAGAAACGGGATTCCGTTAACTTTCGTTGGAGAAATCGGACTTACGTTTTACTGCCGTTGATGATAATGAGGAAAGAAACGGGATTCCGTTAACATTCGTTGGAGAAATCGGATTTACGTTTTACTGTCGTTGGGTTCTTTTGGAAGGGGACTAACCTAGGTAGACTTTGGTTATCCTCCGTTAAGTTTAGGACTAAACTGCAGAGTCCTGGAATTTTAAAGGGCAAAATAGTCTTTTTGGCACCTCATTCCTGTCCGTGCGGACAGGAACGTAACCCAGACAGGTTTAAATAAGGGTCGTGGCCTTTTCTCTTCCCTCTTCACCACTTTTCAGTTTTTTACGAGAGAAGACGAGAGAAGAAGGCGAAATCCGCCATTGTTGACCCAAGAGCTTCAAAATTCTTCCAATTTTCTTCGATTTTCGAGCAATGGAACACGGGGGAGTTGCTATTTGTTAGTACCCGGTCCGAAAAAAGGGACTGAAGTGCAATTCGGGAAAATCTGGGACTAAACTGGCATTTGGGAGCTTTTGGACCAAATGGGAAATATTGGAAAATTCAGGGACTAAACTGGAAATATGGAATATTTGGGACGAAATTGATATATTAAAATTCCTGGGATTAAATGAAAAATAAAATCCTAAAGAGCGAATTGCAAAAGAAGTCATTAGAGTGGCCAAAGTGCGACTGCAAAATCGCGGGACGAACCGAATAATAATGGTACCAATCCTAGGCCACGGCATTGCAAGGCATTGGCCGAGCTTTGCTGGAGGTTGGCCGGCCAGGGAGAAACTTTGAGGGCCAGTTCTAGGCTGATTGGGCCAAAGCATTATTGGGCCAAATTTGGCCGATCGACCCTAAGCCCAAACTTGGCCGATCGACCATTTATCAGCCGCCGCCAGAACCTAATTTCTAGCGCCGATCGGACCTTATTTTTAGGGCCGATCGACCCTTTATTTTGTGCCGATCGACCCTTTAATTTAAGGCCAATCGACCCTTCAGCTGGCCCAGCCCAATTACCGAAGCACTATAAATAGGGGTGCCCGGCTTCAGCTTTACACACACAATTTACTCGGGAGAAACGAGACTACTCTTGTTTTACCCGTATTTCTTCCTACTCTCTTCGAATCGCCCTAGATTCGACCCCAAAGTCTTACTACAATTGGTAAGACTCTTTTTAATATTTTTGTTCCCTATTATTATTATTGTCTTATTATATTTGCATGCTTATTATATTTTAATTGTTCCTTTATGCTAGATTTAGGACTGTTTTAATATATTTAAATATGCAATAGCCGAGGATGATCTAAGGTTTCGCCCAAGGAACCCAATGGATCTAGGAACTATTTCTTACCTTCCACCTTAGTAATAATTGTCCCATGATCAACAATTCCCCAAGGATGAACGTTGATTAGTGCACCTTCCGAGGGTCTAACTCAAAGGTTCTAGGGTGTGATCATCAATTAATTCTTTCTCTCCCCTCCTCCTTATGCATGATCACGTTTCTTCTATCTATTCCTGTAAACACCGCACACAACCAACACCCCACATGCTAGAAAGACCGATTCGTCGGGCAATAGGAGTGATAACGTTTCTTTTTCTGTTGTAACTTGACCCCCGAACCCAATTAACTGTTTAGCCTTTTTTTCAAAGCTTTGGGCTATATCAAAGTGGCGTGGCGACTCTCAAAATTAAACTAATATTTTAATATGGTTTAAAAGCGAGTGTCACTAAATGAATATCCCATTTCGATCAGACTTCTATGATTATTTATTTTAAACCTCCGAATGCGCGTTGCATCGGGACGGGGTATTCACACTATTCAAGGCCAAGGACGCGGCCCGATCGCGGAGAGGCGGCTAGAGCTTGTGAGGATGAGGAGACATTACTCACTTTTGCAATCGATTGCGGAGGAGTCATATCCCGATATGTGGCAACATTGATCCACTGATCCGAGTCTTCACACGGTATGCTTCGAATTTCTTTATTTCCTTTGTCGATTTTCGCTTGAAATTGATTTTTGGTTTTTTTTTTTTTTTTTTTTGAATTCGAAAATTATGGTTCTTGGCATTGAATTTGTACTTTGATGATTTGCATGTTGTAGTGAGTATATGGGTAATTTAAATGTGCACTTTGTTTGAAAAAAGAATTGCCATTTTTGAAATATGAGATGACGAAAATTTTCCCGAATCCGGGACGGACTCTTTTTTTTTTTTGTTGCATGTAGGATTTTTGCAATGAGATGATGTTTTTATGAATGATATGAATGTAAGCATACATGCTATTTTGTAAAAATATGATTTTTTGTGAAAAATGGGACGGATTTTCGCTTCCGTTGATTGAATGAATGAATTGTGGAAAATTGCTGATTTGTGCTATTTTATGAAAAATGGAATAGGATTTTGCTCCTGTTGATTCCTTGTGAATGCATTGTGAAAAATTGTATGTCATCATTTTTTTTTTTTGAAAATAAAAACGGGACGGAGTTTTGCTTCTGTTGACTCCTTGTTATTGACATGTTTCTTTATGCATGAATGAATGATGAATGGTGATTGCTGAAAAACCTTTTCTTTTGTGCGAGAAAAATGGGGCTGAGTCCATTATATGCCGTTATGCTGCCGAATTTTCTTCAAAACTTCATGTCTATGATGCATGTGTATGCTTTTAAATACAAATGCAATTTTTTGACATTTTTGTTTTTCTTTTTTCAGGGTGGGGATCGGTTCGTGACGGATCAGCTGAATAAGCTGAAGACCCGGGGATCAGTGGAGGCCGTGATTAGCCTGTGGGACCGGCTTCCAGTCTTGGGCAGAGGAGATTTGATGAGTCCGAGACAAATTGTCATTGAGACTGGGTTGTATGAGTTCATCGAGTGTTTGAGGGGGTTGATCAAGTTCCCCAAGAGTAAGGGCCTGATTTTTGCTTTGGCGGAGCACTGGTGGGACGTGACCCACACATTCCATTTCTTCTGGGGCGAGGCTACGGTCACACCTTCTGATTATGCTGCGATCACGGGTCTGTCCTTTAAGGAACGTAGCATTGAGTGGAGAGATGGCTACAGTGACCGGGAGTTGCAGGACCTTTTAGGCTTTGTCCCCATTCCCAAGAAGGGGATGGGGATGGAGTATACGGTGGTTCAGGGGAAGATTGTGGAGAGCATTGAGAGGTACGAGGCTGATGATGAGAGGATAGCTGCTGAACAGATTGCTAGGTCCTTCTTGTGGTTCACCTTTTCGAGCACACTGTTTGGACATGCCGAGGGGACGGCGGTATTTTCCCTGCTGAAGACGTTGACTGATGTGGAGATGGCTGGAGAGGTATCTTGGGGGAGGCCGGGCCGGCGTAGCTATATTTTGCTCTGGATCGGTATAGCGGAATTTGTCGGCTCACGACGTGCTTTGAGTTCCTCCGGAGGTATAAGCTTCGCTTTTCTTTTCCTTATGCACGCGTTGTTCCTTTTCGCACTTAATTGATGTAATCTTTACCTTTCGCAGTATGGGCTCGGAGTTCTTTCATGTCACGATGTGGCGGCCGGCGGAGCACATCGGGGCATATCCCGCTATGCTCTCTGGACCAAGCATGCTCGGGAGAAGATAGGTTCTAGGGGGCGCACGACCCTCAAGTACAAGGAGTGCACGCCTGGTGAGAGCCGAGACGGATGAGGGGATGAGGTTACACCCAGGGGCCGCCGAGGTGGAGCAGCTGAAGGGTGCAGAGAGGTGGACTGTGGAGAGGAGGATTTTGAGAGGGCTATCCTGTGATGTGTATTACTTGGGGGAGAGGGTGACGCGCCAACATGGCGAAGGTGCGCCTTTGATGGAACCGATGGAGCCTCCTGCTGACATGATGCATCCGACTGAGAGTTCGGAGACCTGAGGTGATTATCGAGGTGGCCAGCACTTCTCGAGGTTTGTGACGGGCGAGGATTATTCGCGGTTTATCTTGAGGAGGCTGAGGACGCCTCAGGTGCTTGAGAGAGAGAGAGGGGGAGGAGGTTGTGCGGTACCCTCGATCGGACTTTTCATATGTCCAGGATGGGGTTAGATTGAGAGTGCAGATCCCTATCCCTGAGCGGGTCCCACGAGCTTTTTGGCCTCGTCCGGGTATGAAGGTACGGCGTTTTACTGCTTATGTGTAACGACCCCAACCCTAGGCACTAATTTTAAATATTATATTATATGCTTCAAATATTTATGTTGACTTATGTGTTCAATTATGTCTTTAAATTCTTAAAGTAAGATAAATTGGGTGAGTAGTAAGATTATAATCTTTTGAGAATTTATTGGATATTAAATAAAGAAATTTGGGGAAATAATAAAAAAATGAAAAAATGATAAATAGTGCAAGGAGGTAAATGGGTAGGATGAATTATTTGGATAAATGATTAATTTTAATGAAAAAGAGTGAAAGCCTTAGGATTAATTTTGGTGGGGGGCCAATTAGTCTTACTCCTTCCTAGGCTTGACAAGTGCCTCCCCCACACTCCCTCCTTGACCGGCCCCTCCCCTCTCCCTCATACTCCTCACTCTTCTTCCTCCTTCTTCATTTTTCTTCATACCTCCTCTTCATTCAAAAAGCCATGGAAGCTCTCAAACCCTTTTATTGAAGCTAAGCCATTCTTCATCAAAAATCAAGTCTAAGAGTAGTTTTGGAGTTGGATAAACTTGCGGAATCAATCAAGCTTTGAAGATCATCTTTTCATCCTAAAATCCTAAGGTGAGTTATTATGACTCCCTTTCTTTGTATGCTCATAAAATATTTGATGTTGTGATTGATTTTTATAATGGTTGTTTGAGGCTTTAGAAACCTTCTTGGAAGTTGAAGAATTCATTTATGAAATGGGTGGAGTTAAATTAGGAGATTTAGCTTGAAATGAGGTAATGAATTTGTTGGGAACTTTATAAGAGTTGAGTGCTTGGTTAATGAAATGGAAAGAGGTTAATGTTATTGGAAATTGATCTAGGATGTAAGAAATGGATGGAGATAGATTAATGGGTTAAAACTTGAATGGAGTAGTGAAATGGGTAGAAATAGTAGTGATAAATAATCTAGGGTTACTTGGTTTTGGAGTTTACATGTTTGTTTGGGATTTGGTGAAATGAAGGTGTTCTTGGGTGTTCTTGAATAATCAATGGTAGAGGGAAGGAAGAACTAGGGTTAAAGAGGTTAAAAACCTAAGTTTGGGCTGGCAGGAGGCTTGGGCGGTCGCCCAAGGGGGCTGAGCGGCCGCCCATGCTGGCAGAAACTCACATTTCCTTGAAAACCCTCTTGGGCGGTCGCCCAAGAGGTTTGGGCGGTCGCCCAAGACCCCAGAAATCCTAACTTCAATTACGAACTGCAATTCGTTTAGCAATCTTGTGAGGGTCATAACTTAATCATATTAAATCGGAATTGGATGGTTCTTGGGTCTAAATTGGGTGTTTTTCTGAGTACTTTCTGAATGTGATGGTTTCATAGCTAAAGAAGTTATCCTTATGTCCCAAAAATCTGATTTGGTTACAGCAGGTAGTATTGTACGTTAGAAGTTGAGTGGAAATTGAATAGATCATAGTTAATTCATACGGACTCGAAATTGGATGGTTCAAGAGTCCAAATTGAGTATTTTTAGGTGATCTCTCAAATGGAATTGGTTTTATAAACTAAATATGTAATGATCATTTCCAGATATTCTATTTTACCATGTGACTATGTTGTTTATCCCCTTTGTGGATTATTTGGCAAGTGTTATGTGGCTCCCCAAGTGTGGGATATTTGACAAGTTGTTATGTTATCCCAATGTGTGGATATGTTTACTATGTAGTTGTATGGTTATTCCATTTGTGAATTTATTTGTTATCATTCATATTTGTTGATGATACTAAGCATAGTGTATTACTTAAATGTTGCATTATGGCATTAATTGGCATGAGTATACATTACCATGTTGTTATATTACTATCCCGGTTTGTGGATTTATCTCAAGTATCTATCATGTGCTTGAGCGTGTTTATGTTCGGGTGGGTATGATGGATGCCAATCAATTATGGATTTGTTCTATAAGTGATTGAAGGTACATCATACCGGTGACCCTTCCCCACTCGTGGCCACGGGGGTGGGGGTGTGCTCAGGCGTATTGACCCAAAAAGCTTTACACTGTGGCGATCGTTGTAAGGAGGACGATATTATTTTGGGATATTCTAATATAGGTATCCTTTCTTATATGGATGATGCGGGGTATGAGACCTATAAGAGGTGAATGTGCTGGAGGCAATTCACCAAAGAGTGGAGTTTTACTCCCACGTTGTACGACTTATTGTTCAGACGGGAAAAAGGTAAAATGAGGTAACGAAAGGTGTTTACCGCTTTTATAAAGTGTTTTGTGCTACCATGCTATGTGTTGCACCTTGTTTGGCATCTTGCTGCATATCATAATAGCTCATTGAGATTTATTCTCACCCCTCTCCCTTTACTGTTTTAGATCCCGAGACAGGTGGACCGGCCAAGTAAGGGCGGAAAGGAGTTGGATGTGATATTTTGGGTTTGTCGGGGTACGTATAGGTTGGCGTAGAAATTGTGTATTGATATAATTCTTTTAAAGGGTTTGTATTTATAAACTTTAATCTTATTTTATATTCAACATCTTTTTGTAAATCATTTATTACTTTCGGAGTTGGTCAACTCTTCCCCCAGCGTAGAAAGAAGTAGAGTTATTTTTGAAATGGGTATGTAAATGGTGTAGCGTTTGAAAGTTAAATCAAAGTTTTTAAAAGTTTAGGATATTTGGGTTAGTTTGAGGACGCTCCAACTCGGGACACGTGTAGGTTCCGGGTCGGGGTCCTCACAGTTGGTATCAGAGCTCGGTTAGAGTTCTCGGGTAGAGTCTAGCTGAGTGAGAGTGTGTGATAACTGACGTCGAGGGTTTTAATGCAGGAAATTGTTATATAACAGAAAAGGATAATGACCAACCAAGGGAATCAAGGAAAGGTGAGTTATGGAAAGATGGATTCCTCCACCATCATTTGAGGTATTTTACCTGTCTCAGGAGTTAGGGTTCATACTTCTATAAATCCCTGTTCATTCGTTCTCACGTGGCATTACATTTCATCTTTTATTTGCATAATTGGCCTAAGAGTTGCCTTATGTGTTGGAGGTTCTACTCCGATGGGGTCGTACCTCGAATCATCCTTAATTATCTTGGTAATTGTGATTAAGTGGGCATGTATTGCCGGTGGATTTGGGCGAGTTACCTATCCGTGAATCATCGTTATGTTAACCTGAATTATTTGAGTAGTTGTTGTGTTGAGGAGGACTGTCGCAAGAAGCGAGTCTCCTTATCTATGTTTGATTTGCCTCCGTGTGTGGTAGAGGCGGATGAGTCATTATTTGCTATTTTATCATATATGCATAAATGTCGAAAGTATGGCCTAAGGAATGTGAAGATTATTTGGGTTGTGTGTTATCTTTGATTTAAAGGAACCTTGAGTTATCTCATGTACGGTAGTAAATGAATTTGTGAACTCTTAGTTGAGGATAGGTATATGGTCTAATTAAGAGTGATTTATGGTTGTGTAACTTGCGTGAGTATTCTTACATTGGTGTCTCGTGGGGAGACTAGATATATGAGACTAGTATTGAAAGTGATAGTCTAAGTGGGATTATATGAGTTATAAATATCGCGAGTACGAGATCTTATGGAATTAATATATCTTTGCCTTGTGTGCTATTAGTTGACTAAGTGGTGTTTTCGGTGTGAGTTTCAAATTAGGTTTTCATCAGATATCATACCAGGATGTTGAGATTTTGAGTTGCTATAAGGTACTATATTTAGAAAAGATGATACTTGGTGGTTAATCAAAGGGTTATAGAAATCTTAAATAGGTAACTGTGAAGAATAAGTATTCGTTAGCACTTGTTGACGATTTGTATGAATGATTTTAGAAACTAGTAGGATACTCAATGGTTATTAGTTGAATTTTCGGAGTGTTACAATTTCAGTGGAAAATTGCTTTAAGGATATACTTAAGACAACATTTATATCTAATATGACCGTTTGGATTTGTGGATTGTGTATTAGTTATGGAAAGGTAATTAGGGTAAATGTGAAGAAGTATAATAGACGTAGTTATTGGTGACTTATAGGGTCAACTTCAGAAATTGGTGAAATAGGTATAGGGTTCGTTTTGAGAATTGATTATCATTAGTTGAGAAAATGAGGATGAATCTTATTGGGAGACAGGATACTTTAGGATGATTATACCCTATAGGTCGATTTAGTTGCGTAACTCATATGGGGGATTAGTGTGATGTTTGGAAGATATTGGCGTTATACGGACTTTGAGTTTTGATGGTTATCAAGAGGTAAGTTAGTTACAGCACTGTTAATGTTTAATCGCAAGTTTAGGATGATTTACCTAGTTTATAAGCTTAATGATTGTTTAGTGTTATTTATTGGAAATAGTAATAGTATGGCAAGATTGTGTTTTCTTATAGAGAAATTAACTAAGTATAAATATTATAAGTGGTGGCTATAATATAAATAGAGGTCAAACAAGAATATTATGTTGGTATTGTTTAATTGTGTTTAACAATTGAAAGTGTGTGTTGAACTTCGGTGTGCGCATTTGTACCCTTCGGGGATAATTGATTTAATAAGGTCGGTGAACCGTTTTTGTGTACATTAAAATCTGTGAGTAATTTAACTATCTACAACTGGTATGGGACGGTTGTAGATAATTAAATCACTCGAGTTATTTTTGGTAGCTTATCAATCTTTTGAAAATTTCTAAAGAGTGTGAGTGGTTTAGTTAATTAAAACTGGTATGAGACAGTTTTAAATAAATAAACCATTCGAGTCTCATTTGATCTCATTTTATCTATCCTTGGAATTTTGAAAGATGTTGTAAATTTTCGAAAGATTGGTTATTTTAAAGATATAGTTCGTACAAAAGCAAGTTAATAGGGCAACCTAGTTTCCCTATATTGATTAAGTATATTAAAGTTGTGATCCGAGAAATGATTTGATAAATGTGGGGTTATTATTGTGTCGGTCACAATAGACTCGATTTTGTTTTGGAGTTGGATCGGCTCCGTTGTGGGCGGCCAACCCTTCAATTTGAATATTGATTGTCACTAGGCATGAATATAATTGTAATATTGAATGGTGATAATAGAAAGTTGAATTGTATTTTCTCCTCGTTATATATATAGCCTGATGAGAGGTTTATTGATGAAGTTCTCATATATGTTAGGGGATCGTTTAGTTGTATAAACCCCTAGTATTAAATGGATTGGATAGACCTCATTTGGGAAAGTCCTTTTGGAATGTAGGAATGTTATTGAGTTTAACCTTGTGAAAATTGAGGAATCATTACGTATTGTTGAGGATATGCTACGGGCATGTACAATGGACTTTGGTAGTCGATAGGTCGTATGATTACCAGTGGTTGGATGCGTATGATAGCAGTTATTATTCTAACTTTGAGATAAAACCGTATGAGGCGTTGTTAGGGAAGAAAATATCGATCTCTAATTTGTTGGGTTGAGATGAGAGAAGCAAGGCCTAAGGTAGATTGGCGCCAAAATTTGTTGATCCATTTAAAGTTTTAGAAAAGGTTGGTGATTTTGCTTATAGACTGACTTGGAGCAGCTTATAGAGTAATTGAAGTTTTAAATGTAATATCGTAATGTATTGGGAAACATAAGGTGTAATACTTTTCATTTAATATACTTCTTTGAGGTCGTGAAAGTTCGGGTTAGCGATAATGGTATGGTATTCTTGGCGTATTGAGTTGTTATATCACATTATTAATGAAATTTGAATCTTGGAAAGAATCATAGCATTGATGAGACTGATTGGGAATTGAAGTCTTAGAGTATTTAAGTTGTGAAAATGTATAGTAGAATCATGCCTTTGAGAAGTCTAATTGAAATTGTTAAGTTAGAATGTGTGAAAGTTAACCCTTGCTATTTGAACCTTAGGGTAAGTGACAGTCAAATTCGGGACGAATTTTCTTTAAGGGGGAGTGAGTGTAACGACCCCAACCCTAGGCACTAATTTTAAATATTATATTATATGCTTCAAATATTTATGTTGACTTATGTGTTCAATTATGTCTTTAAATTCTTAAAGTAAGATAAATTGGGTGAGTAGTAAGATTAGAATCTTTTGAGAATTTATTGGATATTAAATAAAGAAATTTGGGGAAATAATAAAAAAATGGAAAAATGATAAATAGTGCAAGGAGGTAAATGGGTAGGATGAATTATTTGGATAAATGATTAATTTTAATGAAAAAGAGTGAAAGCCTTAGGATTAATTTTGGTGGGGGGCCAATTAGTCTTACTCCTTCCTAGGCTTGACAAGTGCCTCCCCACACTCCCTCCTTGACCGGCCCCTCCCCTCTCCCTCATACTCCTCACTCTTCTTCCTCCTTCTTCATTTTTCTTCATACCTCCTCTTCATTCAAAAAGCCATGGAAGCTCTCAAATCCCTTTTTAAGCTTTGAAGCTAAGCCATTCTTCATCAAAAATCAAGTCTAAGAGTAGTTTTGGAGTTGGATAAACTTGCGGAATCAATCAAGCTTTGAAGATCATCTTTTCATCCTAAAATCCTAAGGTGAGTTATTATGACTTCCTTTCTTTGTATGCTCATAAAATATTTGATGTTGTGATTGATTTTTATAATGGTTGTTTGAGGCTTTAGAAACCTTCTTGGAAGTTGAAGAATTCATTTATGAAATGGGTGGAGTTAAATTAGGAGATTTAGCTTGAAATGAGGTAATGAATTTGTTGGGAACTTTATAAGAGTTGAGTGCTTGGTTAATGAAATGGAAAGAGGTTAATGTTATTGGAAATTGATCTAGGATGTAAGAAATGGATGGAGATAGATTAATGGGTTAAAACTTGAATGGAGTAGTGAAATGGGTAGAAATAGTAGTGATAAATAATCTAGGGTTACTTGGTTTTGGAGTTTACATGTTTGTTTGGGATTTGGTGAAATGAAGGTGTTCTTGGGTGTTCTTGAATAATCAATGGTAGAGGGAAGGAAGAACTAGGGTTAAAGAGGTTAAAAACCTAAGTTTGGGCTGGCAGGAGGCTTGGGCGGTCGCCCAAGGGGGCTGAGCGGCCGCCCATGCTGGCAGAAACTCACATTTCCTTGAAAACCCTCTTGGGCGGTCGCCCAAGAGGTTTGGGCGGTCGCCCAAGACCCCAGAAATCCTAACTTCAATTCTGAACCAGAATTCGTTTAGCAATCTTGTGATGGTCATAACTTAATCATATTAAATCGGAATTGGATGGTTCTTGGGTCTAAATTGGGTGTTTTGCTAAGTACTTTCTGAATGTGATGGTTTCATAGCTAAAGAAGTTATCCTTATGTCCCAAAAATCTGATTTGGTTACAGCAGGTAGTATTGTACGTTAGAAGTTGAGTGGAAATTGAATAGATCATAGTTAATTCATACGGACTCGAAATTGGATGGTTCAAGAGTCCAAATTGAGTATTTTTAGGTGATCTCTCAAATGGAATTGGTTTTATAAACTAAATATGTAATGATCATTTCCAGATATTCTATTTTACCATGTGACTATGTTGTTTATCCCCTTTGTGGATTATTTGGCAAGTGTTATGTGGCTCCCCAAGTGTGGGATATTTGACAAGTTGTTATGTTATCCCAATGTGTGGATATGTTTACTATGTAGTTGTATGGTTATTCCATTTGTGAATTTATTTGTTATCATTCATATTTGTTGATGATACTAAGCATAGTGTATTACTTAAATGTTGCATTATGGCATTAATTGGCATGAGTATACATTACCATGTTGTTATATTACTATCCCGGTTTGTGGATTTATCTCAAGTATCTATCATGTGCTTGAGCGTGTTTATGTTCGGGTGGGTATGATGGATGCCAATCAATTATGGATTTGTTCTATAAGTGATTGAAGGTACATCATACCGGTGACCCTTCCCCACTCTGTGGCCACGGGGTGGGGCTGTGCTCAGGACTGTATTGACCCAAAAAGCTTTACAGACCTGTGGCGATCGTTGTAAGGAGGGACGATATTATTTTGGGATATTCTAATATAGGTATCCTTTCTTATATGGATGGTCTGGGGTATGAGTCCTATAAGAGGTGAATGTGCTGGAGGCAATTCACCAAAGAGTGGAGTTTTACTCCCACGTTGTACGACTTATTGTTCAGACGGGAAAAAGGTAAAATGAGGTAACGTAAGGTGTTTACCGCTTTTATAAAGTGTTTTGTGCTACCATGCTATGTGTTGCACCTTGTTTGGCATCTTGCTGCATATCATAATAGCTCATTGAGATTTATTCTCACCCCTCTCCCTTTACTGTTTTAGATCCCGAGACAGGTGGACCGGCCAAGTAAGGGCGGAAAGAAGTTGGATGTGATATTTTGGGTTTGTCGGGGTACGTATAGGTTGGCGTAGAAATTGTGTATTGATATAATTCTTTTAAAGGGTTTGTATTTATAAACTTTAATCTTATTTTATATTCAACATCTTTTTGTAAATCATTTATTACTTTCGGAGTTGGTCAACTCTTCCCCCAGCGTAGAAAGAAGTAGAGTTATTTTTGAAATGGGTATGTAAATGGTGTAGCGTTTGAAAGTTAAATCAAAGTTTTTAAAAGTTTAGGATATTTGGGTTAGTTTGAGGACGCTCCAACTCGGGACACGTGTAGGTTCCGGGTCGGGGTCCTCACATTATGTCTCTTCTTCTTTTCTTTCGCATCAATCATTTCTGACGCTTTTGTTTCCGTGCAGTTCCCGGCTGTGGTTGTGGAGAAGCTGACGAAGCAGGTGATTGGGGCCAAGAGGTTCCTTAGGAGGATGGTTGCCTGTGGGGCTGCTCAGGGCAGAGCGAGACAGGCACAGCCGGCACCTTTAGAGCGGGAGACTTCCCCTATTCCTTCCGAGCATTTTACCAAGACTCCTCTTTCTCCTCTCATAGATCCCAGCATGGAGCTGCCTCCGGACCACGTCATCCTCGGGGATTTGCATGGACAGGGACATGTTTGGCGCCACGGTGGATCATCTTCGCATGGCCAGGGATCCGACGCGTTCACGTTCGGATATGACTTCTTCGCGGATCTCGGCTTGCCCTATCGTGGTGTACCGGTTGATCCAGACGAGCCTCCTTCTGGAGACGAGGATGACGATCCCGAGCCCGAGATGTTCACGACTACTGAGGAGGCGGGCCCGAGTCGTAAGAGGGACCGGGGGAAGGCGCTAGCCACTGAGGATTCTGATTGATGATCTTTGATCGATTCTGAGATTGTACCTATTTTGACAGATACAATTTATGTTTTATGCACACTTTTTTTTTTATTTTTGGAATGTAATAATCTAGGATTTCTATATTTTTTTATATATATATTATGAATGCGATGTTGCATGAGCCCTTGTTGTGGCAAGAATGTGAATGTTTGGTATATGGACTGTTTTGGACAGGTTTTGTACAGGTTTTGAGCTGTAGAAAAGAATTGTGCTGGGAATCAATATGATCCGCGCGGATTGGACTTGGAGGCATTCCTGTCCGCGCGGATTGGACTCACTCCTGACAGGTTTCATTTATTTTGGTTGTTGGATCTGGTTTAGGCCATAAATGTCATTGAAACTCCATCTTCTCCAGTTCAAACTTACTGGAATTTCGGGAGAGAAGAAAGAAAAACCATGGAAATGATCAAAAATTCTCCAAAATTGTCCAAAGAAATCCAAATGTCATTTTTCAACAAATTCAAGGATTGGTCCCGGGAGATTATGCACGAGAGGAGGTTGTTTTTTGAAAAAAGGTACAAGATAAAATGCTTGTGGTCTCTCAAAGAATTGGTTCCGGACTATGAGCTTTTGAGGGCCTCCGCTTCATTTTGGGATACAAGGAGGCATGTCTTTTGCTTTTCTTATAATAAAATGGTCCCGACTGTTGAAGAATTCCGAGCTTTGCTTGGTGGTCCCGAGGTGGAGGAGATTGCGATTCCTTTGCCCGGAGGAGCTTCTTTTGTTGATAGGTTGTGCAACCTTCTTCATCTTTCCCCGGAGGAAGCACAAGGTATGATCCGTGGTCCTGATCATTTTGACATTTCCAATCTTCCTGATAGGTTTAGGGGTTTAGGCTTGATTGATGATGCCTATTGGGATGCTTTTGCACTCTGCATGTTTGGGACCTTGTTCATGGTTTACTCTTTCGGGATTTGTCATCGGGCTTTGCTGGATGTGGTTGTACACTGTCGTTCGGGTCGGGATGTTGTGCCCTTGATCCTGGGAGAGACCCTTCATGCTCTTGACAGGTTAGCTACCGGGAGGCGGTATATGCATGGGGGTAGCCCGTTTCTTTTGACTATGTGGCTGATGGAGCGCCTGGGGGTCCTTCGCGAAACTTCTGATGCGGTCAAACCTTGGACTTTTGCCAGGAGAGGGGTTACTGTGGATCTTGATGATCAGGGCTCATGGGAGTACTGGATGGCTTGTCGCCAGACTGCGGATATCAGATGGTCGGTGCCTCATTGGCGGGTAGAGACTCGGAGAGTGCTTCAGGATGGGTCTCATGTGGTTGTGCTTCCGGGGCTTTCTCAGTCCAGTTTTTATATTCCGGCTCTGGTTCGGAGACAGTTTGGCTTGGAGCAGACTCCTTTGGAGGGCTTTGAGGACATAGCCACCAGGGTGGTGGCTTCTGCTTCGATGGATGATCCTTCAGTATTCCCATTTCTTTCCCGAGTATGGAGGTATGACGTCTTTCCTCCTAGGGTTATCCTCAGGCGTCCAGGACATGTGTTTCTGACCACTTGGTACTTGGATTGGTACGAGAGGCATTTGGGGGAGACTCGGGTGGTTATTTTGAGACGGCGTGAGGCCATTGTTGGTGCGGAAGATATGACGGTTTCGAAGAGAAGGAGGGCTGAGGCGAGGGCTAACCCTCATGATAGGAGCGGAGATGCTGTGACTGACTACGAGTCTTATGTCAAGAGACAGGAGGGGAGGATTCCTATGTTGCCAGCTCGGCTACAGGAGATGAGAGACGAGGCTAGGGCTACTAAGGCCCTGACAGACGCTGATTTGATGGATCCTGTCCCTACACCAGAGCTCGGTAGGAGGAAGACTGACATTTTTCCTGTGCAGAGGAAGAAGACCCGAAGAGGAGGAAAGAAGAGAGGAGAAGCCAGTACAAGTGGCTTGGAGTGACCTTGAGGTTTTCCGAGTATCCCTATCTTGTCGTAGCAGACACATTAGTTATTATGTATCTTAGTTTCTTTTAGCAGGTTGTAAGTCGTAGGAGTGAACCGAGCTTAGACTCATCAAAAAGTTTTTAACTGTAATGAATATGTGAATTGCTTCAGTGTTTTTCGAAACGCCTTTATGGCTTGATCAATGTGTTGATGACAAAGCATGGCTTTTATTTGTGTTTTAGACCGAACCGTTTCCGGCTGCCTACGTTCCCCTTGGACTAAAGGGCTCAGGTCTCCGTAGTTCGACTCGATTAATTTGGTTTTTTTTTTTTTTGTTTTTTTTGTTGTGCAACCCTGTCTTTTACCTAGGCCGCCCTTTCGGGTTTTCAACCTAGTTGGGTATTACTCTTTTAGCACTCTTTTTTTTTATGTTTTTTTTGTTGTGCAACCCTGTCTTTTACCTAGGCCGCCCTTTCGGGTTTTCAACCTAGTTGGGTATTACTCTTTTAGCACTCTTTTTTTTATATGTTTTTTTTTAAATGACTCAGTGTTTTACGCGTAGTATCTGCGCAGCTTGTCGCCATCCACTGGATGTACAAAAGGATTTCTGTCGAGGTCTGCAAGTTGCATTGCCCCTCCGGAGAAGATTTTCTGGACGACATATGGCCCGACCCAGACAGGCTCCCATTTGCCAAGTGGGTTGATACGGATTGGGGGCTTCTCTTTCAAAACGAGATCACCTTCCCTGATCTCTCGATGTTTTACTTTCTTATCGAAGGCTCTGGCCATCCTTCCTTGGTAAGCTCGGATATGTTCCATGGCTCTCAATCGGCGTTCATCTAGCAGGGCCAATTCATCATGGCGACTCTGGAGCCATTCGACCTCGTTGATCTGACTTTCCAACAGCACACGAAGTGAGGGGATTTCTAGCTCGATTGGGAGTACGGCTTCCATTCCGTAGGTAAGAACAAATGGTGTTTCTCCGGTTGCCATTCTGACGGATGTTCTGTATCCCCAGAGAGCAAGGTGAAGCTTGTCAGGCCAATCTCTGCCTCGGACAGCCATTTTCCGAATGATGTTTTCTAAAGTCTTGTTTGCTGCTTCAACGGCTCCGTTGGTTTGGGGCCTATAGGGAGATGACTTGTGACGGGTTATTCTGAATTCTGCTAGTAGCCTGTCGCATTCCCCTTCAAAGTGGGATCCATTACCTGAGATGATTTCGGATGGTAATCCGTATCTGCATATGATGTTCTCTTTGATGAAGAGGGCTACTTTCTTTGAATTGAGAACTTTGTAGGATTTGGCTTCAACCCATTTGGTGAAATAATCCACTGCTACCAGGACGAACACGTGGCCGTTGCTGCCTGATGGTGTGATTTTGCCTATGACATCAATTCCCCAGGTGACATCAATCCAGTGTTCAACAATGGAAGGGTCGAGGCCAGGCATATCTTTATAGGACCATGCGAATTCTTTTAGCAGCTCAATCAGAGCATCCTTTTCAGTTCCTTCGAAGAAACTCCCAATCTGCGTCTCTTTAGGCTCTTCTGCAGTTCCCAGATTCACACTTGTCAAAACCTCTTCGGCAGCTTGGGCTCGATTTTCCTCTTTTCGAACAACCTGCTTAAAGATTTCTTTAATATATTATTCATTTAATGTGTCTGGTTCTTTATCTATTGAATCATTATTAACAGTTTTTAGATTATTAGTCAATTTATCATTAGTTAAAGTGGCAATCAAGGGATACTCAGAAAGATTCATCATTTCATTGAGAATGAAAGGGAATACATCATTGGCTACAACTTCGTAGTCTTCAGGTGTAAGGCCATCGGACGACTCGAGAGACTCGAACTCAATAATGAGAGACTCGGAGGACTTTTACATAGGTTGACACAAGGGGACGGGGGACCAATCCAAGTTTTGTGATCATTTCCTCCTTGGTCGCGGACGGGCCTGAGAGAGTTTCCCAATTCTTCAATGGCATTGCTGTCAGTGGCCTCATGACTCGGGAATTGCGCTGTTTCTGTTCTCCTTTGTCAATCATTGCTATCATCTCTTTGACTGAACCGAAATCAATCAGGTCTGGCACCTGAACTTCTTCCCCGAATAACTGCTGCATAATCGGACCATCCCAATCATCTGAAAAGACCTCTGCGGCTTTAGCTTTTGGCATTGTCAGTTCAAACTCAGGCTTTGGGCCTTCCTGGACAATCGGAATTGTGGTAGTAAGCTTCTCGAACTGTTCTACTAGGCTTGGCACGCCTTTGAAAGTATACTCACTCTCCATGGTAGTGGTAGCCCCAGGTATCTCGGGTAGATCCAAAAACATTCTGCGGACCGGATTTACCTTGGTTCCCCTGAGCTTGTTAAGGTCATGCTGTAACTTCATCCATCCCTCTGCCGGAGTAGGTTCTTTGACTAGGGCGTTACCCCCCTGTGTAGGACCTTTTACAAAGTAGTCAGCCAGATAAGGACTGAAAGGGAGAGATTTAGGGCCGTTGATCGGGACCCTTCTTGTGGCAGTTTCTCCCCTTTTCCGGGCAATTTCCTTTTCTTTCGCAGTGTCCACCGAGGTGGCCTCATATCCCAGGCCGTGGCGAGTTTTTTGTCCTTTCACCTCAATAACTTTGTGAGTTCCTTGCTGATGCTTCCCCAGACCGAGACCAGGCAGGTAGCTCATCCTTCTCATCATCTTCAGGACTGGAGGGATCTTGTCCCGAGTGATCGTCAGATCTATGTTACAAACTTGGGCTTTGGGAGGCTCGACCGTGAAGCCTGTTAGCATGAGACCTTCCTCTTCATGTTTGATTTCCAGAATAGGTATTCCACCCGTATCAGTGCCCTCCAAAGTGACTAGATCCCCATAAACGGTTGTCAGATCCCCATCCGAAACGAACTTCACACACTAATAGAGGCTTGAAGCAACCCCCTTAACTTGATGCAGCCAAGGTCTTCCCAGTAGGGCATTAAAGGTGATCGGGATATCGATAACCTAGAATTCCACAGGTATCATCTTCTTGCCAAACCAGAGGGCCAAAGTAGCAACCCCGAGCACTGTGCGAGATGTCGAGTCATAAGCTTTGACTGTGAGGGAGGAAGACTTCAGATCTGTAGTCTTAATGTCAAGCAGACTCATGATCTTAGCTGGGAGGATATTCATCCCGGACCCATTGTCAACCAAAACCCGAGGGAGGCATCGTTCATCCAACTGGACTGTGATGAAGAGAGGCTCATTATGATCGGGCCCGAACTGAGGGAGATCAAGATCCGTGAAAGTAATTATGTTCCCGTAGTGGATGCTCCCAATCAATTGCACCACGTCATCGGGAGTAGCATCAATAGGGACCAAAGTGCGGGCCAGGCTTTCTTCCAGCTTTAGCTTGTGGGGATAAGACGAGGTGAGTAGGGACCATAGAGAGATGTTGGCTTGCGTTTGTTTCAACTGGGTGAGCATGGGATCCTCCTTTTCGGGGTTAGGAGCTTCGGCTGTCTTAGCATAGGGGTTACGGTTCTCCCCAGGTGCTTGTTCTGCGGCCTTTTTGTCTGCTTTGGGATTCCCTTGATAGATCAGGTTAACCTCCTTATCTATTGCTTCCTGACTAGATTTCTTCAATGCTGCTAGAGTCAATGGTGGAGCTTTTTTGGCTACCGGCCACTGGTTCTGGCGGAGTCTAGCAACGGTGAGGGGCTGAGCTTGAGCTGTACTGGCTCCTTCCTGGGCAGCCTTTAGAACTGCTTCCCAAGTTACAGGCTTTTGAACCTGGGATTATGTCACTGTCCCCTGGATGGCCCACAGAGCTAGGGCGTCCTCCGATTCGCTCTCATAGCCTGCCTTGCTCATAGTTATCATACAAGAGGAATTGCTATTCTCAGGGCTCGGCGGCTTTTCGCTTTCATCTCCGGTATAGTGCAGCCACTCTGGTTCCTTTCTGTAATACTCAGCGCCAGAAATGATTATAGCACTCTGCGTGGGAGGCGTATCAGGTATCATGCCAGTTTCTAAGACCTCTCTTAGAGCTGAAATGCATTCGGGGAAAGTGACCTCTTGTTGGGTAATCCTGACAAGGACTGTTACTTTGCTTCGGGGCGGATTTGATCTGACCATGGTTACTTTCTCATTGGGGAGGATGGGAGTCAGTTTCCCTCTCTCTAACAGATCTTCAACTATTTGCTTGGATCGGGTGTCTAAAAACCCTTTCCCCAAAGCATGGTAGGCAGTGTTGAACTCTATGACGTCCACGTGTTCAGCCCCAGGAAAATTCATAGCTTTCATGTCCTCGGTTTCATAATCGTCCTCCGAAGTTTCTTCGATCTTATGACTGTCAGCCTCCATTTCATCATACATCTTCTTTCTTTCACCCTTGCAAACGGGGCAACCACAAGTAAAGGATAGACAATGCTCACTTCCGTAGTTTGACATAACAGCTCCGTAGATCTGGGTCCAAATGAGGAGTACCCGGGGTCCACTGTCAGTTACAGGAGCAATTAAGAAGGCGTCATGTGGGTCCATGGGTATGAAGGCAACTGGGGAGACGTTTAGATCAATAACCCTTTTCAGTGACTCCATGCACTCGATGTGTTCGAGCGGCTCGGTCGTGACCCTCACAGTTGTGATGCCAACTGTTTTCGGGAAGGAAGAAAAAGATCCGATGACGTTTACGAATTCATTGTCTTCTGGTTGCTGAAAACCTCCCTTTTTGACCAGGGCTTCAATGAACCTTCTCCATTCGCCCGCTAGGTCCTTATAGGGGACATTGTGCTCTAGGACCTTGGGTATGTATGGCTCTGCAAGTGGGCTTTGCCGTTCTTCATCCCCTAGAGTATCAGGGCACTGACCACAAATGCATCTTACGAGGAGTACTTCGTGGGGGCCGGTCCCCGTCGATATATGACCCGCATTTTCTGGCGGTCCTTCATCGTCGCTTGCTGACAACCAACCATTGTGTCCGGCTTCCATGATATCATTTCCAGTATGATTGTTCCAGATTGATTCCGGATCTTGGGCCCCAGTTGACTCCTCGCTTTCGTCGTCATCATCGTCATCACTGTCATCACTGTCATCAGAATCATCTTCCCATACTACTGGGATTTCGGCTGAGAGAGAACGCCGGTCAAATCTGTTAGGGGAAGATGGGTGCGTGCAACCGCAGAAATTGTCATATGCCCCCATTGCCGGAAGCGGCAATTGCGACTCCACTTCTCCTCCCATAAATTGCGGGGGAAGAGTGAGAGGGGGCGGCACGTACTTGACTCCAGGAAGGAAATAGAAGCAATCCTCCTCCTCTGATTCTTCATTTTCACTGTCCTCGGGATCGTATTCGGCTTCTCCCAAAACCAACTTGCAGAAGTGTACTAACTCCAGGTGTTCTTTGGCCTCTTTGCTGATAAGCCCCAATACAGGCGCCCGTCTGAAGCTTTCTTGCTCAATCTTCCTTGACTGCTTTAACCATCTCGCGTAAATGGTTTTCTCATGATTTGACCGGAACAGTCCCAGCTCTTCAGCACAGCTTTCCCTTCCTCCAAGAAATAGCGAGCCTCATATTCTTGCAAGAAACGGGTAACATAGGACCAGGGAGGACTGGTCTGTTCATCATTCTCGAGGCTGAAAGGGATTCCGAATTCAGGATCCTCGACAAGATTGGTCATAGGTATTTTGTCAGTCTCCTCATCCTCCTGAGCATGTGAAGGCTCTCCGGCTTCAATCATGTTTACCTGGTTTTGATTTCTTGGGAAGGGATTTTTGACTGTATTAGGCCCCTCGGGACCTTCCAACTTCCCTTGCTCTATCAATCCCTGGATTGCCTTTTTCAGAGTAAAGCAGTTATCTGTTAGATGTCCGTGGGCTTGATGGAAAGCGCAAAACTTAGAAGTATCCACGGGAGCATTCGAATTTCTGGGTTGGAAATTTCCTAAAGGCCGCAGAAAGCCTTCTTTCACCAATCCTCTAAAGATGTCGTTCAGAGGCATTCCGAAGCTTTCGAGGTTTATGAGCCGAGGCTTGGGCTCAGCTGGTTTACTGGGTGCAAAAGGAGTTGCATTATTACATTCCTGCCTTGGGTAGTTGATCACCTCTTTACCTTTAGCAGGAGCGGGAACCGTGTTGGAGGGAGGAGCTCTGTATATGTAAGCGGGTGCAGCAGTCGGCTGTTGATTGTAAGCCTTTTCAAACTTTGTCGCGGAGTTAACCATAGCACGTAAGTCTGAGTAAGGGAAGTGGCTGAGGGAGGTTCTCAAATGTGATTTCAGGCACGACTGGAAGATGTCCAACTGTTCCTCTTCAGAAGGAGGGATGGCCATCTCACTAAGTTTCAGATTCCACCGCTTGTAAAAATCCCCGACATTCTCATCGGGACGTTGCACGGTTGTCTGCAAGTCAACTCTATTTGTTTCCCATTCCAAATTAGCTTTGTACTTCTCTGTAAAGGCACTGGTGATCTGATCCCATGTAGCCCTGGCCTCGAGTTTTAAGCGGAAGAACCATTTTTGAGCACTAGATTTCAAAGAGAGACTGAAATAGTCAGCCAACTGCTGATTGGTGCACCCTTTGGCCTTCATTGCCAAGGTATATGTGTCTAGATGAGTTTTCGGGCATGCAGTCCCATCAAACATGTCCAGATTAGGCATTACAAACTTGTGGGGCAGGGGAACAATAGAGTCCGGGTCCGTAGGCCGGAAGGCAGATTTCTTAGCAGTCAATTCGGCAATCTGCGCTTTCATTTCCTTGTGTTGCTCCATGAACCAGGCCAGGTTAAGGTCTTGTGGTGGAGCCATGGTGTTCAGACCAGTGACTGAGCTAGAGAGAGGAGTTACCACTGGCGGCAGACTGGTGGAGGGAACGGCCGATCCGG
Source organism: Adenophora triphylla var. japonica (assembly GCA_022495995.1). Classification (NCBI taxonomy): domain Eukaryota; kingdom Viridiplantae; phylum Streptophyta; class Magnoliopsida; order Asterales; family Campanulaceae; genus Adenophora; species Adenophora triphylla. Next base: position 171,584 of record JAFEMH010001133.1, on the reverse strand, counting down.
GGACATAGGTAAAAACCTGTCCTTGGCCCGAATTACCCTGGGGAGCGTGAGTAGGAGCCTGGGCATAGGGATAGAACCTTGCGGCTTGCTGTTGACTTTCAACCGGCAAAGTGGGCGGAGGCAGGCCTGATGTAGCTGGGTAGCTTGGTTTTCCAGGTTGGGATTCATAGGTAGGCATAGGTGCGGGCTGGTGTCCCTGGTTGTTGAATTGCATGGCTGGTTGTGGCGAGGGTGTATAACCAGGGGGTACTGCGGTCCTAGTGATTCTGATGAAACTGGGATGGAGGCTTGGTAACCCATCGAACCCTGAGTGAGAAATGGGTTTGTGAAAGCTGTGTTAGGAGCAGCTGAACTAGCATCATTCTGAGGAGGGGCCCCTGACCGTTGTCCCAAACCAAACTGCGGTGGCATCCCAAACTGTTGCTGCGGCACTCTGAACTGCTGTTGTGAAGGTCCGGCTTGGTCGTTTCCGAACTGAGACGGGATCCCAATTTGCTGGGGCATTCCAAGGTACCCCCAACCATGAGAAGACATTCCGTACTGATTTTGTCCCCACTGAGGAACTGCGAACTGGTTCGTCCCGTCAGGCTGCATGGATCCAGTGGTCTGTAGTTGGGGAGCTGGCTGACCCAAAGATCGAGGAGCATGGGTTCTGGTAGTAGTACCATAGGAGGTGGGTGGTGGCATCCTGGAGTAGTCGGGGCGACCGAGATTAGGATTGGGGTCCTCCTCTTCTTCCACGGTAAAAGTGCCATCGGGGTTGAGGCTGGCGGCCAAACCATGACTCCTAATAGCCTCCATAAGGCTATTCAGCTGTGCTTCTTGTCGCAATCTCATCTGTTCGGCTAACTGATTCCATTGCTGTTCTGTTTGAGGAGTCCCAGGAGGCGGAGTGGTGTTGTCCCCATCGTTACCAGCTGATGCAGACATTCTGAAACCCGGAGTCGGAACAAATGGTGAAGCTGACGATGCGCTTGACTCTTCCCAACTGATCAAACGGTGACCCGGCGCCCGAAACCAAGCTTTGTGCGGAGCTGCGGGGGGAAAGACACGAGGGTTCAGATGTTTGGGAATGAAGGAGGGTAGGTGTTTGGGCTTAGGGCTCATGCAACATGCAATTATTTGTTCTTGTTTACTTAAAACATGTTTTATTAACCTAAGCGGTTGAAAAAGATTGCTCTTCTTTTTCGCAAACTACTCTGATTCCTGGATCAGTGGGCCCCATCACTACGCCTGCGGACCCTCAACCTGTAACCCCGAACAAGGGTTCCGTAGGGCAAGCAGGTTCCACCGACCGAAAAGAAAAACGATCCTAAAGTCTGACGGGTAATCTAGTCTTAACGAGTATTCGATGTAAATTACGGACAAAGCTGACGTCAAAGGTCAAGATCATGTCCGGAGGGCTCGACGAAAAGTCGGCATGGTTCAAACTGATAAATGTCCACAATTGATCTTGACCCGTCGTCAGTTAAGTCGTAATTAGACATGGAATAATCGTTAATCCTTGATGACTCAGTGTCATGCCGGGAGTCGGTGCATAAGTTGTGCCAGTCAAAGTCAAGGCGCCAGTCAATATCTGGTCAAAGTTCACAGCGGAAAACCCGCATGACTCCGACTGATTAGGGTCCCCGAAAGATTTTGACTTGGTATGCCAACTAAGGCTTTGACAGGAAAGGTGTATACACAGACAGGGCACGACACGGACCAAACTAAGAATCAACCGGGTCTCGGACAAAGTGTGTCACGGACAAGTGCATGGTCGACACGAGGCTCCAAGGGATGTTTGGGTAGTCCCGTGCTCGCATCGAGAGGCGTAATAAGGCCAAACGGGCTGCTACTGGGATTTCCCCGGGTTAAGGACGCAGTGTGCAGTGTAAGGCCAAGTGCGCGTAGTGTGCGAGCAGTCTATCTTCTTTTTCTAAGTAAAATAGAAATTTTCACATTTGTCTTAAAGAGTATGATGCATGCAAAAAAATGATTTATTTTTTTTGAAAATCTTTTTTTTGAATAATTTTTTTTTTGAAATTTTTTTTTGAAATTTTTATTTTGAAATTTTTTTTTTGAAATTTTTTTTTGAATTTTTTTTTTTGAAATTTTTTTTTGAAAGCAAATGAACAAATAAGCACATAAGCACAAAATTCCATTAGTTAAGGAAACGAGTCCGACAGTCAAGATATCGATTCTTCAGGAACGGTCAAAACAACACGAAATGTGCAAAACAAACACACACAATACAAATGGTTTCAAATGCCGAGAAGGAAGTTTGACCCACAAAAGCTTTTCTTTTTAAAAAAAAAAAAAAACAATGATACCGGTACGTGGCTTTGTTAGACCATAGTTTATCCCAAGCCCCGGGTTAGGGAGCGGTACAGAAAACTTAATGGTTTTCACCTATATACCAAATACCATTTTTTTATTTTATTTTTTAAAAAGATAAAGCTCATTTTTTAACTTTCCCAGCGGAGTCACCACTGTGATGATGTGCCACCGGATTTTTGCGATTTTGAAAAATCGAAAACGGAGTCGCCACGCCATTTTTATTTTAAGGGTCAAAACTTTGAAAAATGCCCGAAATTAGAGATTTGGGTTCGGAGGTCACGTTACACTCTGGGAAGAATGTTAGGGTTCACCCGGAATGCCTCGTAAAACGAGTCTTCCTAGCTTAAAACCATTTGTGTGTGTGTGTGTGTTTGTGTGTGTTTTGTAAAAAAGGAGTTTTCTGGAAATAAAAGTTTTGACTGACTGGACTGAAATTTATCAAAATAATGTGCTTCTGTGAGTGAGAAATGACTGAAAAATAAGATGTCTGTCTTTTACATTATGGTCCGCGCGGATCAGACAGAGATGCATTCCTGTCCGCGCGGATAGGACAGTAAGTATCTTTTTTTGCAGCTTTTCAGTCTGATTCTGTAAATTCCAGAATGTAAACTGGAGTTACAGAATTAGAACTGGAGTTGGCACCAGAAAATGATAAGTGAAAAATATTTTTGGGATTTGCATCCATGCTTGTCCCCATTTTCTTAGGCTTTGATTAGTGATCACTAAACATGATTAGTGGTGATCTACTATATCAAGCCATCCTTAGGGTACATTAGGACTTGAAGCACTTCATTTGCTTGGGATGGGGGAGATTTAACTTAAAATAAAGATTTATGTATGAAAATTGATTTTAGGTTAAGGATGTATCAACTTTAGAGTGGATTTCTAAGGTGGTTATTAAGATGATCATCCTTGAGATCTTTGAACTCAATGTATCAACTTCACCCTTTTTGTAACCTAGGAACCTTAATGATCTTCATCCATGGAAATTGTTCCAAGGTGAAGATCTTAGGTTAGGAAAATGCTTTCAAGGAAGTAAGAACAATTTGAACCTTTTAAAATGGTCATCCATGAAAATTTATTCCAAGATGACTTCATTTTAGGTCAAGTAAAGACCAATGACATGGAATGAGAATGTGGACCATTTAGTGTGATCATCCATGGAGATGAACTCCAAGGTGACCACACCTTAGGTCAAGTAACAACTATTTTATGTAAGATAAAAGACAACAATTTAAAAAGAATGTTGATCCTTATAGAAGATCATCCATGGAGATGAACTTTCATGGAGATTCTCTTGAACAACAAGTGGAAGAACAAGTTACATCTTTAAAGTATGAGATGTATGCATGGATGAGGGAGGTTTAAGGTAAGGAGAAGGAGGGTTTACCAATGGTGATATCCTATCTTCCTTGGATTTGTGTTTGAGACTTGAATTTGAGAGTGTTTAGTGAGTGAGATTTGGGAAAATGATTAAGAAAAATGTGGCAATTTAAGGAATTCCCACTGTTTTCTATAATATTTTCGCCAGGATGCTGTTGTGAGTGAATTGTTGTTGTTGAAATGAGACTGAGGGGCTCTATTTATAGGCCACTGGAAACTTCAAAAGGATCCGCGTGGATCATTCTGAAGGCGTGCACTGTTCATTTAATGCTGTTGCAGGCTTTGGACAAGAGGAATAAAATTTTCAAATACTCAACCAGCTGTTATTTACAGATTACTGTTTTCGGATTTTTACCCTTTGTGAGATTCCTTACCTTGTTTAACTCCAAATAGCAATCCCCAACTTACCCTTGCTTTGTTAGAAAAGTTAGGTTTTGTTAGAAAAGTTAAGGTTTAGGTGTGAGCACCCCAACCCGGGACCTAACACGTGTCCCGAGCTAAGGGAGCTCAAACTAAGAAAAACCATCCCTATTTTTAAAACATTTATTTGCCTTAAAAAGAAAACCACCTTTCGAACTTACAATTTTAAAATCATTTAGTAATATCTCTACTTAGAGGAAATCCAACCATAACTTTAATAAACCGATATCTGATCAAATACATTGGAAACCTTAATTAACATCTGTTTAACAAAAGGGTTTTCCATACAAAATATAAAAGAGGAATACTTAACAAATACTCCTAACAACCCCTTTCCTATACTTAACTTGTCAAGCCCCAAAAGCAAAGTCCACAATGATACCCCGGCCTCACTGGTTCGGGTCACCTGTCTCGGAATCTAAAACAGTAAAGGGAGAGGGGTGAGAATAAATCTCAATGAGCTATTATGGATGCAGCAAGATGCCATACAAGATGCAACACGTAGCATGGCAACACTTAACACATTATGAAAGCAGTAAACACCTTACGTTACCTCATTTTACCTTTTCCCGTCCGAACAATAAGTCGTACAACGTTGGGAGTAAAACTCCACTCTTTGGTGAACCGCCCCTACGCACATTCACCGCTTATAGGTCTCATACCCCAGATCCATATAAGAAAAACAGGATACATATATTTAATTCCCCATATTTAGAGTATCATATACTATCATCGCCACCTGCAGAGAGCCGTTGGCTTCATACGAGCATTCCCCGGTTTCTCCTAATCGCAGCGGTATGTAAAGGCTACTTATCACTCAAGCAAGAGTGCCTCACCCCCCGTGGCCACAGAGTGGGGAAGGGTCACCGATATGATGAACCTTCAATCACTTATTGAACAAATCAATAATTGATTGACTTCCATCATACCCACCCGAACATATACACATTCAAGCACATAATAGATACTTGAATTATAATCCACAAAATGGGATAATCATATAATAACATGGTAATGTATACTCATGCAAATCAATACCATAGTGCAACAATTTATGTAATGCACAATGCATAATATCATTAACGAATATAAATTCAAGTAAGGTATCCATATAACCACATAATCCACACCGGGATACAATATAATCATATACCAAATAATCCACACCGGGACGCAATATAACAAGATCAAATAATCCACACTTGGGATACAACACAACATCTTGCCAAATAATCCATACTTAGGATAATATAATAACATGCTAAATAATCCACAAAGGGGATAAGCAATATAACAACATATCATAAACAATTCCTACGTAGTCATTACACAACTTCGGATAACCTAATTAAGAGTTCATGATCTATCTCCCAAGTTCGAACTACATTGGTGAAGTACAAATCAAGCTTAATAACCCATTTCCGAACCATATTCCGTATTACAAGGTCTCTATAGGGATTCACGCTAAATTTATCAAGTTGGAGTCACATTGGTTACGTTGCCAACCAAGGCTACCAAGCATTTTCTAGTGTCTTTATGACTACAGGTTAATTAGGTGGAAAAATGGTAGATTAAAGTGAAGAAAGGAAGCAAAAGTGGAACGGAATGGAGCGGAGACCCTTTTGAGAGTAAAAAGGACTTGTGCGGTATTTTAAGAAATCAAAGGTTCAATTTATTGGAGGACCTAATGGGAATTACGGAAGAAAAATGGGTAAATGCTGAAAAACAGAGTGGGTGCGCACCCGGTCCTGGTGGGCGCGCACCTGAAAGTGATCAGAATGGAAGCGGGCGCACACCCAGTCCTAGTGGGCGCGCGCCTGGTATGTGCGAACAAAGGCATAAAAGGGGGTTGCCAACTTCACCAAAACTCATTCTAAACCATTCTAATCCAAGGGTATTCTAAGTTATGAACCTAAGGGGCATTTCCAACTTTGGTAACTTCAATCTACTCCATTTAATCCATGAAACCATGCCTTAAACCTAGATCAATTCAACTTCCAAAACTCATAATATTTCTATGAACCCAACAAAGTTCTCAATCAACACATTCAAGAGAACAAACACAATAACATTTATCTTCATGATCATTCAAAGAAAGAAAGGTCATAACAACTCACCACAAGAATTCCAACCCATTTCATTAACATTTTCAAGTTTGATTTTCTAAACTAACTCCACCCATTTCCTTACCTTATTTCAAGTTAAACTCTCTTAATCCAACCAAACACATTTTCTTATACTCTTGATCAACTACTATGAACCAAAACATCATTCTCTAATCATTAACCAATTTTCTCAAGCTCCAAGAAGGTTTCCAATCATCAAAACCCATTATAACAACAACAACAACAACATAGTTCATGAACATTCAAGAAGGGAAAGTCATAATAACTCACCTTAGGGTTTTGAAAAGGGAAGGTTGATCTTTCTAGCTTGATGAATTCTCCTAGGTGATTCCACTTCAAAAATGCCCTTAGACTTGAATTTGGAGGAGAAGTAGCTTGGCTTCAAAGCTTGGAGGAAGGGCTTCCATGGAGTTCCCCTAGGTTTTTCTCTAGGAAAAATATGAGAAATGAGGGAGAAGGGAGGAGGAAGTAAGAGGTTAAGGGGGGTAGAGTGGAGGATGAATGGGGAGGGGACACTTGGAGTGTCTAGAGGGAGTAAGACTTTGGTCCCCCCCTTCAAGGAAAAATCTAAGGCTTCCACTTAATTAACTCCTTTAATAAATAAAGACTTTCATTTTAAATTTAACTAACCTTTACTCAAATAATTCATCCTACTCAATTAACCTCCTTGCACTATTTATCAAATTTCCATTTTTATTATTCCCCAATCTTCTTTATTTAATAACCAATAAATTCTTAAAAGATTCCAATCTTACTACTTACCCAATTTATCTTAAATTAAGAATTTAAAGACATAAAGGAACACATAAAATAAATATAAATATTAAAAGCATCTAATATAATATTAAAAATAAATGCCTAGTGTTGGGGTCGTTACATTAGGTTAAGGATGTGAAGGTTTTTGTTAGTTTTCTAACGAAAATACTAACAACTCAAATTGGAGAACTTACAGTGTGGCGACATGAGTATACCGAAGCGTGAGAGTAAGCAGTAAGCGAGAAGTACCCGTTGGCAGCTAGCGTTATGTTTTGGCAGGATTAATAGCCGAGAAGATAGTGTGAGTAGAAGATGGGATTGGCGACAATATGAATATTGTCCCTTTCCTTGGATTGTCACTAGGCGACAAGTATGACTAGTAAGTTTAAAGGACTGATATGCTGCCACGTGTGTACCCCACTACAACCGTCAAAACAGTATGATGTGACAAGGTGAACAATGCTTTCCCACTAACTTTGGGGTGTTTGGCACTTAGCTTGGATGATTGACACGTGTCCGTCATGTGCAAGACACATGCTGCATGGGAGTATATAAGCCTTGAAGAAACCATTATTTGTAAGTCTCTCACACTCTCTTTCTTTCTCTAAGTCCCCATTGTTACCAAGCTTGATACCAGTCACTTATTCTCATGTCGGAGGGGTTTTGCCGGAGCCACCCCCGATTTAGTTCACGTTCTTGCTTGTGTGTAGGTGACTTATTCGACCATTCAGATGAGCCTAGCCGGAGTATCCATTATTTTCGGTTCAGCTGTAGATTCTGTGCAACCCGTTTAACCGGTGTAGCATCACATTGGAGTACCTTCATACTCGATTAGGGTCGGGTATTGTTAGAGATATTATCCCACATTGGGAATTGACAAATCTTGCCTATGACATATAAAGATTCTGGGCCACTTTCCTTGACACAAATTGATTTTAAGGTGGAACCTCAGACTTTAAGATGGTATTAGAGCAGGTCCTTACACGTGCAGGCTAGAGATATTATTTCACATTGGGAATTGACAAATCTTGCCTATGACAACATATAAAGATCATGGGCCACTCCCCTTGACACCAATTGTTTTTTTGCCTATGACATATAAAGATCCTGGGTCACTCCCCTTGACATCAATTGATTTTAAGGTGAAATCTCAGACTTTTAAGAGGTATTGACATGCGAAAGGGTCTGAAACTCGAACCTTCTACTGTGGAGACTCCCTGTCATTTCCCTTCTATGTGAAGCGCACGTGCATGGTAGATATATATTATTTCACATTGGGAATTGATAAATTTTGCCTATTACATATAAAAATTTTGGGCCACTCTCCTTGATACTAATTGGTTTTTTGCCTATGACATATAAAAATTCTGAACCACTCTCTTTAATATCAATTAATTTTAAGATGAAACCTCAAACTTTTAACTTTTTAAGAGGTATTGACATGCAAAATGGTCTGAAACTCGAACCTTCTACAGTGGAGACTCCCTGTCATTTTCCTTCTCTCTGAAGCGCACAAACGTGCGCGCATTGTGGGGCTGGGCTAACTCCCAAACGGCCCAACTCGTTATTAATGACATGCTCAATTTGGGTCTGAGCAAAATTGGAATAAGACTAGCCACTAAACCCACCCTTGGAGAAAAGTCATCCATTTGGAAAGTCATGATAATGGAAATGCCCAAACGGGCTAGCCATGCACTGCTCGAAATGGTCGGGCCTGGTTTGGTCTAGGGCCGACCAGCATTTCTCATGGGCTTGGCCCGGCCTAAAGCCCATCCATTTGGAAAGTCGTGATACAACAGATGCCCAAATGGGCTAGCCCTGCAAGGCCCGAAATGCTCGGGGCTGATCTGATCCGGCCAGATCGACATTTTTTTGGGCTTGTCCGACCCATCTTGATGTTAATTCAAATAAGATCATATTACTTTTTTTTACGATGTCCCAAATTAAAAGACAATAAGATGATTCGAACTCTAAATCTTATCGAGGATAAAACTTGATACACTGTATCTGGGGAAAAAATCATAGTATTTGACTAGGAAAAGAAAAGAGTATGTGACAAAGGTAGTAGATTATTATTTGAAATAGTTGTGGGAGTTGGTGTACATTTCCTATTTATTCCAATACTTTGATTTAGATTTGATTGCTCATTTACCCATTCATGTAGTAACAGCCACTACTAGATCTTGGGAAGACCTTGTCCCTCCCTTTAAGGTGTGCTCCTGAATTCAAAAATGAAAGAAAGGAAAGGAAGTGGGAGAAAATCTAATAAATTTTTCTCATGTGCTCTCGAATTTTTTAAGGAAAGAAGTGAAAGGAAAGGAAAGGAAAATTTTATGGATTTTCCCTCCTACACTTTTCTTCCAAAAGTGGAAGAATTGGAAGGAAAGAAAATTTCAAAAATCTTTTTGCTATACCTATTTTACTCTTCAAATATAATATTCTTTCCTCATTCATTAAAGATATAAATGTAATTTACTTTAATTTCCTTTCTAACTTAGGAGCATGTTTTGAAAATATTAAATTTTCTCCTCCTCTTCTTTTCTTTTCTTTTCCCTTCTCTTCTCTCCTCTTCCTTTCTTTCCTCTTCCTTTAAAACATGGGAGCGGACCCTTAAAACATTTGGATAGAAGGGGAGATCTAGGCCTTTAGCCCCTATTTTTTTGTAATTTGGTCGTCTCGTTATTTATGATATGTTCATCTTGTTATTAATAGTATTGCGTTTTGACACCCCACACCCATCAACTAGCATGAATATCTATTTTGACAAGATAGAATCTGAATTATGAATTGCACCTAATTGTTTGTTGTACAGTTGAATTGTACTGGCCCAAATTCATCGTACATACATGATGATGATGATGACAAGTAATCTTCACATACAACACTTATTGTTTGGTGATTGTTCTTCTTAGTTTGTCGCGATTCATGAAACAAGAAAGACAATGACTTTGCGAAAGCTTGATGGATTTTTGATATATGAAACCAAGTGTTAGCCATGTGCAGAATTGGTCCCAAAAAATGTTGGATAAAAAGATAAACTTGAGAAAGATTGAGAAGTGAAAGTGTCCTCTACCCAATTTCATAAATCAAGAGGTCTAAATTTGTTTGTCCTCGCATTGTTATATCATATTATCTAGATGATATTATATAGCAAAGTGTTAGGCATGTGTGGAATTAGTTCCAAAATTTTTACTTTCTCCGTCCCACTCGAAAGGACATTTTTGTGTCCTTGCACAGAAAGTAAGAAAAGTGATGTAGGAAAGAGAAAAAATGTATAGTGGAATAAATGTTGTGAGTGAAAGGTGATGTAGGAAAGAGAAAGTGGGATAGGGAATAGTTAATGGATATTTATTGTGAGAGTACGACAAGTTGGTCCCACAAATAAAGAAGTAATAAAAAAATTTTCATTTTTGGGTTGTGTCCTTTCAAATTGGACGCCCAAAAAAGAAATTTGTGCCTTTTCAAATGAGACGGAGAGAGTAAATATTATGGGCAAGATTTATTAATACAATGTGAAATAATATATCTAACACACACTACACTATGATGCCTCTATAAAAACAACTGTGCCATTGACCCGTATTTCCTTTGTCCCAAAAAAATAGTATTGTTTTATCTTTAATCGTCAATTTGGTCAAATTTAACCAATAATTTACGATCAATTTACTTATCTAAGTAAAACTCTAATTTTTTTTTTTAAATTTAAAGTATAATCAAATTGATCACTTAAATAAGGTGAGAATTATTTAAATAATTGACCATGTCATACATACATGTTTCCTCCCCACTTGCCTTTTAAATATTACTCTTTGTTCCAAAATACTTATAGTTGTAGGAGCTAATTTTTGTTTTGTTTTGCTATTACCCAATTTTTTTATTTTTTTTTTATCATTGTTTATCAAGTATATCATTATTTTTGGTTAGAAAAATACATTGTAAAAGTATTTAATTACAATAATAATTGAATTATTTAAGATTATTTTAGTCTATTTTAGATGTAATAAATGCATTTCTTAATTAATAAGTGTGCACAAGTCTAAAACAACATGTATTATGAGAAGGAGGGTGTAAATAATATTAATGTACTCCCTCCGTTTCAAAATGTTTGTCCCATTTGACTTTTTTGTTGAACTTTGATCACAAATATATGATAATTTAATTATGTTCATGAAATTTTAAAAATTCCTATTGATTCACCATTAATAATATTATCAACAACAACTTTTAGAATTTCATGAACATGATTAATCTCTCATAAATTTGTGGTCAAAGTTCAATAAAAAAGTCAAATGGGACAAATATTTTGGGACGGAGGGAGTAAAATATAAGTAAGAAATAAAAATTAATTACAAGATTCAAAGAATTTAATTAACAAATAAGGCTCCGTTTGTTTAACGAAAATCATTTTTCGAAAAATGATTTTCTGCAAAATATTTTTCGAAAAATGAAAATATTTTTCGAAAAATGAGATAAACATGTTTTCGACTGATCGGTAAGGAAAATGTATTTGGCTTCTAAACAAACACATCACTCCTTAATCAACCAACATATTGTCTTGTTCGTGCACAAGTTTTTGTTTTTGAAATCTTCTACGACATTGTGGTATGGATGACTTTAGTTAGTTATGCGAGCCATTACAATTTACAATTAGGTAATTGTCGGCCATATTTATAACGATCATTCAACCAAGAAAATGCGATCAAATCACAACCGTTAAAAACAGAACAGATAGATTGAAAATTACTGCTTGAGTTCCTTAGTTTTAATCCCTCCATTTACAAAAAAAATAGCTTCTTTTTTTTTTTTATCGAGTCAAAATCTAGTAAATATTATGAAGTTTACATGATGTTTTTTTTTATTTGGTTTGTAGTTTCATGTTTTTGAACTTTCGTAATACGAACGCCACAAACTGACCCATTAAACACGAGTGTCATGGCCTAAATGGGATTACCGTAAACCATCCAAAATTCAAGAAAATGGAGGAGGGGTGGGGGGGGGGGTTGGAGCTCAATAACATTAATCAAGTTGCTCAAAGTGAAAGCTCAAATTTCAATAATATATTACACAACTATTTGCTTGTTACATATATATATAAACTAAAAGTATATAATATCAATCTATTTATTTACAATGAAATTAGATAACTTCAACCGCCGCAGTACAATGCAAGTTAGGCAAACCCTCCAACATATCTACATTAACCATGGCTGCCCTAGGCCGCGACAACCCCTCTAACATATCCATAGTAAGCATGGATGCTCTCGGCCGCAATGGCTGGCTGGAATAATTATCGGTAGTCGACAACGCTCCTTTCTTTTCCGAAACTCTAAGCCACTTGGCTTGCATGTACCGATGTTTCCTCCACGGCCCCAAGTGCATTTTCTTATCCTTCATGCACTTTTTAGCCGCCGTGCATAAAATCTTTACTAGGGCTAATAATCTCTCGATTTTCCCGACGAACACCTCAGGCAACGCGTTCACGAGACGAATGTACTCGTTGCATGCTTTCGCCATCTCAAATTCTCCCCGGAAATTCAACTCGATTACGACCTTTATATCTCCTTTCTTAGGGTTTGAGTTATCTACCACGTCTAAAAATGTATGTTCGCCTGCATAAAAAAAGTATAATAATTAGGATTAGATACATCAAGTCTTAATGATAAAAGTGTACCTATTGCCAATCGTTTTCTCTAACGACTTAAACTTTTAAATGAGTTAATCTCTAACAACTTAAGCTTTTAAATGAGTTGATAACTTTAACACGTAAAAAAGCAAAACTAATAAAATAATAAAAATATTTTAGTAGTCAAGTCCCCATAAGGGTTATTATTTGATATCTTTTATGAAAAACCACTAACAATAAATATTTCAATATTAGTAAATTTCTAAATTAAAGTTTTAGTAAATACCTGAAGGAATACCTGGTGAGTTCTTCCACTTGGACTTGCAAATTGCAGAATTATAACCGGAATCCTGAAGGCGGCCACATATTATCTTCATTAAGCAATCCCGGCAACCACCGGGGACAGGTCTCCGGCAAGTACATACATTTCCGGCCAATTGTGCTTCCCTAAGTGCTGCCTTTGTTTCATTTCTTATTCTTGATTCCAAAGTGGTGGTCCTGTACAAGGTTGTCTGCACAAAAAACAATTAATGTCCTGACCAAAATCAGCCACTTCTTTCAACAATTACCCATTGACAAACTCAAAAATCCCAATCACATCAAGAATTTTTATGCCCAATAAAGAAATATTTAACAAAACAGGGCTTATAAATAAATTGTTTTTTTTTATAAAATATGAAAAGAAAAATAAAATTGAAGAATTGAAATTAGCTTACTTGTAATTGTTGATGTTGGCTCTCCCAAAAGCTTTTCTTATTTTCAATACTTTCCAAATCTTCTTCCTCTTCATCTTCCTCTTCATTATCACGGTACCCTTCGCTCCCCGAGCTATCGGGAGAAATCTCGAAATTTTCCTCCAGAAACCCGAAAATTGAATCGGACATATTCATGGCGGGGTCTCCGGCAACCTCCATTTCGTAATTCCCCCATCCCAAAATCCGGTGAGTCATCGGAAATCTAGCCGTTGCTGCTCCGGCGGCCATGGCGTGGTAGATAATTCTAGGTTGCCTTTTTGATATTACTTTAAATAAAAAGGATTTTATGCATTGAAGTCAATAATGGAAAGTGCTTATTTATAGCTAAAAACGGGAATGGGTTGTTACGCTGGGCCCACATTTCTTACGTGGAGGAAGAGAACGAGCTTCCGCGCACATGACACGTGTCTGTATTATTCGCTCAACTGTTTGAGGACAATTTTAAGATAGCAGTCTGAACAGCTTGGATCCACGTCAGGAAGGTGTCAATCCGTTTGTCGTCTTCTCAATTACCTGGATATACTCGAATATACTGATGCCTCTAAATTTGTACTCCCTCTCTGTTTAAAAATATGATCTACCGACCCTTTTTTTTTTTTTTTTATCATAATTGTAAAAGAAGTTTGAATAATAATTTTAAACTAATTTAAATATTTAAATATTTTTATTTACATATCTACAACAATACTATAAATAATAAATTTTTATTAAAATTATTAAATTAATTTAAAATTATTGCTCAAAATTTATTAATAGCAACGAAAAAAATAAAAAAATCATATAGGGACGGAAAAATATAAAACAAGAAAAACATTATTTATGCAACAATAGTTGTACAACACTTCTGGAAAAACTAAAATTAGTTTGGCTGAAAAGATTTTGTGTGTATATGCTTGTAAGAGCAGTTGTACAACATGATTTAATATTTGTACAATAATTATGGAGGGATTTAAGGCAACTATAGAAATGTGAAGTGAACTGATTGAACCACCGACGAGATACAAGAGTCAAATAAAAATATTTAATTTTTTTTAATAAATCTTGAAATGTGAACCATACAAAATAAAATAAAAAATATTAACGGATATTAATCAGTTGTACAGAATAATTACACCCAAAAACTTTTAAAATAATGTATACAGAGGTTTATAATATTCGAATTATGTGCATAATTGCACCAAAAACTTTAAAAATAATATATACAGAGGTTTATAATATTCGAATTATGTGCGTATCCTTATCCAATAATAATCTTGCGAAATGGGTGGGGACCACCTCCAGCTCAATGATGCAAGTTGATGATACGCGGAAAGATCTTGACCGTTGATCATTATTGTGGGTCCCACAGACTTGATTACTCCCAACTAGTCAATTTATGTATGATTGGTACTACTGGTATGAACAAACGGATAAAGGGATTGAGTTGAGATGAGATTTTTGTCGGGCATACGCGGCGGTAAGCCTATGGTTTTTGTTTATTGAACTTGGTTGGACGGAATTGCCCATCAATAATTTTGTACTCCCTCCAATTTGGACAAAATGATCTTCCATATTATACTGAAATTAAAAAAATATACTCTCTCCGTCCCGCTAATATCCGCACACTTTCTTTTTTGGGCGTCCTGCTAATATTCGCACACTCTCAAAAAGAAAACTTTATATTAATAAAATATTCACCCAACCCCACGCATTCTCTCTCCTACATTATTTTAATACTCACAACACCATTATAATTTATTACACCCTCCACTCATTCTCTCTCCTATTTTACTTTTACACTCACAACATTTTATTAAAATATCATATTACTTAATTCCCGCGCAAACAGTGTTAGTGCGAATATTAGCGGGACGGAGGGAGTATATAATAAAATAAATGTTGTTAATATGAAAAATGAAATATAAGAGAAAAAATAGGTAAAGAATAGTTAAAGTGTAGTTATTGTCAGTATAACAAATTAGTACCACGAATAAATAAGTATTAAAAAAAATCATTTTGAGAGTATTTCTGTTTATATGAAACACTTAAAAAATGAAAATTTGTATATTTTTGAATTAGACAAAGTAAATACTCCCTCCGTCCATTTAATTACTTCACACTTTCTATTTTGGGCGTTCACATATTTACTTCACACTTTATTTTTTACCTAAAATGGAAACTTTATATTATTAAAATATTAATCCTATCCCACTCATTCTCTCTCCTACATTATTTTAATACTCACAACACCATTATAATTTACTATTCCCTTCACTCATTCTCTCTCCTATTTTACTTTCACACTCACAACATTTTCAATATAATACTCCCTCCTTAATAACCGTGTAAACAGTAACTGTGAAGTATGTAATTGAACGGAGAAGTATGTAAATGAACGGAGGGAGTATTTAACAATTCATATGTCCTGAAAGGGTTATTTTGGGGATTGCGTGTGTAATTATTATTTGGACATGACAAAGTTCAATAATTTGGATTGATGACACAACTTAATGAATAAGCACGTTCTTCATATGCTTCTCTCCATTTTCTAAGATTTTTCTATTTTTCATTCCCTAGATCTCTCGATTTAAGGTTTTTAGTTTGAATTAATACAAAAATTAAATGTTCCATGTATAAAAAATAAAGTAGGAGAGAAAAAATGAATAGGAAGTTTTTGTTGTGAGAATGACAAGTGAGTCTCATTGTTCATTTTAGATAACAAAACAACTAAAAACCTTAAAATGAGACTGATAAAAAAGGAAAGTAAGAACTTTAAACCGATACGGAGGAAGTAATTTCTACTAATGTTTTTTAACAGAATAAAAGTGACGGGCTAGGCCCAACGAGCGAGCCCAGTTATCTACCTACTATTGCCACCACATTCTCACTGGGCTAGGCCCAATTTTCACCAGGCTTATGGCCCAACAACATGATCAGTCGACCTAAGCTTTTTATCCGATCTACGAGGTCCCGACTTAGCATGGTCCGACATACGATCCAAATCTCAGTTCGGGCATGATCCAATCCCATCCATCAATCAGGTCGACCTAGACTCAATAGGCGACCTCGACCTATTATATTACATGGCGACCTACAGAGTCCGGGTGTGAACACAAGTCTTTCCATAACGGACTCCCTACAAATCAGGAGTTATTCGTGGACAAGATCTCTTATGCATATCTGATCCGAGATTATAGGGATTTAATACAATCCTACCACAATTATATCTCTCATCAACCACTATAAATACAAGGCAACGTCAACCGTTTCAAGGTAATTGCTTTTTGATTATTTGAGAAAACATTGTTCCTTATAATTATTTAGCTCTCATACACCGTACTTATCCTCACGCCCGAGGGTCTTCACCGGAGACCATTCCGGCTAGTCGTGGGTTCTGTTTTCAGGTCAAAAGTTAGGAGATTGATCTTGCAGCTGAACGAAGATTGATAACGGCACGATTCTTGCAGCATCAGTTTGGTTCCATTGTCGGGAATCGTGTTTTTTTTACCTTGAAATTTTTTACAACCCATCATCATGGTGACATCTGATGGTCATGTGTCAGAGGCCTTGGACGAACATAATGAGGGAAACACCGGTGCTAACACAAAGGCCGGTGCAAGCAAT
The DNA here is from genome assembly GCA_022495995.1 of Adenophora triphylla var. japonica. NCBI lineage: Eukaryota > Viridiplantae > Streptophyta > Magnoliopsida > Asterales > Campanulaceae > Adenophora > Adenophora triphylla. Next base: position 154,599 of record JAFEMH010001133.1, on the reverse strand, counting down.
CGCAATGCTAATATGCCTCCTCCTCCGCCCCAGCTGCGTCCGCATGGAAGGGCGACACGTTTGAATAGCATTGTTGATGGCAGAGGCTTGCCAAACGGCAGAAGGGAGAAAAGGCCCATGGTCGAGCAAAGAGCTCAACCCCCTCCAAAGCGTCAAGCAGGGCGAATGGCTGCAGGCGACAGACCACGTCCCTCAACCAATCCCCTCAGTAGAAAGGAGATGCTGGTGGAGCGGGCTCGAATCTTAGTGGAGTTATTAGCAATGGAGGAGGAGCCTGAGCACAATGACAGAAGGTCGGAGAGAGCAGCCCCCTCACAAGTCTCTCCAGGCAGCCCAACGGAAGTGCTAGGCAGAACGGGAGTAACAGGCAGAATGATGAGCGGCAGATCGTACCACACATCCGCACCCACATACCTGTTCCGCCTGATGACTTGCGTAGTCATTTCAATACGAACAGGGAGCAGGAAGCTGAGTCAGAGTTGAGACGACAGAGAGAGGCTGAAGGGAATAGGCGTAGGTTGCCTGCTGGAACAGAGAGATCGCAGTCCCACCGCGAGAGAAATGGGCACAGGTCGCCAGTCAAATCAGTTAGGTCGCAATCCCACAGGGATAGAGATGGGCGCAGGTCGCCAGTCAGGGAAGATAGGCGCAGGTCGCCAGTGATTTCAGTGAGGTCATCTTCCCACAGGGACATGCGAGGTAGAGAGATAACTCCCCCCAGAAACGAAAGTGAAATTACCCGGGATCCGGCTCGCGCGCGGAGGGCCCCGTGCATCTCGCAATTCGTCGCTGTTCGGGAAGTCGCCCGGATCCGAGAGGCAGCACAATCGCGCCCCGGCATCTGGCTTATTCCGTTTTAGCGTTTGCGTGTTGGAGGTGTCTCGCCGTTTTGCTTTCGCATTTTGTAGAGTCGCCACGCCGTTTTTATTAAGCCCAAAACATTGAAAAAGGGCATCAGTTTAAAGATAATTTTAAACTGTTTTTGTGTGATGAGATTTTGAGTTCGGAGGTCAGATGACTCCCCGGGAAGAGAATATTAGAATATTAGAGCTCACCCGAGTAGCCTCGTAAAACGAGTCTTTCGGATACCCCTAATATCCTTTAAAAAGTTGTGTGTGTGTGTGTGTGCTTTTAAAAATGCATCTTGTATCGGATGTCTACATTGTATTGAAATGTATTGAAATAGAATAGGAAGGAAGCCTTACCAATGTTGGTTCGCGTCTCTGTCTTCCGCGGGGAATAGTGTTTGAGGTCGGAGTAGCGTTCGGATTGCTTGAGGATGCCGGTTGTCCGCGGACGAGTTTCGGCGTGAGTTGAGGTTGTAAGGCTGCGTTCGGGCGAGAGGTTCGGCGTGCGTGGGGATCGTTGGGATCACTCGGGCGAGAGGTTCGGCGTGCGTTGTGGTGGGTTGGAGTCCGGGCGAGAGTTTCGGCGTGGTTTGGGATTGCCGGTTTGACTCGGAAAGAGCCGGGACACCGTGGAAAGACCAGGCGAGGCCTCGGAGTACCACGAGGGGCCTCGGAGTACCTCGAGAGTGCCTCGGGCAGCGCGGGAGCGTCTCGGGAGCGCTCGGGAGGCTTCGGAGCACCTCGAGGGGGCTCGGAAGGCCTCGGAAGGATCCAGAAGGGGCGGGAATGCCTCGAAAAGGTCTTAGAAGGGGAGCCGAAGGCTTAGGGAGGAAGAGAGAAGTGGGAGGTTTGTGAAAATGAGGAGGGGGAGCCCTCTATTTATAGTAAAAATTTCGGAGCAAAGAGGTCCGTACGGACCTTCTTGGTTATCGAATTTTGGATTTCCTCGATTTGAGGGAATCTCGCAATGATGGAGAATATTACGGAATGATGATGTCCCCCATGCAATAAGGTCCGTACGGACCATCTTGCAGTCTGCAAAGAGGTCCGTACGGACCAACTCTGCGAGGAAGTCATCATTTCTTAGGGATTTGAGGAATATTGTGGACTTTAAGGGGATTTAGTAATCATTGAAACAAAGAGGTCCGTACGGACCTTAATTGCTTTTTCGATTTCACGAAAATTCCCAAAAGGTCCTTTTGTCCCTTTTTATCCCGAGAAAGGCTCCTCCCTTGGTTTGTTTGGGGGTTTGAGAGGGTTTTGAGAGGGTTTTGAGTGAGAGAGGTCCCCGAGGCTGCGTGGATGAGTCTACGGTGTTTCCCGTGTGTTTGAAAGGGAGTGATCAGTTGGGGGTACTTACGAAGCCCTCGACGACGTCACTTATGAAAGAAGTGGGGTCGTGATAAGATAAGGGTCCTAATCTGGATCGCGTATTTGGGAGAGGAAGTGATTGTGAGGGTCAAAGTGAGGACGTGGTGGTGTCCTTTTGGGTGGCCAGTTTAGGTCGATAAGTTTGGACCACTGTGATAGGATTCCTACGTATCCTGGCGGGAATCAAGCACAGTCGTAGTTCGGGTGTGGGGTGAGTGTTACGTGAATGCGGGCGTGGTGGTGCCACAGGTGTTGTGTGGCCGCCGAGGTCGAGTGGTGAGACGTGGTGGTGTCTGGGTGGCCGCGCATAGTCGGTGATAAGGACGTGGTGGCGTCTGGGTGACCGTATAGGTCGGTGGCCAGCGACGTGGTGGCGTCCCCGGGTGACCGCATAGGTCGCGTGGTAGGACGTGGTGGCGTCTGGGTGACCGCATGGAGTCGGTGGTAGGACGTGGTGGCGTCTGGGTGGCCGTATAGGTCGGTGATAAGGACGTGGTGGCGTCTGGTGGCCGTATAGGTCGGTGATAAGAGCGTGGTGGCGTCCTGGGTGGCCGTATAGGTCGGTGATAAGGACGTGGTGGCGTCTGGGTGGCCGTATAGGTCGGTGATAAGGACGTGGTGGCGTCTGGGTGGCCGTATAGAGTCGGTGATGGGACGTGGTGGCGTCTGGTGGCCGTATAGGTCGGTGATAAGGAACGTGGTGGCGTCTGGGTGGCCGTATAGGTCGGTGATAAGGGCGTGGTGGCGTCTGGGTGGCCGCATAGGTCGGTGATAAGGGCGTGGTGGCGTCTGGGTGACCGCATAGGTCGGTGATAAGCGTGGTGGCGTCTGGTGGTGACCGCATAGGTCGGTGGTAAGGACGTGGTGGCGTCCTGGGTGGCCGCATAGGTCGGTGGTAGGCGTGGTGGCGTCTGGGTGGCCGCATAGAGTCGGTGATAAGGACGTGGTGGCGTCTGGGTGACCGCATAGGTCGGTGGTAAGGGCGTGGTGGCGTCTGGGATGGAAGTTTTACGATTTTCCTAATCGGGTGGTTTAGGGCCTTAGGGCCGGAGATAGTGATTTGGGAGATTTATACGGTCTTAGGACCGAGTGGTTTAGAGCCTTAGGTGAGGATAGTAGTTTGGCTGATTTATACGATCTCCGGTGAGTGGTTTAAAGCCTTAGTGAGGATAGTAGTTTGGGCGATTTATCAGTCTCCGGTGAGTGGTTTAAAGCCTTAGAGTGCTGTGGTGAAGTAGTGAGGTTTGTGGTGAGTGGACGTGGTGATGTCTGAGTTGAAGTTTGTGTGAAGGCGTCTATACCTAAGTTGAGGCTTAGTTCGGGAGTATGAACCTAAGTTGTGACCTAGTTCGGGAGTATGACCTAAGTTGGGACCTAGTTCGGGAATATGACCTAAGTTGGGACCTAGTTCGGAGTATGACCTAAGTTGGGGTTTAGTTTCGGGAGTATGAACCTAAATTGGGACCTAGTTCGGGAGTATGACCTAAGTTGTGGCCTAGTTCGGGAGTATGACCTAAGTTGGGACCTAGTTCGGGAATATGACCTAAGTTGGGACCTAGTTCGGGAAGTATGACCTAAGTTGGGGTTTAGTTTCGGGAGTATGAACCTAAATTGGGACCTAGTTCGGGAGTATGACCTAAGTTGGGGTTTAGTTTCGGGAGTATGAACCTAAATTGGGACCTAGTTCGAGTATGACCTAAGTTGGGACCTAGTTCGGGAATATGACCTAAGTTGGGACCTAGTTCGGGAGTATGACCTAAGTTGGGGTTTAGTTTCGGGAGTATGAACCTAAATTGGGACCTAGTTCGGGGAGTATGACCTAAGTTGGGGTTTAGTTTCGGGAGTATGAACCTAAGTTGGGACCCTAGTTCAGGAGTATGACCTAAGTTGTGGCCTAGTTCAGGAGTATGACCTAAGTTGGGGTTTAGTTTCAGGAGTATGAACCTAAATTGGGACCTAGTTCAGGAGTATGACCTAAGTTGGGACCTAGTTCAGGAATATGACCTAAGGTAGACTTAGTTCGAGTATGACCCTAAGTTGAGACTATTCTAAGGCGTCTGGACCTAAGTTGAGTTCGATGGGCATTTTGTGGATCCTATATGGAACTTTGTTTGTGGGAATTTTTGGAAAGGCATCATGCCGTGCTGGGACTCTTCTTTTATGTAGCATTTATTACAGCTATGTATTGCGTTTGAAGTTTATTGACATACCTTTCGTGTTTACCTGTAGGATGAGGCACCTTTGTGAGGAGGAAGTTGAATTGTTGAGGGCGTGGGGCGCCTCGGCCGAGATGAAGAGGACGTGGTGGCGTCTCCGGCTGAATTGCTGAAGTGTTAGAGGGCGTGGGGCGCCTACGATCGAGTTGTTGAAATGTTGACGACGTGTGGCGCCCACGGCCAAGAGATTCTTGAAATCTTGCGGATCATGTGGCGTTTTTGGCGAAGTCGGTGAAAGGATGAGGACGCGACGGAGCCTTTGTTCGAACTTGCGGTGAGGGCGAGGTGGAACCTCTGTCGAACTTGGTGAGGGCGAGGTAGCGCCTCTGTCGAACTTTCGGTGAGGGCGAGATGGAGCCTCTGTCTCGAACTTGGTGAGGGCGAGGTAGCCGCCTCTGTACCGAACTTGCGGTGAGGGCGAGGTGGAACCTCTGTCCCGAACTTGGTGAGGGCGAGGTAGCGCCTCTGTCGAACTTGGTGAGGGCGAGTAGCGCCTCTGTCGAACTTGCGGGGAGGGCGAGATGGAGCCTCTGCGAACTTGGTGAGGGCGAGGTAGCGCCTCTGTCCGAACTTGCGGTGAGGGCGAGATGGAGCCTCTGCCCGAACTTGGTGAGGGCGAGGTAGCGCCTCTGTCCGAACTTGCGGTGAGGGCGAGGTGGAACCTCTGTCCGAACTTGGTGAGGCGAGGTAGCGCCTCTGTCGAACTTGCGGGGAGGGCGAGGTGGAATCTCTGTGCGAACTTGGTGAGGGCGAGGTAGCGCCTCTGTCGAACTTGCGGGGAGGGCGAGATGGAGCCTCTGTCCGAACTTGGTGAGGGCGAGGTAGCGCCTTTGTACGAACTTGCGGTGAGGGCGAGGTGGAACCTCTGCGAAATTGGTGAGGGCGAGGTAGCGCCTCTGCGAACTTGCGGTGAGGGCGAGATGGAGCCTCTGTCGAACTTGGCGAGGACGTGGGATGCCTCGGGTCTTTGGACAAGGAGAGGAGGGATGGCTCATCTTCTTTTTCCTTCTTCATTCTTATTCTGTGGACTTCTTGGATTATCCAGGTCGAGGAAGGTGCTTTGGGTTCAACGGGACGATGATGTGGCTGGTGGAGGCGCCGAGATGCCGAATTTCTCATTTGTGGAGGAGGATGATGATGAATCGGATTAGGGCTCTTTTGCTTTTCCTCTTTCCATTGTTTTTTTGTAGAGCAACGAGACATTTTGTACTGTAATAAAACACTTGTATTTGCACAAAGAAAGTATTTTATTTAAGATGTAATGACGTATTTGTGATTCCCGGGATTGACCTAGGAATTGTTGCTAGCTTATTATTATTTTTTGTGCATGTCGCATGAGCCGGGAATGTATTTGTGGTTAGTGGAGTGAGGAAGCTTTGGGTTTTACGGCGGTTGGGGGCGAAGCGGCTTTGGCAGTTTCATGAGCGGCGGCGGGAGTGATGTCTCTGGGACGCGTTCGCTTTGTGCTTGAAGCCCCTCTTTTTGGGGTTAGCTAACTCGGGATATGTGACGGTGCTGTTGGATGTGGCGAGGCCATTGTCGGGCGGGCGAGATATCATTCCTTTGGTTAGGGAAACCTTCCACGGTGTGGATCGTGCAGTGATGAGAACCGATTCATGCGGGGGAAGCCCCTGCTTTGCTTGCATTATGGTTGCGAGAGAGGCTTCAAGCCATGCCTGAGTCTCCGGCGTCTCTTTGTCCGTGGACATTTGCTCAGTGACCTCTTGTCTTGGACATGGATCGATGCTGGCAGGAGAGATGGATAGCATATCTTGGTACGCATCGGATTCGTTGGTGGGTTTCCCTTTGGGGATTGAAACTAGGAGGGCTGTCGGGAAGGTTCCTATGTTGTCGAGTTCCGTGTTTGCCTTGGTCCTCTTTACGTGTTCCGTTGCTTGTTTCCCGTCGATTCGGGATGAGGCAGGAGCCTTTCTTTGGCCGGGATGACATTGCCCAACGTGAGCTAGCTTCTTTCTCGCATGACGGATCACGATGCTTTTATGTATTTTCGAGGGTATGGAAGTATTCCGCTTTCCCTCTGTGGTGCTCCTTAGATGCTTAGGGAGAATGTTGTCTTGACCATCGAGTACTGGATTGGTATGAGTAGCATATCAAGGGCGGACCCAAGTGGTTTTGGGGAGCGGGCGTGAAGCAGTGCAGGGCAAGATTGTCGTCTCCGCTATAGCCTTAGGAGTGCGAAGCTTGGTCTAACCCTCGGGATGTCATGGGAGACGCTTTGTTTGACTACGGGACTCGAGTTGACGGGCCGGCGGGGAGAGGTCCCCTTTGCGGACTCGTAGGGAGGAGATCCGAGCCGAGGCACGGGTGAACGATGCTCGAGAGCGGCTGGTTCGTTTGACACGACAAGGAGGACTACGATCTCGGAATGAGGAGACAGAACTCGCTCATGGGGAATGAAAAAAGACTTCGTTGGGGACGAGGGAGGAAAGGAAAGAGTGATGAAGGGCCAAACGCGAGTAGCATGGAATGACCTTACGAAACACCGAGTATCCATTCATCGGCATCGCGAACACATTGATTGTTAAATGTTTTAAGTCGTCTTTTAGCATGTTGTGAGTTTGAGAGTAGACCGTGCTTGAACTCATCAAGAAGTGTTTTAAGCGTGATGATTTGTGATTTACTTTTAAAGCTTTGTCGAGACGCAAAATCTCTTGCTTGCTTCTTTCTGAGCCTTGGTGGCATCAATTTTTGGAATTTTGTGTATTCCTTAGGCCGAACCAATGAAGGTGCCTACGTTCCCCTCGGGTGAGAGGCTCGGGTCTGCGTAGTTCGACCCTCTTTTGTGGAAGAAATGACTCGTAATGTACACTTGCAAGGGCGTATTTATTTTTGAAAAGGTGGGAGCGGGTCCCCTTTTGTGTGAATGCCTTATTTGATGTAGGCACAAAAGAAATGCTTTTGGGTTTGACTCTTTTGAGAGAGTATGAGTACCGAAAAGCTTGTAAAAGTGTATGGAAGCCCTTGGCGACGGAAAATCGATGTTTAGCTCTATTGTCCTATTTTGTAGAAAAAGAAGACTTGTCGAGACATCGAAAACTTGATTTGTTCACAATGATCACTTGTTTGCTTAAAACCCTTTGTTGATGTTCGGGTTATTCAACAATTAAACCTGATATGCTTTGATTAATCACGAGGATAAAGTCAACCGGTATCAAGGATTGAGTTGGTGCGGTGTGAAAGAAGGTTTGTGTATAGGAGAGGTCATTGATGAGATCGGGTTTGTGGATTTGTATGTGTTTATGATCGGACCATTTACGGATGCCTACGTTCCCCTTAAGACAAGGAGCTCAGGTCGACGTAGTTCGGGTTTGAACCGTGTTTGGCTTTGGGGCCGGGGAATGAATATTTGCGCGGCCTTTGGCGAAAAGGCTCGGAAGGTTGAATGATGAGGCACGAGCCTTGAGGTGATTCCTTGACAAGTCGTATTTGTGGCGGTTTTAATGAATCTATTGCTTCTTGATCGTTGGCTCTGGGTCTTTGACCTCATTTATTTTGTGAAGCTTACGCTTGAGCTTTTTTTGTGTAGCTTACGCTTGAGCTTCTTTTTTTTTTTTTTTTTTTTTTTTTTTTTGGAGCATTTGAGGGCGAAGGCAAGCCCCTGCTTGAACTTTCTTGATGCGCACGAGGGCGAAGGCAAGCCCCTAAATTGTTGTCGACATGGGGTCAATCTTTTGATGCTGAGTGACCTTTTGTTGTCCTTTGATGTTCCTGCCGTCGTTGACTTGGTCAAGGTGATGGTGGGGACATGTTTTGGAAAGTGTATGGCTTGATGGAGGCCTTTGTGTGGGGTATGGTAAGGTGTATGGGGAGCTACTGATTGACTTTCTCACACCAATTAATCAAAGCATTAATCATTTGTGGAATTACTTGTTGAGCAATGCAAGTGATCACATAGAACAAAACCATTTCATTAAATGTAATGTGGGGTGCAAAATAATGTCTCAAGTCTAGCAAGAAAAGAAAGAAAATTTTCGTATGGAAAATTGAAGACTTAATTACAATGTCCGAGGAGGACCTGATTGAATGAGAACAGTACTAGAACCTACGAGGTGGACTGTATGATTCTTTGATTTGCGTCTCTTTGGACTCTTGGCGGTTCCCAAATTCATTTTGGTTAGAACATTCTCGGCAGCTTGGGCCCGATTTTTCTCTCGTTTGACAACATGCTTAAAGATTTGTTTAATGCATTGTTCATTAATGTGTCTGCGTCTTTATCAAGTGAATCATTATTAACTGTTTTGGTTAGTTAATTTATCATTTGTTAAAGATGCAATGAAATGGTTTTTTTAGGAAGGTCGGACCTTTTATTGAAAGCGTGAAGACTGTACATTGTTGATCAAAGATTCACAATCGTCGGGCGTAAAGCCGTCAAAAGACACAAAAGATGTGAATACACAGACAACAAGACTCGAAGCTAGACTATAGGCGACGAGGGATTGGACCAGGCTTCATTACTCCCGGATGGCTGTAGCTCTAGAGGGAGTGGTCTGGTTCGTGTGGCCAATCTTCCCTTGGCGTGAGTCCCGGAAAGTAGCTTGCATGCGGTTCGATTTCAAACCGAGATCGCGGAGGTTTTAGGCTGCTCCCGATGATGTCCCTCCATTAGTGTTGCCACCGAGTCCTTGGGGGTTTTTGATGATAGAAGTCGGCGAGGGCTACTTCTAGGAGGGCGAAGCATTCGGCGGTCGGAGTGGATTCTTGCGATGTTGATCACTTTCATAGAATGCGCCTCTTTATCCGGGATCTTTGCTTGGACGACGTTTACAATGTACGATTCGAGCGGACATGCTATATCTCCTTCTACGATTAAGCCTTGGAGGAGGTTGCGCCATTGTTCGTCCGGGTCGGACACCGGAATGTTGAATTGAACTAGGCTATGATGGTGTCCCCGTAAGATCCGAGAGTGTCGGCTAGAGGGTTGTCTTGTACCGGGGATCGGTGATGAGCCGGTTGCAAGAGGGTTTTCGGCGAAGTAAGGGTCTACTCCTCGATCAATCTCCATTAGGGCATCCATCTCTTGATCCTCTCTCGAAGCATTCTTCACGGTCGCATATATCGAGTTGTCATGCGACCCATGAGTTCTTCAATTTCCGGCTCGTCGCGGCTTAGAGAGTGGATGTAAGGATCCACTTCGTAGCGGGACAGGGTAGGAGAATCGTGCAGGGAAGAGTATTCGGTCATGTCGGGACCTTCTTCCCCGGGTCATAGCTTGCTGGCCAAGCACTTGCCATTACTGCGCTTCCGCGGATCACTTCGATCGCTCGTTGGCATTGATGAATTTCACGCATTGGTGAAGAGTAGATGATCTTGCTTTCATCCGATGTATCGAAGGCCGTCCCAACAAAGCGAGAGAAGGTGGGTTTGATTTCCACGACTTGGAACTCTACCGACTCCGGTTGTACGTCGAATTGGATCCTCAAGTTGATGACTCCTACGATTGGTCGTGCGGTGGAGTCGTAGGCTCTGGATTACCCGAGGTGAAGGCCTTATCGAAGAACGGTCGATGCGGAGTCGCTTCGGTGTGCTTAAAGCGATGATGTTGGCTGCGGAGCCGTTATCAATCAAGACGTTCGGGAGGAAGAACATCTCTATCTTTATGAGGATGAGGAGGGCTTCGTTGTGCCGATTCTCACATATTGGCAAGTCATCGTACGTGAAGGCTAAACCGCTTCCCGTGCTACCGTTGGACTCGGTCTCGTGCGGGAACGTTCGATCCAACCATTTGTATGCCTTGGGCGGGGCAAAGATCGTAGGGAGACGGTGGCCCTTGGGCGTTCTTGTCGGAATTCCCGGTCACGAGACCTTTTGACTCTTGTTTCACGCTCCCGGTCATAGCGAGACGACATGCGACGGTTTCGGAAATTGCAGGGAGTCTGCTCTCGCTTGGGGTTTCGTCAATGGCTATTGAGTTTACCACTGTCGTTACGGGAATGGATTTCCAATGGTATTGGGACCACGGGCGTTCCAATTTTCCCTCCTCAATGAGCCTGAATCACCCTGCTTGAGTACGAAGCAATTGTCGGTGGTGTGGCGGGGTAGTTATGGAAGGCGCGGTGCTTGCTCATATCCATGTTGGGTTTGAGGGTCTTCGGTTGGAAATTCTCGAGTGGTTTGAGAAGATTTCGCTTCACCAAAGCTTCAAATACTTGACCCAAGGGCATTTCCGGGTTATCAAAATCTTTGGAAGCGTGGGAAGCGAGGGGTTGCTATTCTTTGGGGGTGCTGATCGCGGTTTACTTGAGCTCCGTTACGAATGTAGTGCCTTGTTCATTTGCTTCCTTTCCTTTGGTTGGGGGCGGGATTTGAAGTTGCCGGAGTTTGTTCGATAGCGGTAAGATGAGGCGGGGTTCTTTGTTGCCTTTTGAAGACTCGTAGTCTTTTCAAACTTTGTCCGGCGTTGACCATGGCACGGAGATGCCGGATAGAAATGGTGGGCGATCAAAGTCCTCAAAGATGGTTTGAGGCGGGAATGGAAGATGTCCATCCGCTCTTCTTTGGAAAGTGGATCCATTATCTCGCTTAGCTTCAGTTCCATCTTTTGTAGAATTCGCCCACGGTTCGTCATCCTTTTGTTCGGTGGCTTGCGAGGTCATGGCGGTTTGTTTCCCATTCAAGATTGGCGCGGTACTTCTCCGGGAAGATTTCACCGATCCGATCCCACGTGGAGCGGTTTTACGCCTTCACATTGAGGAACCACCTTAGTGCGTGGATTTGAGGAATGCTGAAAATGATGCGCCATCTGTTGAGGGTTGCCCCTTTGGCTCTCATACCCGGGACGTAGGTGTCGATGTGGGTTTTGGGCATACATTAGTCAAACTTTTCCATTTCCGGCATCTGAACTTTGGAGGGAGAGGGACCACTTTGTTCGGATCGGTAGGCGGGAGGGAGTCCTTCCGAGAACTAGCTAGCTTGCCTTGCATGTCTTTCATCTGTTCGATCAACCAAGCCATGTGAGGGTCGGTATGCGAGGTGGGTTACCGTTTTCGGGGACGGAAATCGAAGATGGAGGTGGATTGGGCGATGGGATCGCCATTCGGGAGTCTTGGGGAGGTAGTTGAGTGTATACCAACCCATACCACAGGGTGTTAAAGTTGAGGGCGTGATTGCCGGAGTCCGCTAAGGGCTGTGTTTGGGAAGCTGGGAAACGATTCGTTAGCCCCAAATTAGCGAGACTAGCGGTGGCAAACTTGAGATGTCGGGATATCCGCTCGGGATGCCTGTCCTGGTAAGAATGGGGACTTTTGATTGTGGTTGCGAGGCTCGTATAGAGGCAAAGGATTGAATCTGGGGATACCGAGATGCATTGGGATACGGCGGAGCGAGCACGTATGTGTCTTTGTTGGTGCGAGCTTGATGTGCGAGCCGGAACCGCGGCGATCTCGAGCGAGGCATGTCGGTGAGCCGCAGGCGATGCCGGAGGAGCTTTGAGCGAGAGGCGCTGCGTTGCTTTGGGATCTCGTAGCTTGGCGGAGGCGGGACTCCGCCGATAGCTTTGAGAAACCGGGGGAGCCGGTATGTCTTCGTCTTCTATGAGAACAAAGGTTCCATCGGGTTGGGAAGCTGCAACTGTTCCTCGAAGACGCAAGAGTGTCGACGATCCGAAGCTTGCTGTTCTTCTTGGCGCTTCTTGATGGCTTCGAAGGCTCGCGGCACCTCCTCCATTGTCAGGAGATTCCTTAGTGGCGGGGTTCCGTTTCCCTCACTGTTATACTGTTGATCCCGTCATGGGGAGTATTGGACGGTGCGGACCGTTGAACTGGAAGGGCTATCGGACCTTGTGACCTCAATGCCGAAAAGGCGGCTTCCGAGGATTCTCAACCACTCTCGGTTATTTGGAGGGTGACGGGCAAGGTTTAGACACGGGAATGGCCTAACGGGATAAAAGGGGAAAGCTCACGTGGCATGCGGTTTCCGTTTCTTTTATTTTTGATTGATTTTTTTGTTGTTTTAATTTACTTGAAACATGTTTTCTCGAAGCCTAGGTAGGTTGGAAAAGATTGCTCTTCTTTTCGCAACTATGCTAGATCTGGGTCGATGGAGACCATCCGTGCGGCTATAAGCCCTCGTTTTGCACTGTATTTCGACATCCCGGGGTGGGCGGCCCCGGGCGAGGGTCCTATAGTGCAAGCGGTTTCCACCGGCCTAAAAGAAAAATCGAACCTAAGGACCGAGCCTGTCATGTTCGTTTTGATGCGTTAGCCATGTGAATAGTGAACCGAGCCGGCCACTGAGTCAAGATTAGGTCAAGAGTTCGGCATGACCTCTCTTTACCTTGCTTGCGCAAGGGATCTGTGACGTTAGGCGTTGGCATGGGTCATATTGTCATGGTTGATGTATCAAAGGCGTGATGACATGGTGTCATGTGAGCATGGATGTATATCCGGGACGGAACATCGTCTGGGTGCAGCTTCGGAAATCAAGATCAGGTCAACATTTTAGCATGACCTTTCATCGCTTTGCTTGCGCAAGGGATCTTGAGTTCCGAGCCTTGACTCGAAAATGGCCGGCATGGTATATGTATCCAGTGTATGACACGGGCCAGGTAAAAACCAACCGAGTGCGGACGAGTGTGACTCAAGACTCAAACGTGCGGGGTTGACGCTTGGCTAGGATGGGATGTTTGGAATGATCCGTGCGCGCCCAAGAGGCCTAGGAAGACCAAACGGATCGCAACCGAGACCACTCCGGGTTAAGGGTTGTAGTGTGCGGTGTATCCGAGGCGGCGGTGCGCATAGTGTGCGGTGTAACCGAGGCGGCGGTGTGAGTAGAGTGCGGTGTAACCGAGGCGGCGCCAAGTGCGCGTAGTGTGCGGTCTCTAAAATTCTTTTACGAGTAAAATAGAAATTTTTGAAGAATTTTAAATGTATGCGCGAGATGTATATTGATGCATTTTTTTTTTTGTATTTTTATTTTTTTTGTAAAATAAAAACGAAGCACGATCTTGCACACACACAACGGTTAAAGGAAGGGGTAAAATGAAAGTTTGACCCTCATCATCGTTTTAAAAATCTTTTGTTTTGTTTAAAAGTTTTTAAAACAAAAAAATTTCCCAATGGGAGTCGCCAAGCTGAAATTACCCGGGATCCGGCTCGCGCGAGGGCCCCGTGCATCTCGCATTCGTCGGCTGTTCGGGAAGTCGCCCGGATCCGAGAGGCAAGACAATCGCGCCCGCATCTGGCTTATTCCGTTTTAGCGTTTGCGTGTTGGAGGTGTCTCGCCGTTTTGCTTTCGCATTTTGTAGAGTCGCCACGCCGTTTTTATTAAGCCCAAAACATTGAAAAAGGGCATCAGTTTAAAGATAATTGTAAACTGTTTTTGTGTGATGAGATTTTGAGTTCGGAGGTCAGATGACTCCCCGGGAAGAGAATATTAGAATATTAGAGCTCACCCGAGTAGCCTCGTAAAACGAGTCTTTCGGATACCCCTAATATCCTTTAAAAAGTTGTGTGTGTGTGTGTGTGCTTTTAAAAATGCATGTTGTATCGGATGTCTACATTGTATTGAAATGTATTGAAATAGAATAGGAAGGAAGCCTTACCAATGTTGGTTCGTGTCTGTCTTCCGCAGGGGAATAGTGTTTGAGGTCGGAGTAGCGTTCCGGATTGCTTCAGGGATGCCGGTTGTCCGCGGACAGAGTTTCGGCGTGAGTTGAGGTTGTAGGCTGCGTTCGGGCAGAGGTTCGGCGTGCGTGGGGATCGTTGGGATCACTCGGGCAGAGGTTCGGCGTGCGTTGTGGTGGCAGGAGTTACTCGGGCAGAGTTTCGGCGTGGTTTGGGATTGCCGGTTTGACTCGGAAAGAGCCGGGACACCGTGGAAAGACCAGGCAAGGCCTCGGAGTACCACGAGGGGCCTCAGAGTACCTCGAGAGTGCCTCGGGGCAGCGCGGGAGCGTCTCGGGAGCGCTCGGGGAGGCTTCGGAGCACCTCGAGGGGGCTCGGAAGGCCTCGGAAGGATCCGAAGGGGCCGGGAATGCCTCGAAAGGTCTTAGAAGGGGAGCCAGAAGGCTTAGGGAGGAAGAGAGAAGTGGGAGGTGTGTGAAAATGAGGAGGGGGAGCCCTCTATTTATAGTAAAAATTTCGGAGCAAAAGAGGTCCGTACGGACCTTCTTGGTTATCCCGAGAATTTTGGATTTCCTCGATTTGAGGGAATGCGCAATGATGGAGAATATTACGGAATGATGATGTCCCCATGCAATAAGGTCCGTATTTTGACCATCTTGCAGATGCAAAGAGGTCCGTACGGACCAACTCTGCAGGGAAGTCATCATTTCTTCCGGGATTTGAGGGAATATTGTGGACTTTAAGGGGATTTAGTAATCATTGAAACAAAGAGGTCCGTACGGACCTTAATTGCTTTTCTGATTTCCTGAAAATTCCCAAAAGGTCCTTTTGTCCCTTTTTATCCCAGAAAGGCTCCTCCCTTGGTTTGTTTGGGGGTTTGAGAGGGTTTTGAGAGGGTTTTGAGTGAGAGAGGTCCCTGAGACTGCGTGGATGAGTCTACGGTGTTTCCCGTGTGTTTGAAAGGGAGTGATCCAGATTGGGGTACTTACAGAAAGGCATAGGGCCAACTCAAGGAGGGGACCTCACCGTGATGAACAACAAAGATCCAACGACGTCTCCCATGCAAGGGACGACAATCCAGATGCTAGGGAATGGTTGTAGTGGAAGAAAAAGTTTGAACAATGGGAGGCCGACAAGAAAGAGGATGTTGGAAAGGGCGAACGAAACGACTTTACTCTTCGTCCCTTATCCAAGGAGTTGCTCGACCGTCGACCTCCCCACGGTTTCAGGTTGCCCACTCTTGAAAAATATTCGGGTGCGACCAATGCCCAGAGTCATATACAGCATTTGGAAGCTACTATGTGTTTCATTTCCAATGAGGACGACATGATGTGCAAGGCACTTACTAGCACTCTCACAGGAGCAGCCTTGACTTGGTTTAAGGGTTTGGCACTAGGTTGTATTACTACCTGGCATTACATGAGAAAGAACTTTCTAGATCGCTTCTCGACGCCTGGAGCTCAAAAATTGACAGTCACCGACTTGAACAATTTGGTGCAAGGAAAATATGAAAGCTCGATGAGCTATTATACCAAGTTCAAGGAGATGGTCGACAAGATTGAGGAGGACCTGACAGATAGGGAAGTGATAAATTGCTTCAGGAATGGAGTAACCTCAACTGAATTAGATTACGAGCTGTAAGTCAGGAGTGTGACGACCCGTCAAGAGATGTTTGAAAGGGCCTATAATGTGGCCATTGTTGAAGAAAGGAAAGAAAAGAAGAAAGGGACGGAGTTCAGTGAGGTCGTAGATGTTGATAAGAAAGACCAAGCCAAAAATGGTGGTAACAGCAAGAATGGGAAGAACAGAACCAGGGCGACTGAGAGAGTGCCCGAGACATTTACCCCGCTGACAGTAAGTCGCACTGAAATTCTGAATTTAGTCGAGTTAGGTCCACCAGCCCTAATGAACCCAGAAAATAAGTTCAGAAGGGATAACAGCAAGTACTGTGATTACCATAAGGATACGGGCCACACTACAGAGGATTGTATGAGTCTAAAATGTATCATCCAAAAGTGGGTCAACGATGGGAAGCTCGACAGGTATGTGAAAGCCGCTCAGCCTGGCGGAGGTGAGCGAGCTGCTGGTGGAATGCAAGAACCAAGGCAGCCTTGATTGAATTTGGGAGTGATCACAAAGCAAGCTAGCAACACTGCTCTGAAACACAAGATATTCCAGCTCAACAAAGCCCCTCATGTGCCTCCTAGAAGCTACATCAGAGATGAAGTTATCAGCTTTTATCCAGACGAGTTAGCAACCAACGTAGCAGCCAGAGAGCAAGTTCTCGTTATCCCAGGGCTAATTGATGGGTGTATGACGAGCAGACTCTTGGTAGACATGGGGGCCTGTAAAGACATTCTTTTTTACAAAACGTTCAAAGAAATGGGACTCTCAAAGGAGCAGCTGACACATTATGATGGTCGACTTGAAGGCTTCACCAATCATAGGGTGGATGCAAAGGGGCAGATCGAGCTAGATGTTGATATAGGCCAACATCCGTACAGGGTCATCTCTAAGGTAACATTTATTGTTATTGATGTAAATAGTGATTATGCTGCTATTTTGGGTATTCCTGGCCAGGTCACACTTGGAATGGTGGCCTCCATCCCCCATCAACGAGTTAAATTCCCCACGTTGGCTGGAGTAGGCTGCGTGATAGGAACAACTAGAGCTTACCTCGATCACGTCCTTCGAACAAGGAAGAAGAGGGAACTAGAAGTTGATACTCCTGAAGGGTACTTGAAGCTGTCAAAATCTGTCACCATGGTCGATTCAGATGCAGTTATGGTCGACCAAGTCTTCATAGGCGAGCTATGCCTATAGATCGACAATAACTCGGGGGCCACCACCAGTGAGATCACAGCTGAGCTGGATGATATGATTGTTGAGGAGGCTCCACACTTGGGGGCCGAAGAAAGATGAAGGGTTCGCGAGATCATTATCGAGACCCTGCAGTTTAGAGATGGTCCGAAACTTGAAGCTGTTTTTGAGCTAGAGGCAGTGATAACAAATCCTTCTTATCCCGAGTAAAAAATTCAGATTGGTAAGCAGTTGTCAGCTGAGGAACGAGTAGAAATCGTCGAGCTACTAAAGGAGAGTAGTGACATTTTTGCTTGGCAAGTAGAAGATATGAAGGGAATAAAGGAGGAAGTCATTTGTTCACAGGCTAGAGGTTAACCCGACCATGAAATACAAAGCACAGAAGCTGTGAAGCTTTGCTCGTGACAAAGAGGAAGCGATCAAACTTGAGGTACAAAAAATTTTGAGTGCAGGTATCATCAAGGAGGCTACTCACACTACTTGGCTAGCTAATGTAGTAATGGTAAAGAAATCCAATAGCAAGTGGAGGATGTGTGTCGACTTCACCAACCTGAATCTAGCTTGCCCCAAGGATAGCTATCCTCTGCCTCGGATCGACAAGCTCATAGATTCAATAGATGGGCACACCACATTAAGCTTCATCTATGCTTACTCGGCCTATCATCAGATCAAGATGAACGAGGACGACATAGTGAAGACGGCTTTCCAAGCTGCAGGAGGGATCTATTGTTACACTATGATGCCATTCGGTTTGAAGAATGCAGGAGCGACCTACCAAATGATGGTCAACAAGGTCTTTGCCTCACAAATCACCCAAGGGCACTGAGTCGGCAAAGCCCCTGGCAAAGCCCCGAGCCTCTCCTGCAGCCATAAGGTCAGCACAGTCAGACTCCCGGATCTCATGAAATGATCTCCCCGAGACATCCTGTCAATCCCATGCAATGTCTCTCCCAAAACCAGCGGGACAATATCCTTCCCAGCCCTGCAGTCTCTAACCATGTCCAAGAGACCACTATGACAGATCCCCACGGACTCAGCGGTGAACAGAGCAGAGAATACGCAAAGGATAAATGCGTCCATAGCCACCGTGGTCGCAGCCATATCTGGAGACCCAAACCTGCCCGGGATATCAGAAAGGTCAATCTGTCAGGGGCTACCATCATCCTCTCAGCCTCCCCCAAAGGAATCTGCAGAAAAGATGCAAGCTTTACCGCCACCGGCGCGTCTCCAATCAGCGGAATAGATATAGCCTCAATCTCGGGACCCCCAATCAAGGCTCGGAAGTCTTCATGCGTCGGGACAATCTCGTTGTAAGAAAAGCAGTAAACATGTCTCCGGACGTCCCAGGAACTTTCTTTGCGGCTCTCAAAAGGTCCCAATCGGGCGGGAGATCCCTCAAATGCCATAAAGACTTGATCTTGAAGGAAGAATCAAGCAGCCCCCTATGAGATTGGAAGTTGTGTTTCACCCAAGATTGAAGATCGGACAGAAAACGGTCTCGCTTTCCCCTTTGCAATCTGACGGGCTTCTCCATTGCAAAATGACCAAAGATGGTGCTTTTAGGTCCAAAATGTGCTCTGGGAACAGTTGGGACAAGTCTAGGTTGAAAATGAAATGAAATGGGCAAGCCTTGCTTTTATTCAGAAAATAACCAGTTCAGACAGAACTGTGAGCCGCACGGCTTCATTTGCCCTCTGGACAAAACTGCACGGCTACATTAGCCATCTGCAGAAAAAAAATTCTGCAGCAACCAAGTTGCTGCTGCCCAAGGGAGTTTTCACCCCACTTTTTCAACCAAAACCTGTACAAAAACATATCCAGAAGCCATTCAAGCATTTATATACCATTATAGATCATTTTGGCCGAGTTTCAACCCCAATTTCAAGCAAAAAACTGCCCCGAGGCTCAGATAATATGCAAATTAAAAAAGCATGAATTAGAAAAGTAAATAAAGCATAAATACAATGTCTTCGCCCCATCGGCGCCCAAATAAAGCAAAAAATAAACAAAGTGTGCATCAAATGTGTTCATTGTTTGTTTTGTTCCTAATTCCACTCTAGAGACCTCCTAGGCCTCCGATTCTTCCTCATCTTCATCACTACTCAGCTCATAGACGCTAGCCTCCCTCATCAAGTCCTCTTGGTCGCTCACGTCAGACAAATGGACATTATCGTGCCCGTACTCAGCCAGCTGCTCCAGAATGTCAGCGTTGGGTCCCCGCCCCCGAGGCATGGCACTGGAAGAGTACTCCGAGGCCGATGAGGTAGACGCTGTGCCCCCGACATGCCTTCTCTTGCGCCCGGGCTCCTGTGCGTCCGCCGCCGCCTTTGAAGCGCAGGCCAGCTTCCTCAGAAGAGACCGGCACATGTCCTTCCAGCCCCTATTCTGCCTGACCAGCCTATCATAAGTGCGAGCTGGAACCTGAGAAAAAGAAGAGAAAAATCTCAGAAAAATCTCAGAAAATCTCAGAAAATTGCAAAAAGCAGAAAAATCTGAAAGCTGAAAAGGGAATAAGACCCTAAAAGTATACTTACAGTGCTGTCAGGTGGCAGGGTATACTGGGGCTCCCTAGTGTCGGGGACAGGAATCCTCATCCTCCTCGGAACTCCATGGACCACATAGGACAGATGCGCAGGAGGGATCGACGGAGTCGAAGGCTCATCCTCCCCATATCCTGAGTGACCGCCGGCTTCATCGGCTTTTGTGGCGTCCTCGGCGCTGCTCCACAAACACGGCGTAGGGGTATCCATGTCAAAGTACTCCTCGGCGGCCACGCACACAGTACCTAGCTATCTCATCTCTGCACGCCAATCCACAGGCATGTAGCATCCATCTTTGGAGGATCATGGGAGTAATGGCATCCAATGGAGGGACATGGCCATGCCTCGAGAAACGGTCCCCCAAATATATGACATCACATGTCAGCCCAGTGAGCCATCTCCGCTGCCTCGTCGCCTCAATGGCCTCTCCCAGCAAGATCTCCGGATACCTGCCCCACGGGTAGAAGTCCACTCCATCAGGCCCGTCCTTGTTGATGATCGGCTTCACCATTTTGTAGTCGAAGGTGATCCGGGTCTTCCCCGTGAATTTATCCCTCGCATCTTCCTCCGGCGAACCATAGCGGGGAAAATGGTGATATCACTCTTTGGTTCCAAGGGAAGAACCCGATCACCTCACGAGAACCGGACACTGCATGTTCAAACGTCAAAAAGGTCATTCTCTCTCTCATAAAAGTCTCAAGACGAGAAAGAGAAAGAAAAGAAAGAGAGACTACCTCAAGGGCAAATGAGAAGCGATCCATCGAAGCGGCCTTGTTACGGCATGTACATGTCCAAGGAGAAATACAACTCCGCTAATCCGGCCTCTCCCAAGAGACCGTCCCTATCCCATCCACATCAACGAAAGAGTCGAGGAGGAAAGTCATGGCCGGTGTCCCAGAATTAGCAAAAATGGTGACCGACGGCATCAACCACACAAAAGCTCTAGCCGGTGGTGGGCGGTCACATCATTAGCGGCAAAGTTACGCATGCGGTTACGAATCGCCACCTCTACATTCCGTGTCTCCATACCCGGCCCCTTGGGAATCAACTCAAATCCAACCAAATTACGAAACTCCTCGGCGGTAATATGGTCTCTCCAAGTCACGGGCCTCCCGGTGAGCTGTAGGCCGATAATAGCCGTGAAATCGGCGAGTCACCATCGGCTCTCCCCGGCTCGAGATGGAAGCTATGGGTGCTATCCCACCAGAACTCAGAAAGGGCCTGGATCAAGCCCTTGCTCTTAGAGGTGATATGAACACCCCTGCCGATAGCCTCGACGAACGAATCCAGGCCGGTAGCCCTCACCAAATCCTTGGGGTTCACCCCATTTTTCTCGAAATCCGGCATCCTCTGCCAAAGCTTGACTGCAATCTCTGATGGTCCTCTAGACTTGTTCTCCTGCAGACAAGCACAGCAAAAAGAAATGTGTCAGTCCTTCATCTCATTTCAAAAGCATGCATATATTCACAAAAGTGCACATATTTTTCAAAAGAAAAGCATTCATAAAAGTTTTTCTAGCATCATTTGCATCAAAAAAGCGTCTTTCATCACTTGAAACGCGTCATGTCAAGTCCCATTGCTTTCCTAAAGCACAAAATCACAATTTTCACAATTCTTTGCACATAAGCATTATTCTTTCAAAAATGGCATGCATGAATCCTTTTCATCTTCCAAAATCATGTTTTCTCAAAATTTTGACTTAGTTCTAGCACATGCAAGAACTCCGTCTCACTTTAGACAATTATCATTCTTACTTTATTTTCGAGAAAAAAGTGGGTCATTCTCACTATTTTTGTCAAACAAATTGCACATTGCATGTTCTTAGCCTCATGGGTTATTCATCAATATCTCAAAGTCATTCAAAAATCCTATAAAAATCCTAGAAAATTCCTAAGTTCGGGTCAAGCCCTAAGTCATTCAAAACTCAATCAAAATCGACGAAATTGAGCCAAATAAGAATGCTTACCCCAACCGGACGCGGGTTCGTCGATTTGTGCTCTCTTCTCCCCGGGTAAAGCTCCGACGGAGGCGTAAGAAAGTCATACTTTCTTTCCGTTCGCACGAGCTCCTTTCTTCTCCTCCGAGCGGCCGCGGAGATATTTCTTCTTGCTTGCCTCGGTATAGGATTGCCCTCCGGATCCATTCCAATCGATAGAAGCAAAGGAAATTGAAGAAATTCGAAATTTCTCTTCCTCCTCTCTCGCTCTCTCTCTCTCTCTCTCTCTCTCTGCGTTCTTGGGCGGCAACACAATGCCAATGGCCCATTCAAATCTGATTTTAAATAATCTGGAAAAATCAGGCTTCTAGCCGTACGGCTTCTTTTTCTCCATCTCATGCCGGGCGGCCTCATTCGCTCTGAGCAGAAAATTACAATCCTGCCCCTGGACCTTTCACTTGGGCATGCAATTCCCGTTATCTTTTAACTAAGATAACATCTTTTTCAGAAGATATCCCTTATCTCTTAAGCAATTGAGCTTTCTTCCCCGTCGCCTCCGTTAATTCCGTTATAACGGGATAATGCTAGGTGACAACCTCCGAATTGTCAAAACTCTAAACTTAAGCTACCTCTATCCCGGATAGTGACGTATGCTAAGTTCTCTAAACTTAAGCTACCTCTATCCCGAATAGTGACGTATGCTCGAGTTCCTCTAAACTTAAGCTACCTCTATCCCGGATAGTGACGTATGCTAAGTTCTCTAAACTTAAGCTACCTCTATCACGAATAGTGAAGTATGCTTGAGTTCTTATTAACTTAAGATACCTCTATCACGAATAGTGAAGTATACTTAAGTTCTTCTAGCTTTAGCTACCTCTATCTCTGTCAAAAAGAGATAGCGTCGTAAGCTTTAGTCTTCGTTATTTCCGTCATAAAGAAATAACGTCATCCAGCTTTAGCTACCTCTATCTCTGTCAAAAAGAGATGGCGCCGTAAGATTTAGTCTTTGTTATTTCCGTCATAAAGAAATAACATCATCCAGCTTTAGCTACCTCTATCTCTGTCAAAAAGAGATAGCGCCGTAAGCTTTAGTCTCCGTTATTTCCGTCATAAAGAAATAACGCCATCTAGCTTTAGCTACCTCTATCTCTGTCAAAAAGAGATAGCGCCGTAAGCTTTAGTCTCCGTTATTTCCGTCATAAAGAAATAACGCCATCCAGCTTTAGCTCCCTCTATCTCTGTCAAGAAGAGATAGCGCCGTAAGCTTTAGTTTCTGTTGGAATGAAATAATGTCAGGTGACAACCTCCATTAATTGTCAAAACCTCAAGGATCCTAGACATCGTTCCTAACTATCTAGTGATGCTTGAACTACGATCAAGGCTTGATTCCTCCGGGATACGTAGGTAGCCTTTTATAAAAGGTCCAGCCATCCGACCACTTTGGTCACCCTGTTCCTCCGTCACTCCTCAGTGATGAAGTAGTCCCTCATAAGAGACTTTGTTATCCGACCACCTTGGTCACTTCTAGCATATCCCCAGTAGGATCAATTGCTTGACCTCCTAGGTCATTCTCTCTTCTATTTCCCCGGCAAGAGACCAGTTTTCTCTTCTCCATTCCTCAGCGGATCCTATTCTCCGAACTACGGCCTGGCTTGATTCCTCCGGGATACGTAGGTAGCCTTCCAGAGGTTCAGCCACTCGACCACCTTGGTCACCCAATCCGTCTCGGCATTCATCAGATCGGATCTTTTTCTATCGACAACCCCACTCGCCTTGCAAGTGACGTTGCCGAGGGGCTTCTGTAAGTACCCAAATCTGGCTCATGCCTTCCGGTTAAATTTCCCGACAATTTCGGTAAGTTTTTCGGTAATTCCCCAGACCTTCCTAGTGTTCCGGAAATATTCCGGAACTGCTTTTAATTAATTAAGGGCTGAAAGGGAGCCTTCCTAATTAAGAAACACATTTTTCTTAATTAGGAGGAAGTTTCTAGAATTTGCCACCTTGCATGGTTCTAGAAATGCTGAGTCACAAGGGATAATGCCGCACGGCTGCATTAGCTCGCGGTCCCTAGCCGCACGGCTTCATTGGCGATTTCAGGTGCCTATAAATAGAGCCCTCCTCTACCCATTTTAATCATCCACAAAAGGCATCAATCTCTCATATTACGAAGAAATCCTCCCAAGAAGCTGCTGGAAGTCCAAGAAGGTGAAGAAGAAGGCCAAGAAGCTACCTCCCTCCTCCTTGAAGATCCAAGATCAACCTCTCCTCCTAGCTCCATCCAAAGAAGAAGGAAGCCATTGGTAACCTCGCACGCCCTAACCTTGCATCCTAATTGCTTTATAAATTGCTCATTGCATTGCCTTTATATTGCTTGGGACTTGGTAGATTAAAGATCATATCTTTATATTCCCCCTTCCCCTTTTGCATGCATTAGACATCATTTGTCATAAAAATGTAGTCTTTCCCCATAAAGGTGCATCCTTTGCACCTAAAATCCCCATTTTCCAATAAAAATGTCATCTTTATGCATCCTTTGCATATAAAAATCCAATCTTTTTTCAATCAAAATGCATCCTTTGCATTCAAAATACCTTTTCCAAGCATCATTTGCTTTAAAGATCATATCTTTACCATAAACTAGCATCATATGCTTTTCAAAATGCAATCTTTATGCATCATTTGCATAATGAATTCCAATTTTCCCATAAAATGCATCATTTGCATAAAAATCATATCTTTATGCATCATTTGCAATAAAGATCATTCCTTTGAATCAAATGCATCATTTGCAACCCAAAAATGTCATCTTTTCATTAAAAATGTCATTTTTACATACATTCCCCATGTCCCCATTAGTAACCTCGGAATGGACCGATGTAAAAGATCCTATCTTTACATCGTTCCTTCCATAAAGGTTTCATAATCTCTTTAGAAAGGGACACCTTTTAACCCTATATCTCCGATTATCACTTAAGATGAGTATGAAGCATCTATACGAGCTCGACCATCTTAAAGTGTAGGATTGATGGGCTAGGGACCCTCCTTTTCTAAAGAACCTCATCTTTGACTATAAAGAGAGTCATTCTCTCGATCACGCAATTCCCAAGGTCCAAAAATGCGATGATCACAAGTTCAAGATGAGGGCGGGATCATAATCCCGAATACATAAAATCCAAGAAATCCCGAGCGACAACCAACAAATGGTTTGTACGCCCGGAAGACGACTTGGGACATTCCCTCCCCTTATTTTCAAACACATGCACACAAGAAAGCACGCAAGCAAGCACGATTAATGGGATCTTGGGAGACTTGCTCCGGCAAGGCACCTTGGGTGAACGACGATCCGTTCTTCCCAAGGGGTAACTTAACCTCCGAACCCATAAAACCTTTTTTTCAAAGTTTTGAGGTAATCAAAATGGCGTAGCGACTCCGTTTTTCAAATTAAACCGGAAGTCTTCAAACTCGCGTGAATCCAACTGTGATGATGTGTATCCGAAAATTTTCCCATTTTTTGTTTGAAAAAATCAACGAAAACGGAGTCGCCACGCCATTTTAATTTTGAGGGCCAAAACTTTGAAAAAAGCCCGAGATCAGAGATTTAGGTTCGGAGGTCATGTTACGCGTCGGGAAGGACGTTAGTGTGCACCCGACGCGCCTCGTAAAACGAGTCTTCCAAGCTGAAAATCATTTGTGTGTGTGTGTGTGTGTGTTTTGGCCAAAATAAGTTGAAACTCAGAAAAGTAAAAATTGGGATATCTTTTTAAGACTTTAAACTGATCCCATGATTTTTTGGAAGATTTTTGGATTGAGATTTGGTACTCAAAAGACCTTTTGAAGTTGAGAGCCATTTCTGCCAGAATGAAAAAGGCAGTGGACCTTTGATTTTGAAATGGATTCAAGGGTCTTAAAACTTCATAATCTGGATAAACTCAGAGAATGAAAGTTGTTCTAGACACCTTAAATAAGATTTTTGCGAAGGAATTTTCCATTTTGGAGAAGATTTGAGGGGTCAAAACCTTCTGGAAACCTCAGATATGAGATCTGGATTCCCAGAAGCTGATGAACTAGCCTCTGAAAGAAAATTTGAAAAGAGGAGTTTTACTCACCCAAAAAATAAAGTAAAAATATGTCTGGAAAGCTCTGGATGTTGGCTACAAAAAGTATTTTGTAGTCAACACCAAATTCCAAGTTAATCTGTATCCAAAAATTAAGACAATGGACTAAGGTCTGGGAAAATTGCTACTGGACAGCAACTTCTCAAGAAGGAGAATATGAGCACGCGGGGTCTTAGCCTGATGGTTAGAGTTCATGGCTTCCAACCTGGAGGTCATGGGTTCAATTCCCCCACCAGTGGTTAGAGGGAATGACATTGCCCTCCCTAGCATAGCTAGGCGCCTCTGTGAAGTGCATCAAGGGGGGAGCGGTGAAATGTGTTGATCCCCTTTAATTAAAAAATAAAAATTAAAAAAAAAAAGGAGAATATGATTTAAAAGGGGGTTTTGCATCCATGCTTGTCCCCATTTCCCTAGGTTTTGGTTAGTGATCACTAGACATTTTAGTGGTGAATCAACTATACCAAACCATCCTTGGGGTACATTAGGACTAAGCATTTCATTTGCTTGGGAAGGGGATTTCTATCCTTTGAAAATGAGATTTTATGCTTGAAAATGGTTTTTAGGGTTTTGAAAATGAGTTTTCTTTGCAAGAAAGTAAGAGAACTTGAAAATAATGTTGATCTTTGTAGAAGATCATCCATGGAGATGGTCTTCCATGGTGATCTTCTTAGATCTAGAGCAAGAAGATGAAGGAACTACATTTTGTAGTTTGCAAATGCATGCATGGTTGAGATTTAGGGTTAGGAGAAGGAGGGTTTACCAATCTTCCTTGTGTTCTTGAGTGTTTGACTTGAGTGTATGAGTGTTTAGGGCTTTAATATGAGAGTGAGTGGATGAGTATGAATTGGGAAAGATTGGAGAGAAAATGGTGACAATTCAAGTGAATTCTCACTGTTTTCTCTCTATATTTCGCCAGAGGTTCGATGCAAAATGTGTTGTGGCTCCTTATTTTTGTGACTGGAGGGCTCAATTTATAGCCCTCTGGAAATTGCAAACTCATCCGCGCGGACAAGTCCCCTCAGCGTGCACTGTTCATTAAATGCAGCTCCAGCTTTGGACAAGGGGAATATTTCTTTTCAAAATTCAAATTGACCGGCCAGATTATGTTTCCAGCATTTCTATTTGTGGTTTTATTCTTTTGTTTTTCTTTTTTAAGATTCTTTTTAAGGTTTAACCTTAAATAACAATGCCCATTTTACCCTCACTTTGTTAGAAAAGTTAGGATTGTTAGGAATTGTTAGAAATGTTATAACTTTTGTTAATTTTCTAACGAAAATTATAACAAGCTCAAATTGGAGCACTTACACCAACAAATACACAAAAAAAAAATTGGGGCACACATTCACAGACGTACATAGTGGAGTTTGTGTCGGACACCCGGGGGCCAGAACTTTGGCTGACAAGCTGATTATAATGGGCTATTATTGGCCTCACATGAGGGCGGACGCTCATGATTTTGTTCAAGGGTGCGACCAGTGCTAAATATTTGCCAATCTTCCTCACCTGCCTACAACCGAGCAAACTCCAGTGATCGCTACTTGGCCTTTTGATATGTGGGGCGTCGATTTGATTGGACCCTTCCCGCCCGCCCGTGGAAATTGCAAGTACGCGTTCGTAGCTATTGATTATTTCACAAAGTAGGTCGAAGTCAATCCACTAGCCAGGATTACTGAGGAAAACGCCATCAACTTCATTCACGACTTCATTTGGTGCCGTTTTGGGATTCCTTGGGCAATAGTATCGGATAACGGGTTACAATTCTCCCAAGCTTTTGAAGACGAAATGAAAAGAGTTGGAGTCAAGCATTGGAAGTCGTCAGTCGCCTATCCCCAAGGCAATGGGCAGGCCGAAGCAGGGAACAAGTTGGTCCTCTCAGCATTGAAAATGGGTTTGGTTGGTCGTAAAAGCAACTGGTTGGACGAACTCCCCCTTGCTCTATGAGCAGTCCGCACAACCATTTGGGGGCCCACGGGGGAAACCCCATTCGCTCTTGCATATTGATCAGTGGCCATGGCACCGGTCGAGCTACGATTTCCCACAGCTAGAGTAATTTTCTTCGACCAAGAGCAGAACGAGGTCAACAGATTGATCGACCTGGATTTGATCAACGAAAAGCGAGATACAGCTCCTCTAAGGATGGTAAATTACAAGCAGAAAACCAAGAGCTATCATGACAAATAGGTGAAGATAATATCGTTCCAAGTAGGCGACCATGTTTTGAGGAGGATCGAGTCGACTGAAGGCGAACTCAGATGAACAAGTTGTCTCCCAACTGGGAAGGTCCCTACAACGTCACTCGAATTATTAAGGAAGGAACTTACATGATTACACATTTGGATGGAGACGGGTTGAAGCACCCATGGCATGCTACTCACCTTATCAAGTATTACTTCTAGTTCAGTTCTAGTTCAGTTTCAAAAGTTACTTTCCGTTTCCAAGTTTGAGTTTAGTTTTAGCCTAGCTCTCAGTTTTTCGATGTAAGCATGTTACTACTTCAATAAAAGTTGCAATTCCATTCCAACAAAAATTGTGTTACATTTGTGCATCGCTCTAATAAGCTCGACTCTTAGTCAGCTTCGTTCATTTAAACAAGCCCGACTCTTAGTCGACTTTGTTCTAACAAGCTCGACCCTTGGTCATCTTCGTTCATTTAAACAAGTCCGACTCTTAGTCGACTTCGTTCTAACAAGCTCGACCCTTGGTCAGCTTCGTTCATTTAAACAAGTCCGACTCTTAGTCGACTTCGTTCTAACAAGCTCGACCCCTGGGTCAGCTTCGTTCATTTAAACAAGTCCGACTCTTAGTCGACTTCGTTCTAACAAGCTCGACCCTTGGTCAGCTTCGTTCATTTAAACAAGTCCGACTCTTAGTCGACTTCGTACTAACAAGCTCGACCTTTGGTCAGCTTCGTTCCCTTAACAGGTTCGACTCTATGTCAATCTCGTTTTCAAAAATTAGACAAGTACAAGGTCGACTCTGTCGTTAAAAAACAAGTCCGATCAAAAAATTGTAGGGATTCATCTGCCCTATTAAATCTAGTTCGGCATTCAAGACAAATAGTTGGATCGAAGCAAAACAGATTCAAGCAAAAGTCAACTACGATTAAATAAGACTAAGTCCCCCAAAGCGGGCCAGGACTTGAGTTAGCAAAATGATATGAGTGGGGATGCCTCCCAAAAAACTGGGCCAAGGCATCAATACATACACAAAACAAAAAATAAAAACTGTTTTGGGACTTGTTCGTTACACAACCACCCTAATATTCAAAAGTCAAGTAGATGGATCGCCTTCAACTTGGCCACTTGTAGTAGCTCGATCATTTACGTTTCCTTCCTGCTGTTGGAAATCATTGAGCTTACCCGAGTCAGAGAAGCCATGCTTGGGAGTATGACCTTCGAACGCTGGCTCGTCAGGTTCCTCAAGCTCCTTCAGAATAGTATCAAAGTTAACAGGAGCAACGGGAGGAGGGATCCAAGGTTCTGCCACCATATCTTCATCTTCTTGGGCCAAGGCTGCCATGTCATTTTCAGTATAAGGCACTTGAGAATGGCCTTGACGAGCTACCATATCATACGGATCTGCTGAGGCCCACTTGGCAAGCTGTTCAAGGGATAAGTCGACAGAAGGGTCCACCATGATGTATCGAGCCATGTGGCTACGACCTACGTCAAAGAACGACCTGGACTTCTCAGTGACATAATCATGATACTCGTCACTCTCCTTGTACTCCCCAATCGCATCTTTCCTAGCAGTTTCCTTAGTGGCCTCCACAGCAGCTTCCAACTCCACTTCCCACTTAAGGCGAGCTGCCTTAAAATCTTCAGTTTGCTTGGACAACAGGGCCGTGCTCTCCTCCAGCATCTTGGTCGCCACTTCAAGTTCCTGGTCAACCTTCTCCTTATCCATCCTAACAGCATCAAGCTCCTTCTTAACGCCCCCCAGTTCGCCCCAAGCATCCTGCTTGGCTTTCAAAGCATCCTCCTTAACAAGCTTCAGAGATTCATAGGCCGAATCTAAATCGGAGTGATCCTCCTTCAGCTTGGCATGTTCCCCCTTCAACTCCTCCAGCTCGTTATTCTTCCTGCCCAGCATTGTCTTAGCCAGCTCCTCAGCCGCTTTCCAATGGCTGGTAGCCAACTCGATCATGGCAAGAGACTACAGTGAAAAGACCAAAGGATCAGCCCAAATAAGAAAGGATTAATGGGAATATACGAGCCAAAAGAAAACATGATAGTTTTTAAAATTAAGGTAAAGTATTACCTTGGAATGGATAAGCCCCGACCTCGCTTGGAAAGTCTCTGCAATTAGTCCCTTGCTCGTGAGCTTGTTCACCATATCCTGATCGACAGCCAGCCTTACTACGACCTTCCCAAATTTGAGCTCCGGGTATTCTCTGCACAAGCTGTCTACCCCCGTCAGCAAAGGAACATTGCTCAATTTGTCAACACGAGCCTGAACCAGCTCGGGATAAGATACTTGGATAGTTGGTGGCTGAAGGTTGCTTGTAGTAGCATCCCCTTGTTCATATCGGAGTTTGGGCTCAGACCTCTTCTTCTTGCTAAGGGGAGCTTCGTCATCTTCCTCTTCTTCATCTACATCAATTACAGGCGTCCTGGCCCTAGTTTGGGCTCTAGTACTAACTGGGGGAACCTCTTTCGTCGGCTCCAAGGTTTGCTCATCCCCCTCGGTCTCAGCAGCAGTAACCTCTTGGGCCTTGGGCATCATCCCCAGCTCGCTCCACCTCCATTTCAGCCTCCTCTTCCTCCATAAGGATCAGCCCCTCAGTATTCTCATCAATCAGCTTGAACTGCTTTTGGCGGCTCTCAGCCTCCCTCTGACGATTTTCTCGGGCATTGGCAGCCCCACAACTTTTCTTGCTCTTCTTTATGTTTATAACACGGCCCATATTAGCCTCTTGCTCAGGAGTTAAAACTGAACGAAGTCAAAAAGCAAAGTGTTAGCTCGATAAAAAGCAAGTTCCATGTATGAGCTAAAAGTTCTACATACGAGCTAAACATGTACGAGCTAAAATTTCTACTTACGAGCTAAAACATGTACGAGCTAAAAGTTATACGTACGAGTTAAACCTGTACGAATTAATATTCTACATGCAAGCAACCAATGGACGAGCTAAAAGAGATAAATACAAGTAAATACTTACTACCAAAGTGGTCCACCCTCAGCCTGCAGTGATCTGGCTCTCTCTTGCACTCGTGGCATTGGCTTTCAAATCTGAACCTACCCCCCTCATGGGTAACCCAGTCTGGATACCTCCAACTCCTAACAATGGGAACCAAGGGAGCCACATCCCCACTACCGAGCATCATTCCAGCTTGGATGTAATTGTTTTTAGTAGTTCCTAGAATATCCCAACTGATGGGCCCCCTATTGGCTACCTCGACTAATTTCTTGTATAGCTCGGTACTCCAGTCAGGCTCCCAATAATCCTCCTCCTTTACAACCTTGGATTCAGTATTGGGCAAGGGGAACTCCCATCCTCTCCTACTCTCCACCACCATCACGTGGGAATTCCAGCCACTCACCTTAGTGGGAAGGCTAATAAACAGCTTGGGGGCATTTGGTTTGGAGGGGGTGCTAATTCCCAAGTCGGTCTTATATGTTTTGACACTAAAGAACTCCCTAAAAACTCTCATACATGGCTCATATCCAAGGAAGCGACATACCATGGCAAAGCACACTAAAACCCTACAAGTATTAGCTCCTAGGTGGAGAGGCAAAGCATTCATGCACTCCAAGAATTCGTTGATAAAGGAATCTAATGGCAATCTTAATCCAGCCTCGAATTGGCCATAATAAAAGGCCACCCTAGTTAGATCAGAGGCGTAGGTATCACCAAACAGAGACATAAACTCCTTCTTCTGTCAAGTGAGTCACGTTGAACTCCTTCCCATCTACCTCACGAATTTGTAAACCATGTCTACTCGAGACTCGAATTTCTCTTCCCTCGAAGTGGCTTTGGGGGTACATAACCCCCTTTCATTCCTCCCACGTACAACGGAGGAGTCGAGTGCATCCACAATCCGTGGGCTCGGAGAAGTAGAAGTTGTAGCTCCCCCTTGAGCTGCCATATCTGTACAAGAAGAAGAAGAGACAGGGGAATCAGACCTATGCTCATATTCAGGCGACCTACCTAAGGACGACCTAGATTCCCCTGGGAAGCCCTTTCTATTCCTAAGGAAGGAAGGTTTGTTGGGATCCTTCACATAAAACAGTGATATATGGTCGAGTAACTCGTGAAAAAGATGAAAAGATACAACATTGGGGTCGTCTACTTCTAAATCTTCCAAAGCCTCTCCTACAGGCAAACCTAGTTCGCTAAAGGTCAACCCCCACCTCGTCAAAATAGAGGCGCACTCAGTTATGGCCATCTCCTTCCACACTCCCCTTAGGTGCTTATATACTCGGTGATTAACGGTGCAATACCCATACCAGGCCTCAAGTTCGCAACTAAAAGTCCTAGCCATAGCAGAAATCAAAGGAAAAATTCGAAAGCAAACGGAAAATGAAGGAAATTGAAGAATACCTTAAATTGAGTTGGTAGCGAAGGTCGTGCGAACAAAATAAAGGGCAAGGGACACCGGAAAACAAGAGTTTCGCCTTATCCGCTGCAGAAAATATACGCCTAGGTATGGAAGCTTCGTCAAATCCAAAGAGGAAAAGGTTTTCTTTTTTCAAATCCTTGCTGAAAACAGAAAGTGAAGGGTTTCCAAACGGTTAAATCAACATTTAAATACCCAGACGGTTTTCGAGGCTGCAATGATTACAGAAATACGGCGCTTCCAATGATCCAACCGTCCAACAGCTAACGACCAGGATTGAGCCACGTCACCTTTGGTCGACCGAACATCAACTCGAGCATCGACTTACGATCTACTTCAATCTTTTAACTTCCTGGTCGAAAAAGTCAACTCAGAAAGTTGGGAGCCACTGAACAGAATAAAAGTGACGGGCTAGGCCCAACAAGCGAGCCCAGTTATCTACCTACTATTGCCACCACATTCTCAGTGGGCTAGGCCCAATTTTCACAAGGCTCATGACCCAACAACATGATCAGTCGACCTAAGCTCTTTGTCCGACCTACGAGGTCCCGACTTAGCATGGTCCGACATACGATCCAGATCTCAGTTCCGGCATGATCCGATCCCATCCATCAGTCAGGTCGACCTAGACTCAATAGGAGACCTCGACCTATTATATTACACGGCGACCTACAGAGTCCGGTGTGAACACAAGTCTTTCCATAACGGACTCCCTACAAATCAGGAGTTATTCGTGGACAAGATCTCTTATGCATATCTGATCCGAGATTATAGGGATTTAATACAATCCTATCACAATTATATCTCTCATTAACCACTATAAATACAAGGCAACGTCAACCGTTCCAAGGTAATTGTTTTTTGATTATTTGAGAATACATTGTTCCTTATAATTATTTAGCTCTCATACACCGTACTTATCCTCACGCCCGAGGGTCTTTGCCGGAGACCATTCCGGCTAGTCGTGAGTTCTGTTTTCAGGTCAAAAGTCAAGAGATTGATATTGCAGCTGGACGGAGATTGATAACGGCACGATTCTTGCAGCATCAGTTTTTATGTTTATAAAACATATCTAATGTGATGATCATTAAAAAAAACATATTTGACGTTATTATAGTTGTAAAAGATCAAAATTTTTATATTCCTTTTAAATATTATTAATAATTCAGTGATTATGAATTATTATTTAAAATGATCCTTTTATCTATAAAAAAATGGACATTAAAGTGATTATGAATTATTATTTAAAATAATCCTTTTATTCAAAATTTCCTTCAAACCCTAAAAAAGGATAATCACATCTTTTAGGGCTTCATACCCTAAAGCCCCCCTGTCAGAGCAAAAATTTATAAAACAATTTGAAAGAGTATAAATATACTCTTGAGATTTCTCTTTTATTTTTGTAATTATGTTTTGTATATGTTTACATAAATAGAGTAGGATTAATTGTAAATATATTTGACTAACAATTTAACCATTTATTGTTTAGTTAGTATTTATTTTATTTTAGGTAAACAAGGAATCTCAATGAAGGAAAGCTTGTGAAGATAAGGAAGGGAGATGTGATTTTCGGATTTCAAGGAGATTGACTCCTTGTCAATTAAGGAGTCAACCGGTTATAAAAAGCAAGTTTCATCTCCTTCATTCTTATGCCTTCTAAGAGAGAAAAACAGAGAATTCTTATTTTCTTGAGGCTTTTATTTTGTTTCTTGAAGATCAGAAGTTTGATCATTCAAGATTGTTTTATGTTTGGTGTTCTTAGATTAAGAACGAGTTTTGTCTTTTCTTAGTTTTATTTTTCTTTCATTGTAAGTTTGGTTTGCAACTTGTTTTCAACAAGGTTGTTTTTTTATGAAAGATTTCCGGCAAACATAGTCTTGATGAAGTGTTAAATTCGTTATTATTCCGCTGCAATTAAATTCTGTTCAGATATTTTATTTTCTGGAAAATTCTGTTCTATAAGTTGTGCTGACAGTTGTGCGAACAACTGTGCAGACGAGCCATCGCACAACTGGTTACAGTTCTAGCTACAAATCTTTCAATTGGTATCAAAGCCTGCTCTCGACTCAAACTGAGATCGATCCTTGAAAGTAGCCAAGATGGATTGTCACCATAGTCATAGCCATAATAAACTGCCTACTCTAAATGGTTCTAACTATAACATTTGGAAATCGAAAATGATTATGCATATAAAGTATATTGATCATCGTGCGTGGGTAAGTCTTGTTAATGGCTATACTGCACCCGTAATTGAACTTACCCCATCCTCATCTGATGGCAAGGAAGAGAAAAACTATGGTCCTAAACCCATAGATACTTGGACTCTTGAGGAAATCGCACTGGCCAATTATAATGCTATGGCAATGGGAGCAGTCTTAGACCATGTGGATCCTCATATGTACAGTTTGTTCTCAACTCAAACGGTTGCCAAAATCGCATGGGACATACTTCAACTTCATTGTGAAGGACCGGCTAGTGTTAGGAAAACTAAGTTAAGAACATTGATGTCTAAATTTGAAACTTTAAGGATGGGAGAAAATGAAACAATAAAAGAGTACTCTGCTAAGCTATTGGACATCTCAAAGGAATCTTTTTCATTGGGTGAATCTATATCCAATTTGAGACTTGTTAGCAAAGTACTTAGAACCCTCCCTGAAAAGTTTAACATGAAAATCTCTGTGATTGAGGAGACTCAGGATGTCCAAACTGTTGGACTTGATATCATCCTGGGTATTTTGACAAATTTTGAATTAAATCTTGGGGTACAAGAGGCTAGCAGAGCAAACTCAATGGCTCTTGCGAGTGCTCTCAAAGTATCTCAGGATCTTGTTCAACTTTCTAATGATATAGATGAGTCTAACTTGGGAGAAGATGAGTGTGAATTGATAACACAAAAATTCAACAACAAGTTGAAAAAGAAACGATCAACAAAGTTTTCTATTTCATCATACTCTCCTTCTTCCACGGTTGAAACATCTAAAAGGGAGAGCATTGTAAAGAAACCTTTTTTGGAAGGTAAAAAGCCCATCGAGTCAATTCAGTGTAGGGCTTGTAAAGGTTTTGGACATTTTGCTAATGAATGTGCCAATACCTTAAGGAAAAGGGGAATGAGTTTTTCTGCATCCTTAAGTGATTCTGATGATGATGAACAGACTGCAAATATGTCTATATGGCATTCATCTCAGATCACATTGTCTGATAGTGATTCGGATGTGGAAGTTGTGCAATACTCTGATCGCACAACTTGCCACACAACTGACTACATAACTGATAACAGTGTGTATACCTGCTTGAATTGTTATACTACTGGTGAAACTAATAATGATCCAGAAGATGAAGAGTGTGCTACCTATGAGGACTTGCACAATACCTATGTTGAACTCCACGCTGAATGGGCTAAACGTATGGAGCAACTCAAGGTATTTAAACAGGTAAATGAGAAACTAACTGCTGAAAATCTCAACCTAAAATCTGAGGTTGAGTGTTTATCTAAGGAGAGTGATTCTCAAAAGGACTCCATAGCCAAGTTGGAAGTTTTACTCACAAAGAAAGATATTGAGTGTGAAAAGTTCAAAACTGAGCTTAAAAGAGAAACTGAAATTCAAACTAATCTTAACAATGGTAAGGCTGAGTTGGAAAAAGTTTTGAATTTGGGTAATCAAGGAAAATCTGGATTTGGATATGGAGATCACAATTTTGTCAAAGAGGGTGAGAGTTCTTCCAAAGTTGAAAAGAAAAATGTTTTAAAAAACAAAAGGAAAGGTTATAGGTGAAGAGAATTTGTTTGCCATCATTGTTTTGTTCCTGGTCACATTCGACCATTTTGCTATAAGCTAAAATAGGAACTTGAACTTGTGAAGAATGGTGAATACTTTGGCAGTCAGTTGTGTGCACAACCACACACAACTGTACACACAGCCCAAAGCTGGACGAAAAACTGCTTGGGTAAGA
This sequence comes from Adenophora triphylla var. japonica, assembly GCA_022495995.1. Taxonomy (NCBI): domain Eukaryota; kingdom Viridiplantae; phylum Streptophyta; class Magnoliopsida; order Asterales; family Campanulaceae; genus Adenophora; species Adenophora triphylla. Next base: position 118,661 of record JAFEMH010001133.1, on the reverse strand, counting down.
AAGGAAACCGTGAACTGTCTGGTGGCCTTCACCTCTCTTAAGAGTAGTGTTGAAGGTTCATGGTACTTTGACAGTGGCTGCTCTCGTCATATGACTGGGTCACTTGAGCATTTCAGTGACTATGAACCATTCAAAGGTGGAAAAGTAAATTTCGATGGAGGAGCTCACGGTAGATCATTGGCAAAGGTACGTTGCATGTAGAAGGTTTACCTAGGTTGCATAATGTGTTGCATGTTGATGGGCTAAAAGCTAATTTGATAAGCATAAGCCAATTGTGTGATGATGATCTACATATCAAATTTGATAAGAAGATGTGTGAGGTCTTTGATGATTCAAATAGATGTGTTTTGACAGGAGTAAGATCCTCAGATCATTGTTACAAGTTGGTTGAAAATCTTTCATACCATAAATCGATTTTTTATGATGCTCCTGATCTTATTGTCAAAACTATTGAGGATGATATTGCAGGTAGCACGTGGGAACTTGATCCAGTTAATGACGAATCTGAACCAGAAAAAGTGAATGAATCTGCAGAACAACCATCTGTTCAGACAGTTGTGCAACTAGTTGTTCGCACAACCGTCTGCACAAGTGTTCAGACAACTGAAAAACAAGGTTCAGATTCTGAAACTGATGAAAGTGAAGTAAGCAGAGAGAAGGACATTACTTCCAGAATACAAGGAAATCATCCTACCTCCCAGATCATTGGGGAAGTGGATGAAGGCATGAAAACACGAGGAAGAAGGGTCAATTACTGTGACCTTGCAGGTTTGTTAAGTGTACAATCTGTGTACACTCAGGTACGTTCATGTTGTTGTGTTACCAATGACGAATCTAATTCAGAGGCATTTTTTAAGGCATTTGAGGGGGATATAATCATTGATTCCAAAAGCACCATTGTTGGTGGTTTTTATCTCGAAAATAAGTTGAATTCATGGGATAATTGGGAACAAACTTTTGTTATGCTATCAGCTGCTGAATCAAAATGTGTAGCAGTCGGTAGTAGGTGCACTAAGCTCGTTTGGATGAACAAATTGGTCAAATACTATGAAATCAAAAACAAAGTTTTATCTATTTTTTGTGATGCTAAAAGTACCATAGATATGGCAAATGGCCATGTTCAATATTCTACTCCTAAGCATCTAGATTTTAGACTTCGTTTTGTTAGAGATATTGTTGAACAGAAAATTATTAGTTGTGAATTTGCTGAAACTAACAAACGATTGATTGATGTTTTCATGAAGGCCATTGTTTTCGAGAGATTTTCCTTAAAAGGTCTCTCAAATTGTGTGTGTTGAGATGATCGCACATCTGTGTGGACATCTGTCTGCATCTCTGTATAATTGTATATTACAGAAAACACACAAAAAAGAGGAAAAGAAAATCTGCATTCATTAACTGCACGATTATCCCTTGTGAACACTTGATTGGTTTGCATCTTTGCCACTGTGTTTGACTCTTGAATGTGAGATCCCTCCTAACTTGGTGATAAAATTCCCTTGTTAAAACTTTCTTGTGATAATTATCATGGAGTGGGTGTCTAATCTAAGGTCACTGAGAAAAACAAGTTGCCTCCATTCATTTTGAAGCTTCCACTCATGTGCTCAATGCCAATGCCTTATTGTGCATCACTTGGGATAAAAATTTGGGCAAGCACTATGGTGTGAGAGTGAATAGCTCCTTCTCAGTGACTGATTCAATGCCAAATATGGAGACATTCTAGAGGCTACATGATTGAGGGTTATCTCATTGAATTCTTGTAAAATCGAACTGTGTCATTGTGTTAATTTTTTCATACCATATCACACTTATTTGAGGTCAGTCTCCACTTGTGTGCTCAGAATTTGCATCATCCTATGCATAATTTTAAACTAGGACATCTTTGGCCCCAAGAAATATTCATTTGATTGTTTATTATTTTCATCAAATTGTGGGCTAATCAACTTTTAGTTAACAATATGTTTAATGAGTGTTTGTCCAGGTTTGAGTGCAAAGGAAATCTGAATGGAATAATCTTTTAGGGTCCAAGTGGAAAGGATTTCCTATGGTATTGCAATTGGCCACAAAATTCGGGTAACATTTGGTTTTGAATTCATATTTTTTTGCCCAATTTGATCCTTCAAAAGTGTTGGATGCTTTGTCTATCCTTGTTTTCTGTGTCAATGCACGTCCTCCCTGCCTTCGCCAGCAACAATGGTCTGTCTTTCTGGAAATCTCAAAAAAAAATTCCTCCTCTTGTCTTCGCTGCTGTTTGGACAGTTGTGCACGCAATTCTGCACACAACTGGTTTCGCATGTGGTCATTATTCCCCGGTTATTCATAAATCAGTAAGTATTGTTTTTTCTCAAATTTTTTCATTTGACTCTGCTCCTCTCAAGCTTCTCAAAGGGGTTTCTTCAGATATTTTCATGGATGTGCGCACATCTTTTGAAAATCTCTAAAGAAAAGGGGGAGAATAGGGGAAGTTGTCTCTCAGACAGTCATTCACAGTAGAGATGATCATCAATCAAGGGGGAGATGTCTCTTAGATGATCAATCAAGAGAGATACATGAGATGATCATCACGGAGAGATACGACTAGTTTAGAGGGAGTTTGATAAAATGAAGCGCAATGCGTTAAGGGGGAGTTTGACTTTCCTTATGGTAAGTACTGGTATTGACCAGAACCACAAAAATAGGGGGAGATTGAAAGAGTATGTTTATACTCTTGATATCTCTTATTTTTCCTATTCTGGTAAGTTTAAAATTGATAATTTCGATTTTGCAGTTTTTGTCCATAATCACAAAAATAGGGGGAGATTGAAAGAGTATAAATATACTCTTAAGATTTCTCTTTTATTTTTGTAATTATGTTTTGTATATGTTTACATAAATAGAGTAGGATTAATTGTAAATATATTTGACTAACAATTTAACCATTTATTGTTTAGTTGGTATTTGTTTTATTTTAGGTAAACAAGGAATCTCAATGAAAGAAAGCTTGTGAAGATAAGGAAGGGAGATGTGATTTTCGGATTTCAAGGAGATTGACTCCTTGTCAATTAAGGAGTCAACCGGTTATAAAAAGAAAGCTTCATCTCCTTCATTCTTACGCCTTCTAAGAGGGAAAAACAGAGAATTCTTATTTCCTTGAGGCTTTTATTTTGTTTCTTGAAGATCAGAAGTTTGATCATTCAAGATTGTTTTATGTTTGGTGTTCTTAGATTAAGAACGAGATTTGTCTTTTCTTAGTTTTATTTTTCTTTCATTGTAAGTTTGGTTTGCAACTTGTTTTCAACAAGGTTGTTTTTTATGAAAGATTTCCAGCAAGCATAGTCTTGCTGAAGTGTTAAATTCGTTATTATTCCGCTGCAATTAAATTCTGTTCAGTTATTTTATTTTCTGAAAAATTCTGTTCTGTAAGTTGTGCTGACAGTTGTGCGAACAACTGTGCAGACGAGCCATCGCACAACTGGTTACAGTCCTAGCTACAAATCTTTCACAATTTAATATATTAAAAATTTCATATAAAATTACGCTTCTACCTTCATAATTATGAACTAAGCTCAAAATAAAATAGAAAATTGCTTCTTCCGTTCCATGATATTTATCGCTTTTAACTTATCAACAATTTTAATGAATGTGCTTAATTTTTTTATCCATAATATGTATACTCCCTCCGTCCCGATCGACTTAGAATTTTTTGAAATGGCACGGGAATTAAGAAAAAGGTAAATATTGTGAGTGTAATTTAAAAATAGGAGAGAGAATAAGTGGAGGGAATATTAAATTATAATGGTGTTGTGAGTATTAAAATAATGTAGGAGAGAGAATGAGTGGAGAGAATAGTAATTTAAGGTTTCCATTTTGGGCCGTCCTAAGTCGGGTGGGACGCCCAAAATGGCAAAAAGTCCTAAGTCGGCCGGGACGGAGGGAGTATTTATAAATTTGCATTAGATTATTTCTAAGAGGCATTTACAAAAAACTCATTTTAAAAGATGAAAATTACAAAAAAATACACACAAGATGAAAATTACAAAAAACTTCTATAAAAAGTAAAAAAAACTACTTTTGTAAATTGAAAGCACTATTTTCTTTTGAAAAAAAAAAGAAAAAGAAAAAGAACATAAATAAAAAGAAAATGTAAAACAATCATTCTTTAGTTCGAGGACTATTCTGCATGATCACAAACTACTTTAACAAAGCTTTAATTCGAAATGCTTAATCTTCAGCACTAACAACTTAAATTTTACTGATTCAAGGTGCATGCATTACGAATTGACTCTCCAATTCTCACTTTCCAATGACCAAACTGAATCAAATTAAAATCCCTAACGAGAGAAATTCAGATCTACTAACCTTCATTCTGATAAACAACTGATAAACAATCGATAAACAACTGATAAACATGATAAACAACTGATAAACAACTGATAAACATGATAAACAACTGATAAACAACTGATAAACAACTTGTAAACATGATAAACAACTGATAAACAAATGATAAACATGATAAACAACTGAAAAACAACTGATAAACAATCGATAAACAACTGATAAACATGATAAACAACTGATAAACATGATAAACAACTGATAAATAAATGATAAACAAATGATAAACATGATAAACAAATGATAAACAACTGATAAACATGATAAACAACTGATAAACAACTGATAATATTTTTCGGTGTCTTGGTTTTTGTTCTTATATCAGGTGCAAATGTTCTCCTTTCTTTTACTCTCTTGGTTTTATGTCTTTATTTATTTATTTCTGTCATTATTCACTGTATATTACTTGAATATTCTGAGCAGCCCCCAAAAATTGGAACTGCCTGACACAGAGATGTATATTAAGAGGCGTGATGTCAATAGGACGAAGAGCAAGTGTGATTCCTACTCTTCTTTTGTTTATAGACGAGATGGGCTTTGTTCCAGAGAAAAGAAACGTCCTACTTAAACCCGTGCCAATTCAGTTACAAAAGGATATCAAAGCTTGAAATGATTTGTCGGACAGAACAGAAAGAAAGAAAGATCTGTTAGTCAGTAATTTCAAGTTTATCCATTGTGCAGGAAATGAATGAGAAGTTTCAATGGACACCATTTGTTTAGATACTGTATTCAGCAATGTTCTAAAAGATCTCGTCTAAGAGTGCCTAGGCTCCGTCTAGGCGCTAGGTCCCTCTCCAACGCCCAGTTAGCCCCAGGTTCCCGCAGTTAAGGCGCTAGGCCCAGCTTCCGCCGCAAGATCCGCCTAGCGCTTTTTAAAACCTTGGTATTCAGTACTCCCTCCGTCCCGTCCGACTTAGGACATTCACTCCCGACACGGAAATTAAGGAATACTATTATAATATTAGGAGAGAGAATGAGTGGAAGATGTGTTGTGAGTGGGAAAAATTAAATAGGAGAGAGAATGAGTGGGATAAATAGTGATGGGATTATTGTTGTGAGTATGACAAGTGGGTCTCATTTAATATAAAAGTAATATAAACTTTCCATTTTGGACCGTCCTAAATCGGATGGGACGCTCAAAATGATAAAACGTCCTAAGTCGGACGAAACGGAGGGAGTATTTAGCATTCAAATTTAGAAGTTCTGCTTTTGATAATGAGCTCCCAGATTAGTCTGTTTTGTACATCAATTGTGATTCCTCATCCTTTTGTTCTTCTTATATTATGGATTATGTACCTTTTTTCTTCAATCTAATGATTTCTTTTTTCGAGTTTTGACTTGTCAAATGTTGCGAGTTTCGAAGTAGGCCAATAAATTTTCACCTGAATAAGCGAGTAAAGTGGTTCTCTCTCTTCTTTGTCTAGCCGGAGGTGGTTGCTGGAGGTGCGGAAGGTGATCGCCGGAGATGGGTTGACCGGTTGAATAGAGTGAGAGAGTAAACAGAGAAAGTGTGGGTGTGTGTTTTGTGTGAAAAATGATTTTTAGTAATATTCATATTTAATTAAGTAGTTTTGTGTAAAATTCTAACTTACATATTACTCCCTCCGTTCCCGACCATGGGTATATAGGATGGATTTCACACTTCTTAAGAAATTTTTTAAAAAATAAATAAAAGTTAAATGTGAAATATGGAATAGTAGTTAAATGTATGGTAGGAAATAGGAGAGAGAATGTAAAAGTTAAATATGTGGTAGGAAATAGGAGAGAGAATGTAAAAGTTAAAAATATTTAATAGGAGAGAGAATGAGTGGGAGGAATAGTAGTTAAATATGTGGTAGGGAATAGGAGAGATAATGTATAAGGGTATAATGAATGGTTTTTTTGTAAATATATGGAAATGATAAGGGTATAAATATATTCAAAAACTTGTTATTTATGGAAATGAACCCTTGATTTGAAACGGATCAAAAGGGAAAGATGAACCCTTGGTCTGGGACGAAGGAAGTATTATTTTTTTATAAATGTCATCTTTTTTTAAAGAATTTTTTTTTTTTTTAATAAACCATATCTCTAATGTAAATGGATAAAATAATTGTTCTGACACGTTAGATTTTCTTACAGTAACATTCTGACACGTCAACGCCAAAGTTATTGTTCTGTCAATTCTGTACTCTAAAATTTAAAAAGTCGTTTCAAGTTAACTACTACTACTCAGTCTTTAACCATGGTTAATATTGGCTGGGCCTACCTAGGGTTAGTTTAACTACGAAATGTCCCTTTCTTTCATCTTCTTCTATTATTCTCTTTCTTTCCTTCAACTAACTCCCTCCGCCTTATTAAAAAAATTACAATAATTTCTTTTTGATATCCCATTTAAAAATATTCCCTCCTTTTCACGTGAATGCAAACTTATTTCTATTTTGATATGTCTCACGTAAATGCAAACTTTCCAAAATGGCAAAAAATATTCACTATTCCACCCACTCATTCTCTCTCCTACTTCACTTTTACACTCACAACATTTTCTCTCCTCACTATTCATCCCACTCATTCTCTCTCCTATTTAATTTTTCATACTCACAACATTTAACTTTTTCTCTTTCTTACATCATTTTTCTTAATTCCCACACCCAAAAAGTTAGTTTGCAATTACGTGAGACGGAGGGAGTATATACTTTCAAAATAAAAAAGTTTTTTAATACGAGTACTTATTTATTTATGTGTGATATATTTGTCATACTAATAATAACTATCCACTTACTATTTTCTATCACATCTTCTCTCTTCTACTTCACTTTTAATACTCACAACATTTACTTCACTATATATCTATCCTTAATTCTTGTGCAATAATCATTATGTACATTTTCAGATGAAATGGAAGGAGAATCATCGTACAGTAGCTACTCACTTCTCAATGTATATGGGTCTTAATTTCTAAACAATATTTTATCTTATTTTTCTTAACATATTTTTTTTAATATGTTGCACTAAAATTATTAAATTTTAAAATATTTGTACTAACAAAAAGAAAAAAAATAAAATCAAAGGAGGGCAGTTGCCCCTTTTAATCTCGCGTATATCGCTATAATAACTAGATTGACTCCCGTGCAATGCACGGGACATTACTGTATTGTGTATTCAAAATTCAAAAATTGAACTAAAATAAATCAAAAAATTAATTCGTTTATACATTATGAAATAATTTCTTAAAGAATAGATTGTCAAAACATAAAAATTAGAAAACAATAAAATAGGAATAAAACAAAAATCATTAGAAATATGCATTTCTTCATATACAATTATGTAGTATTTTATCATTTAAAAAAGTAAATAAAACACACGAATCACATACGAAAGAAGTTATTGAAATTAGTAAAAAAATGTGAAGATTGGAAATATAGTTAAAAAAAGATGATATTTTATTTCTTTTTGATAAACAGAAATTTTTAAATAAAAACAAAAGATTTCTTCATACCAAAAGAATAGTACAATTATCTAATAAAAATTTATTTTTAGGTAAAAATTATGATTTTGGTGTAAAAACATATAAAAATATTAATTTTAAAAAGATGAACAAATGGGGCAAGGGCCACGGCCGGCCAAAATGACTAAGCCTTGGCCAACTTGAGCATAATATAGGGAAGGGATAAAATTTTAGTTTTGATTTTTATTAAATGTGGGATAAACTCCTCAAGAACATGCAAAAGGCCAAGGCCGGCCAAGGCCGAGCCACGGCAAAGGCCAATCACTTTTATTTATACATATTCAAAATCATTTCAACTCAACATCCTATACCCCATCACTTTTATTTTATTTTGTATAATTTTTTTTATTATTGAAATTATTATTATTATTATTATAATTTATAATTAAGAAATTACTTCACACTTAAATAAATTTTTAAATTTTTTACTTATATATGATAATAAAAAATTTATTTAATCATATATTCTTTGTAAATAAGAATAAAATTTTTTATTTTTTTTAATGGGACAATCGCATGGGCGAGGCCATGGGTCGAGGCCGTGGCGGCCGAACTAACATTCCCTAGGCCCCCTTGAGAATATATTGGGAAGAGTTAGCATTTGAGTTTGATTTTTAATAGATGTGGGATAAAACTCTAGGCCACGCCCAAGGCGAGGGCCAAGGCCATGGGCCGAGCCACGGCCAAGGCCAAGGCCCATGTCCAATTTCTATTTTTTTTTTTTTTAATAATATCTTAATATTATATTTTTTATTTTGTATAAAAATATTATTTATTTTTGACAAATAATAAAAATAAGTGAAAATATTTTTTGGATATATATATAAATTTATGAAATATTTTGACAAATTCAAAATTATCATTTTGAAATATTTATTTTGACAAATATATATATAGATACATATATATATATAGTATACTATATTAAATAATCATATATACTTGGTAAATACAAAACTAATTGAAAAAAATAATCATATATACTTGGTAAATACACAATGATTTTATTTATACATATTCAAAATCATTTCAACTCATCATCCTATACCCCATCACTTTTATTTTATTTTTTGTATAATTTTTTTTATTATTGAAATTATTATTATTATTATAATTTATAATTAAGAAAATACTTCACACTTAAATAAATTTTTAATTTTTTTACTTATATATGATAAAAAAAAATTATTTAATCATATATTCTTTGTAAATAAAAATTAATTTTTTTTTTAATGGGACAATCGCATGGGCCAAGGCCATTGTCAAGGGTCATGGCCGGCCGAACTAACATTCCCTAGGCCACCTTGAGAATATATTGGGAAGGGTTAGCATTTGAGTTTGGTTTTTAATAGATGTGGGAAAACTCCCAAGGCCACATGGCCAAGGCCACATGGCCAAGGCCATGCCCGGCCAAGTGCGAGGCAAAGCAAGGCCACGGCCATCCAAGGCAAGGCCACGGCCGAATCAAGGCCCAAGTCAACGTCCAATTTAAAAAAAATTTGTTCCAAATAAATAATATATTACTATTTATATTTTTTATTCTGTATAAAAAAAAAATTTATTTGAAACATAATAAAAATAAGTGGCAATATTTTTTGGATATATATATAAATTTATCATCATCCTATACCCCATCAAATTTATTTTATTTTATAATCATTTTTTTAGTATATAATTATAAATATTATTAAAATATCATTTATAATTAAAATATTTACTTCACACTTAAGTAATTTTCACTGAAAAGAAATTAAAAAAATAGGAAAGGATAATTAACAAATTTATATTTAAAATTGGGGATTATTTTTCTTTGTCCAAATCCAAATGAAAGAAGTATCTAGTTAAAGAGAAAAAATTATTAATTTAGGTGAAAAAATGAAATTAAAAAATAATAAAAAAAATAGATTTTTTTTATTATGATTTATAATAAAAAAAATAATTATGACTTCATTACTTTGCACTAAAAAATGAAATAATTATTAAAGGATAATTAATAAATTAATATTTATACAAAAGATTGTTTTTTTTTCAAATAAAATAAGTCTCCACTTAAAAGAGAAAATAATTAACAAATTTTGATTTATCCGGATAAAGAGTAAAGTGAGGGTCATTTTTTTTTTTCAAATTAGAGCTTTAAAAAAAAATTTGTACCAATTGTTTTATCCGGATCCGACCCGATTTTTTAAGGGTCATACCCGAATCCGACCCAAAATGCCCCTATCCGAGCCCCGATCCACCCGAGGCCAAGTGGCAAGCATGGGCCAAGGCCAAGGCCATGTGTTAGGGCCACTACGGCTAATGTAAAATCCCAATGGCCAGCTTCGCATTTATAGGGGAGGAGAGCTTTTTTTTTTTGTTTCAACCCAATGTGGGATTAAATCCTTCAAAGCCACGAGGCCAAGGCCAGGCGAGCGAGCCACGGCCAAGGCCAAGGCGAGCTAAGGCCGGCCAAGGCCAAAGCCTTTTCTCCTTTTCAATTGCAAATTTGCCATGTAGTGAAATGACGAAAATGCCCCTCAAAGCCCCTATAATTACCAAGGCAAATGGCAAGGCCACGGTAATGGGCGGCCATGCCAAATGTCAAAGCCAAGTATGATATAAATTGCTCATCATCAGCCTCTTATATAGCAATAGCCTTTGATTTTTTTGGTTTTCTGTCAATGTGGGAGAACATTCCAAGGGAGGCGGGAAGGCCACACGGCCAAGGCCGTGGTCGACCAAGGCCGAGCCAAAGCAAGGCCAAGGCCGAGGGCGAGCCACAAGCCTTTGATTACTTTCCCTTCACTTCGATGTGGGATAACTCCTAATGCCACATGGCCGGCCAAGACCGAGCCAAAGCAAGGCCACGGCCATCCAAGGCAAGGCCACGGCCTAGGCGAGGCCCAAGTTCAATTTCTTTTTTATTTTTTTCAAATAAGTAATATCTTAATATTTATATTTTTTATTTTGCATTAAAAATAAATTTGTTTTTTGAAAAATATTAAAACAAAGTGGCAATATTTTTTGGATATATATATAAATTTATGAAATATTTTGAAAATTTAAATTTATTATGTTGAAATATCTGAATCGGACACAAATACTTAAGGGCAATATCCAAATCCGATCCAAAATTTTACTTGATCCGAGCCCCGACCCAATGCCCGATCCGAGGCCAAGGGCGAGGGCATGGGCCAAGGCCATTGGCAAGGGACACGGCCGTCCGAAATGACTAAGTCTTGGCCAACTTGAGCATTATATAGGGAAGGAATAACATTTTAGTTTGATTTTTATTCAATGTGGGATAAGGCCAACTTGAGCAGTATAGCCACGGCCAAGGCCGAGCAAAGGCCAAGGCCAAGGCCGAGCCACGGTAAATGCGAAGGAAAGGCCAAGGCCGAGGCAAGGCTAATGAATAGAAAAAAATTATTTCGTTTTATTTCAACGCCATCTAAGTCAAGGTCACGGTCTAGTCAAGGCCCAAGTTCAATTTCTTTCTTATTTTTTTCAAATAAATATTATCTTAATATTTTATTTTTTTATTTTTTATTTTGTATAACAAATAAATATTTTTTTAAAAATAATAAAACAAAGTGGCAATATTTTTTGGATATATATATAAATTTATGAAATATTTTGAAAAATTTAAATTTATTATGTTGAAATATCTGAAGCCGACACAAATCCGATCCAAAATTTTAGTTGATCCGAGACCCGACCCAATGCCCGATCCGAGACCAAGGGCGAGGGCATGGGCCAAGGCCATGGGCAAGGGAGACGGCCGGCCGAAATGACTAAACCTTGGCCAACTTGAGCATTATATAGAAAAGGGATAACATTTTAGTTTAGTTTTTATTCAATGTGGGAAGATTGAGTATAGGCAACTTGGATACCCCAAGTATCTTGTGATAATTAGCATGCTCAAGTATGCAAGCCTTTTATTACTCCCTCCGTCCCCCCGAAACCTTTGATTTTTTATGGTTAACTTAATTAAACTTTGACCATAATTTAAAAAAAAAATATATAGATATCTCTATGCAATTATAAAATTTATTATTGTTTCACCATTATGGATACCATATCAATAAACAATTTTATAATTATAAGAAAAAAAAATTATTATGACTTAAAACTTTTTCACTAAAAATATATATTTACTAAAATATAAATTTATTAATTATTTTTGTTATGATTTATAAATTTTATTTTTTCCACCAAAAATATAAATTTATTAATTATTTTTTTATTTTTATTATGATTTATAAATTAAAACAAAAAAAAAAATTATTGTGTATTTACAAAGAAAATTTTTAACTTTTAAATTGTTTTATCCGGATCCAACCCGAATACTTATGTTCCATACCCGAATCCGACCCAAACTAACCCAAACCGAGCCCCGATCCAATTCGAGGCCAAGGGCAAGCATGGGCCAAGGCCATGGGCAAGGGCCGGCCGAAATCTTATTGCCAAGCCATGGCCGAGCCAAGCAATATATATGGTAGGAGAATTTTTTGTTTTGATTTCAAACAAATGTGGGATAAAATCCTTCATGCCAAAGCCAAGGCCAAGGCCGGCCAAGGCCAAGGCCAAGGCCGGCCAAGGCATCCACTTCGAGGCCAAGGGCAATAATGAGCCAAGGCCAAGGGCAAGCATGGGCCAAGGCCATGGTCAAGGGCCACGGCCGGCCGAAATCATATGCCAAGCCATGGCCGAGCCAAGCAATATATAGGGTAGGAAATTTTTTTTTTTTGATTTCAAACCAATGTGGGATTAATCCCTTCATGCCACGGCCAAGGCCAAGGCCGGCCAAGGCCGGCCAAGGCCAATGCCTTATGCCCTTTTTAATTGCAATTTTGCCATAGATGTGAAAAGTCGAAAATGCCCCTCAAAGCCCCTTTAATTACCAAAACCTTGTTTTTATATATTGATAGATGGACAAAAGGAGTAATATATTACTATTATAATTCAAATATTCTATCAAAAAATATAATTGGATAAAGGCATGATTAAAATGGAGAAGATGATATTTATATTGGGACTAATAAAATGATGCAGGTATACAATAAGATGATATTTATATACGGTCCTTATTCAACAAGGATTACACATACACGAATGATCCAATCAGGATTATAATTACCAACACCACTTCAAGTCAAACAATGACTCTTCATCAGATATAATTCTTTTGGGATTATATCTTATCTCTTTACAAGTTCACTCCAACATGGATTCTATCAATCCATCCCTATAAATACAAGCCCTATGGCTCATTATTTGATACGTTACTTTTTACATTGGAAAAACTCTGTCAATTTGTTTTCTCATATACAAACCGTGAACTTACTCTCACGCCGGAGGGCCTTTAGCCGGATCCGCCCGGCTTAGTTTACGTGTTTTCTCTTATTTTCGTGGCCTTGCAATCACCGGAGCAATCATCGCTTGGATTTGGGCCGATTTGACGATTTTGGCATCATCAATTGGTTCCATTGCCGGAAATCGATTCAAACACCCTTGTTTGGCCTGGAAAACGCTCGCTAAAAGCCGGTTTTCTTGCCGGAATTTTTCTCTCATTGAACGGAATTTCGGAATCGTTTGGGCTCTGTTCTTGAAACCACGGACCCGCAAATTTCAACCTAATTTACCTGCATTTCGTTGGAGGCGTTTTTAGCGTGAAATTCCGCCCCAGTTTGGCTTGAATTCTTTGGTATTGAAAAAATCGCAATTAGCTGTTGTTTGTGGTAAAAATTTGCCCTAATTTTGGCCATAAATTTGATTCTATTGAAATTGTGATTTTTGGAAAATTTACACTTGGTAATTTACTGTTGACTCACAATGGAAGGACAGTTTACGAGTGTTACGACTGAGGACCCAACCCAGGTGAATGGGGCGAACACTGGAGCCGAGGAGCTGCCTCCTCCTCCTCCTCTACCTCAGCCAGATGCCCCTCCTCCCCTCTCCATGACCCTTCGTTCCAAGGATCAGGTGAATGCCGAGGGAGAAGGCGCTGAGCTTCCTCGTCCTACTCGTGCCCGCGGAAAGCAAGTGGGAAGGAAGAAAATAAAGAATGCCGACGCCGGTCAAGCAGGAGGAAGTCAACCCATTGACCGACGCTCTTTGTTACATAGGCAAATGGAGACATTACAAAGAATGTATGAAACACAAGCTGCTCTTTTGCAATTGGACCCAAAACATTCCATGGCTGAATTTATTAGGCCATCTGTAGGCAATCCCCTCGAAAAGGGACAAGGTGAGCAACGAGCTCCTCTCCTCAAGACCGCTGAACTATCACCCCGGGAACCTACCCGTCCTCGGCATGACAGTAAGAAGAGGGATCAGGTAGTTGACTTGAGAAGCCAATTGACTCCCAGGGAAGAGGAGGTGAACTCAAGGGACCTAAGGACAAGGCTCAGTCTAAACAGGCGAATGTCACCACCTCGTCTAGTTATAGCACCCCGGCGTCCAGATTCTCCTCGTCCTCGTCGATCCCGCCATGATTCTCCTCTTCCCCGGCATCGTCGGGATTCTTCCCGTCCCCGTGTTCGTGAATTTGCTAAGCCAAGGACCCCGGAACCATACAAGATGATACTTGGTGGCCAAGACCTGGAACTGAAGCGTGATAAGGCCCCTTCCAAACGGGACAGCCACCAACATGACGCGGAGCACAGTAGGGTGAATGATCGCCCCAAGGACAAATCCGTCAGAAGCTCCCAACGAAGCACCCGCTCAAGCAGTGACAAGGGAGTGGAAACCAAGCAATGGGAGCTGTTGAAGCAAAGACTGGATGACATGGAGAGGGGAAAGAAGTTCAATGACGATGATTATGACTAGGCAACACGTCCATTCTCCTTGAGAATAACTGCAGCTCCACCTAATCCCCACCTCAAGCTCCCTAATTTCGAAAAATACAATGGCACTACTGATGCAAAAGACCACGTGCAAAGTTTTGAACAAACTATGAATCTCCTCACCACTGCTGATGACCTGCTCTGTAAAGCTTTCGCGAGCACCTTCTCCGGAACAGCTTTGACCTGGTTCCGTGAGCTTAAAAGAGGTAGCATCGATTGCTGGAGAGGCATGAGGAGAATGTTCTTGGACCACTTTGCTACCGCTGGTAAGAGGAAGATAAGGCTGGCCGACTTGGCCAACATTGAGCAGGGAAAGGGAGAGACCACCCTCAGCTATTATAATCGGTTCCGAAAAATGGCAGAGGTTGAAGAGAGCCTCACCGATAGGGAAGTCATTGTTTGTTTCAACTCGGCTAAAATCGGTCCCCTCGTTTATGAACTCTCGGCCAGGGAACCTCAAACAAAGTTCGAACTATACAAGGTAGCTTATGCCATTTCCATGGCCGAGGACAAAATAAAGAAAAGGAGGCGACAAGACGAAAACAGAGGCGAGGCACTCGCCGAATGATAATGGAAACGACAAGGGTTCCAAAGGGAAAAATAAAACAAGGAGCACGGAGAAGCTTGAATTCACTCCTCTTACAAAACCCATCTCTGAAATCATGCAGCTGGTCAACCTTCCTCCACCCCATCCAATGACTGACAAGCCAAAATTCCCTCGTAACATGAGCAAATACTGTGATTTTCACAAAGACCACGGACACACCACTGATGGCTGTTGGGCCCTCAAGAAAATAATCCAAAAATGGGTCGACGAGGGAAAGTTAGATCGTTATGTCATGAAAAAAGACAACAATCGGAAGCGGAAGGAAGAGGAAAGTGAAGATGACGACAAAAGCGAGGATGAAGACCGCAGGCCTCCTAGGGCCAAGTTGCATGTGATACGGGAAGAGGTAACTTCTACCAGAAAACTAAGGGACCAGATCCACGAGCTGAGCAAAGTATACCATGTTCCTGCTTGGATCCATAAAGCAGAAGAGGTCATTAGTTTCTCTCCTAATGAGTTGGCTGGAAGCCGAGCAGCTCGTGAACAACCCTTGGTGATAAAGGGCCGAATAGACAATGTTGAATCCGAAAGACTTCTCGTTGACACGGGGGCCTCCCGTGACATCGTATATTATTCAGCTTTCCAACAGATGGGCTTGAAAGACACCATGTTGGAACCCTATCATGGAAGGCTAGAAGGATTCACCAATCACAAGGTGGGAGCCAAGGGAACTGTGGAGCTAGAACTTGAAGTCGGTGATCATCCCTTCCTAGCCAAAGCCACAGTCAATTTCGTAGTCATGGATTTGACTAGTGATTACCATGCGATCATAGGCATTCCAAGTCAAGCTAAACTGGGGATGGTGGCCTCACTTCCCCACCAACGAGTTAAATTCTCCACTCGGGCAGGGATTGGATGTGTGAGGGCCACCCCCAAAGACTTCTTGGAACATGTCGTGAAGAGCAGAAAGAAATCCAAAAGTGTGGAGATAGATACCCCCGAGGAAAACATCAAGATCTCAAAGTCTCAGAAAACCATCAAAAACTAGCTCTGAATGAGCTATATTCGTGAGGTGCTTGCAGATGAGGACGAACCTGTGGTCCCAGAAATTGCAGATGACCAAGGCATAGTCCTACCTGTACCTGAGGAAGAACCTATGGTCCAAGAAATTGCAGATGACCTAGGCATAGTTTCGCCCGTATCCAAGGAAGACCCCCGCTTCTCTTTCAACGGCCGAGAACTCGGGGGCCAACCACGACCTAGGGAAGGTCAATCTCCCCGATGTTGATAAACTTATGGAGGAAGAAGGCCTCAACGTGAACGACAACGAAGGGAGAAGAATTAGAGAGATCATTATTGAGTCTCTAAAATTCCGTGACGGTCCTGAAATGAAGCCTGTAGATGAATTGGAAGAGGTAGTCATCAATCGACTATCTGAACAAAAAATCAAGCTCGGGGGCCAATTATCTCCGTAAGAGAAAGAAAAAATCATCTCCTCTTGAAAAGCGGTCTTGACGTCTTTGCTTGGAGAGTCGAAGATATGAGGGGGATCAATGAAGAAGTAGCCCTCCACCGCCTGGAAGTTGATCCGTTGGCAAAGACTATCTCCCAGACAAGGAGAAATTTTGCAAGAGACAAGGAGGAAGCTATAAAAGAAGAGGTGCAAAATTACTTAGCGCCGGAAATAATTCGTGAAGTCAAGTACCCGTTTGGTTGGCACAACGTAGTTATGGTGAAGAAGCAAAATGGGAAGTGGCATATGTGCATAGAGCTTTCTTGATCTAAATAAAGCTGCCCCAAGGACAGCTATCCTCTCCCTAGAATTGACAAGTTGGTTGATTCCATTCTTTGGACACCAAACTCTCGGCTTCACTAGATGCCTATTCGGGCTATCATCGAGATAAAAATGGCGGAAGAGGACATTGAGAAGACGGCCTTCCAAACACACTGGGAAATTACTGCATCATGATGCCTTTTGGGCTCAAGAACGCGGGTGCTACATACCAACGAATGGTGAATCGAGTTTTTGCAAGCCAAATAGGTCGCAACATGGAAGCTTATATTGATGACATGGTCATAAAGACCAAGGAAGGCAGTCACGTTCCCGACCTGGAAGAGACAATTCACAACCTCCGAGCTAATAACATGAAGCTAAACCCAAGCAAGTGCGTGTTTGGGGTAACGGCCAGAAAGTTCCTAGGCTTCATGGTATCTCAAAGAGGGATTGAAGCAAATCCCGAAAAAATAAAGGCGCTCGTTGACATGAAGAAACCTACCACCATCAAGGAGGTTCAAAGACTTAATGGAAGAATCGCGGCCCTTGGAAGATTCATCGCCAAATCCGCTGAAAAGTCACTGCCTTTCTTCAAGGTATTGAAGGGTACCAAGAGCTTCTCCTGGACTCCTGAATGCTCCGAAGCATTCCTCCGGTTGAAGGAGTACTTGGGTACCCCTCCCTTGCTTAGCAGTCCGACTACCGGTGATATGTTGTAAGTCTTCCTAGGCTGCATCGATCATGCTTGTCAGCCTATCCTAGTTCGAAATGATGAAGGAATTCAAAAGCACATGTCTACTATGTCTCTAAGGCCTGTCAGACGTGGAAAGCGAGATACTTCAATGTGGAGAAGATAGCGTACGCACTAGTCATCGCCTCAAGAAAATTACGTGCCTATTTTTCTGCACATCCTATCACCGTATACACAAATGAACCATTGAAGAAGATACTACATAAGTTGGACGGCTCCGGACGTCTCCTTAATTGGTCCATCGCTCTCACTGAGTTTGATATCACTTACCAACCAAGGAAGACCCTCCTGGCACAGCCTTTGGTTGACTTCATGGTCGAGACTGCCTTTATGGGTGAGCATCTCCCCACCTCTCAGAAGCAAAATGCACCAGAGGATAAAGACTCTCCCATTGAACTCTCACCCAACTGTTGGATCCTGTATACGGACGGATCAGCCACAAAGGAAAGAAGCGGAGCTGGAATTGTACTAGCAAGCCCAGAAGGAGAGTTTACTACTCAAGACGCCATCCGTTTCAAGTTCCCTGCCTCCAATAATCAAGCTGAATATGAAGCTCTAATATTTGGCATTGAATTAGCCTCCTTCTATGGAGCGACTAAGGTGGCGGCTTTCTGCGACTCCCAACTCGTTGTCAAACAAGTAAAGGGAGAGTATAATGCCCAAGACCCCACCCTTGCCAAGTATAGAGACCTGGTCCTGGATATGACGAAGAAGATGGAATTTTTTGAGCTCAAACAAATTGGCAGGAAAGATAACCAAGTCGCAGACGTTCTCTCCAAACTGGCAACCATGGATGTGTCTAAGACCAGTCCATATGTAGTTTATGCCGAGGAACCTGCGTACGAAAGACTACAAGTCATGCTCTTAGATGGAGAAGATAGATGCTGGATCGATGACTACATTGAATACATTGAGAAGGAGAAACTCCCTGAAGATGAAGCTCAAGCTAAACTCATCAAGAAGAGGTCTCCAAGGTTCGTGGTAATAAGCGGAGTCCTCTACCGAAGATCTTTCACGAAGCCCCTGCTAAGGTGTGTCTATCCCAAGGAAATTCAGAACCTCTTGGCAGAAGTACATGAAGGCGTTTGCGGCGGACACCCGGGGGCCAGAACCTTAGCTGACAAGATCATATCGCTAGGTTACTACTGGCCAAACCTAAGGGAAGACGCACACGCCTATGTTAGAAAATGTGACAAGTGCCAAAGATTCTCTGACATTCCTAGACTACCGGCAGTTGAGCAAACACTTGTAATACCTACGTGGCCATTTGATATGTGGGGGATCGATATCATCGGACCCTTCCCTCCCGCCCGTGGTAATTGCAAGTACGTGATAGTAGCTGTTGATTACTTCTCCAAGTGGATAGAAGCCAAGGCATTAGCCAAGATAACGGAAGAGAACGCGATCAACTTTGTCCACGACAACATCTGGTGCAGATTCGGCCTCCCACATACAATTGTCTCTGATCATGGACTGCAATTCTCCACAGCATTCACTACAGAGTTGGGAAGGGTAAAAGTCCGCCATGCGAAATCTTGATTAGCGAGAGCCACAAGAGTGCAATGCAGCCAAGCGAAAGGCAAAGGCTCAAAGCGGGTCCCTAACAGCCCTTACCGAGGAACCTTGAGGGACGCGAGGGTAGATGGTTGGACGAACTTCCCCTAGCCTTATGGGCTGTTCGCACAACCACCCGGGGGCCAACCGGGGAAACCCCATTCGCACTAACCTTCGGTTCTGAGGCTATGGCACCAGCAGAGATGGCCATCCCTACTGTGAGAAATTCCCATTATGATGAGCAAGTCAACAAGGTCAATAGGCTCCTAGACCTGGACCTGATAGATGAGAAACGACTAGCTGCACAGATGAGGATGGTGAATTACAAGCAAAGGACCAAGGCGTACCACGACAAGAGGGTCATCAGAAGAGTATTCCAAGTAGGCGATTGGGTACTTAGAAAAATTGAAGCTACTGGTCGGAAGGCAGAACAGAACAAGCTCTCCCCAAATTGGGAAGGTCCTTATATCATCACTCAAGTCATTCGAGAAGGGACCTACAGATTGAAGACCAAGGAGGGGAAGGACCTCAAGCATCCGTGGCACTCCGACAACCTTAGAAAATATTATCACTAGTCTAGTTTATTTTACAGTAGATTAGTTTCTTATTTTCTGTCTTTTATTTTTTGTTAGTTGATAGGATTGCAGTTCGATGTAATCGCATTTCAGTTTTACGAAAGCAGTTTCTTCCAACACGCAAAGCAACTATCAACTCTTCACACAGACACCAGGAGACGAGGACTTTATCCCCGACTCTTCTAAACACACTTCCTGTCAAGGGTCCGCCTTGATTCAGGATTACCAATGGCCAAGACCAAGGGTCCTCCTTGGCCTGATGGCTTAACACATCCTGTCAAGGGTCCACCTTGATTCAGGATACCAACGTCCAAGACCAAGGGTCCTCCTTGGCCTGATGGCTTAACACATCCTGTCAAGGGTCCACCTTGATTCAGGATACCAACGGCCAAGACCAAGGGTCCTCCTTGGCCTGATGGCTTAACACATCCTGTCAAGGGTCCACCTTGATTCAGGACACCAACAGCCAAGACCAAGGGTCCTCCTTGGCCTGATGGCTTAACACATCCTGTCAAGGGTCCACCTTGATTCAGGACACCAACAGCCAAGACCAAGGGTCCTCCTTGGCCTGATGGCTTAACACATCCTGTCAAGGGTCCACCTTGATTCAGGACACCAACAGCCAAGACCAAGGGTCCTCCTTGGCCTGACAACTTACCACATGTCCTACCAAGGGTCCGCCTTGATTCAGGATTACAACACATTCAAGGCCAAGGAAACCTTCCTCGGCGTAAATAACTTAAAAGAGTATAGTAAAAGTCAAGGAGTCCTTCCTCGGCCTAACCACTTGCTCAGCAATTAGGGAGCGAGGAACCCCCCTCGGATCCCACCTTCTTAAGTCTAGTGCCTCGGCCTAGCATACAAAAATATAAGCAAGTTATTAAATAACACAAATCATGACAAAAGGATTTTTCATTGATATTCAAAGAGAATTACAAATTCTACCGTCTATTACAAAAAAACAAAGAAAGGAAAATCTATCCTAAGTTTGCTGCTCGTCATCAAAAGACTTCTCAAGCCACTCCTCAGTAATGGAGCCAGGGGGAGGAAGGACCGTTTGTTCAGTAAGGGCATTAGTCTTCTCGGCCTCTCCTTCCACCTCAGCTTCCATGGCCTCAGGCTCTTCCACATCCTGGATCGCCTCCACCAAGTCTTTGATATTACCGGGGACGACAGAGGCCGGCCTCCACACTTCCCTGCTTGCTCGAGCATCCTTAGCTGCCATTATTTCCAAGTTGCTTTCGGAAAAAGGGACCAGGTGGTGGAGAGCCCTAACTTCTTCGCTATATTGATCCCGGCAGATCAACATGGCTACTTTGTTAATATCCAAGCCGGTGGAAGGGTCAGCCAGGATGCTACGGGCAAGGTGGAGATACCCGTCTTCAAACATGGTTGCCGTTTGCTCATCCACGACATCTTGAAAGGCCGAGCTGGCCTTTACGGCTTCCTTGAATGCCGAGCTCTCTTTGAAGCGCGCCACGGCCTCCTCCTCCCTGGCAGGAAGGGTAGCTTCTAACCCTCGGCACTTGGCCTCAGCTTCATCGGCCTTTGTTTGAAGCTCGGCCTTATCAGTCTTTGCCTTGGCAAGCTCTTCTTATTTAAGCCGAAGATGCTCCTCGGCCTTGGCCTTTACTTCCTCGGCCCTCTTCACTTCGGCCTCTACTTTGGCCTTGGCTGCCACGAGCTCAGCATCCTTGGCCTTCAAAAGTTTAACCAAGGAAGCCTTATCAGTATCACTCTTCGCTTGAGCGGTCTTGGCCTCATTCAGGCGCCTGGCTTTTTTCTTGGCCAAGACATTCTCATACGCCGTGACGAAAGCCAACTGAAAGAAAAATCAATATTAGAAATGTAAACAAATCTCAAGATCAATGACCAAGAAAAGGAGACATTTACCTCGGCGATTAAGAGCCCCTTGTGACAGAGCAAGGTATCTTCGCTGGGAGCCTCTCTAACAAGAGCATCGTAGGCATCCTCGTCCATAGCTCTCTGAACTGGAGCTCGACCCAATCTTACTAAGGGTCCCTCCCTAGTTTGCAGAGGAAGTCCCCTAAGACGGGAAACGTTGAGGGCCATGCTCTTAGCTAGATCGTCGGCCTCCTCAACGGTCTTGATATTCTGGATGGTTAAGGGAGGAGGAGCCTCAACATTGGGAGCCCCACTAACACTTGCTCGCTTAGCTGCAGGCTCCTCGGCACTAACAGCTTGGGCTCTTTTGGAGCCAGATTTCCTTTGGACGAGGTCGGTTTCCTCGGCTCCACCTCCTCGGTCTCAACATGAGGGTTAGGCCCATCTCCAGTTATTGGCTCAACCCGTTCCTCGGATGCTAAACCCTTGGCATTAGCATCTTCATGCAGTTTGAGGGGAAGGGGTTTATCACCTTGAACGTTCAGTACCAGGTTACGAGTATTGGTTTCATCTTTCCTCTCCACCAAAGCAGACTTCTTGCTTTGTTTCCTCTTTCTCTTTACCAGCTCCTGGGGACTAAGTCTCTCCATGGCTATGAATGCTTCTTCCTCGGCGGTTAAATCTGTAAGGACAAGGAAGAAATGGTCAAGTACGAGCAGAGGGAACTAGCATACAAAAATTACAAGTACCAAAGATAAATATTTACATCCAACAACGTTAATTTCTCCCAGACATTGGTCACGGGGACGGTCGGTCTTGCACCTAGTACAATCTTCATGGAATATGAGGCCGGGGTGTATTGTCCAATCGTTGAAACGCCGTCCTCTTTTGACAGTGACAAGGGGAGCCACCCCGTCCTTTGGCCCCTGCATCAATCCCGGTTGGATATAGTAATGATCCGAGGATTCAACTGCCTTCCAGTCGAGTAGCCCTACCTCGGCAAACTCCTCTAAGCGCTTGATTAAAGCCTGGGTCCACTCATATTGTTGGACAGCAAAGGAGGAAGTGGGATCCTTGCAAGGAGACTGGAACTCCCAACCTTGACGACTCTCAACCCGGATAACGTGGTTATCCCACTGCAACTTTGCTAGGCATGGGGAGAAGCGGCTTGGGTTTTTGGAGGCACTCGATGACGACGAGGTAACTCTCCTTGATAACTTGGACTATGTAGAAATGACGGAAAGCACCCGTGGTCGGCTCAAAACCTAGGCTACTACAGAGGACAATGAAGCTCACAAGAACCCTAGTGCCATTTGGCTCCTAGTATGGCAGCTGCCCTAACGTCATCCAAAAATTCATTGATGAATGGGTCCAAGGGAAGACGAAGCCCCTGTTGAAACTGTTTGAAATAAAGATGGACATAATCTTGGTTGTAGTAGAAGTTCTGCTCCTCCTTATCAGTCTTGAGGTCAAGCTTGCCCATATAAGTTAACTTGTAATTGGTTCTATCCACCCCGTACTTGGAATATAACTTCTCGATCATGGGATCCCCAGTCTTTGGAGCCCTCTCCCTTTGTTTACCTCGACTTTCCCTTCTTCGTACCAAGCGGCCATCAGCTTGGGCACCTTCCACGAAGGCGTCAACTATTTGAGTAGACGAGGAGGGTACTCCTTCTCTTCCCGTCATATCTGCATAAAGACGAGGGGACAAAGTTAGTTACCTCGTCAATGGCTGATTTTAGGACGAGGAAGGGAGATTCCCCTCCTCGTCATGTCATAAGGCCGAGGAGGGAGCCGTACCTCTCAAACGCTCCCGCATTTCGCGATTGGAGGCCGGGTAGAACAAGTCGATGTGTTCCATCATCTCAGCCCTATCCTCAAAAACTATAACGTTGGGTGAACCAGACTCAATCCTATCTATTCTTGTGGAATCTGGGTATTGAAGGAATAACCGAGTCCGACCATAACCTCTTAATTGCTTGCTTATTTCATCCAAGGTCAGCATCATCCAAGGTCCCCTCTCTCTCCGATAGACCCTTAGATTGCCAGTGTGATATCCATAACGGAATTGGGGGGAATGATCCCAAGAACGAGCCATGTCTAAGGGGAATCAAAGATTAAAGGGGGAGTTTGTTCAATATTCAAAAATGTTCAACAAGACCCAAAAGAAAATCAAAGATTGGAAGTTTTAAAAGTTAAAAACTTGAATTCATGAAGAAAAGCTCCATTCTTCAACAATGGCGGTTCGTTTTTCTTGACACATTAAAAATTCTTTCCAAACACCCTAGAAAACTTGAAATCAAAAGAGGAATGCAGGGAGGGGAAAGAATTTCATACCTGAGTGTGAAGGAATGGATGGAATCGCAACAGAAAGCAACGTCGCCGGAAGAATCAAGTTCGCCGGAAACTGGGTTCGAACAGATAGAGATCGCCGGAATGTTTCGTCGCCTGAACCTTGCCTTTGCTCTCGAATAAATGGGGTTTGTAAAGATTGAAATGAAAGGGTTTTAGCTTTTTATAACCCCTTAATCGGGTCAAACCCATGGGTAAAGAGAAAAACGGGTAAGGCGCCCCAAGAATTAAATGCATATAACGGTTTTCGAGGCGTGACAAGGCCCTGGGGCCCAGGGTAATCATCGAGGAATAGAACAGTCAATTACGGAAGCAACACAGGGACGCGTGGCAAACCTGTTCGTATCCCATGCAGGACGAGGTGACTTCCTACTCGTCCTAAGCCGAGCTAGAAAGTCGGGGGCCACTGAACGGTATAAACCGAGATACGAACATGGGCTTGCTCGAGCTGGGCTCAATTGGATTGGGCCATGAATATTATCTAATAACCAAGTATTATGGCCGAGTAAGGACTTCCTTGTATGCCGAGGAACGTTTACCTCGGCCTTATGTCATCATGCTTGGACCGTCATGTCGCAAGTGACGAGGAGAGAAAAGTTCTTACCTCGGCATTTCATCACTGTGACGAGGAAACAAAATCATTTACCCCGGCATATATACATGCCGGCCAATCTCCAAATGACGAGGAAGCAGAATCATTTACCTCGGTCTATTTGCCAAGGCCGAGGTAAAACATTTATGTTCCTCGGCGTTCCGGCTAGCAGTTATACGGTCCTTATTCAACAAGGATTATACATACACAAATGATCCAATCAGGATTATAATTACCAACACCACTTCAATTCAAACAATGACTCTTCATCAGATAATTCTTTTGGGATTATATCTTATCTCTTTACAAGTTCACTCCAACATGAATTCTATCAATCCATCCCTATAAATACAAGCCATATGGCTCATTATTTGGTACGTTACTTTTTACATTGGGAAAACTCTGCCAATTTTTTTTCTCATATACAAACCGTGAACTTACTCTCACGCCGGAGGGCCTTTAGCCGGATCCGCCCCGGCTTAGTTTACGTGTTTTCTCTTATTTTCAGGCCTTACAATCACCGGAGCAATCATCACTTGGATTTGAACTGATTTGACGATTTTGACATCATCACCTACCAAATCATAAAGTATCACTCTACTTTTGTTTTAGTGGAACCTACAGTAACTAAACCTATTTCCCAACTAATTATCAATAGAAAGTGACTACTTCTTAATTAATTTAAAGCTTATTTACCCATACTCCCTCAGTCTCATTACAATTTTACCGATTATCATTTGTACAAAAATTAAGAAAAAGTATAGTGAAATAGGTGTTGTAATTATGAAAAATGAGGTAGAAAATAATAATTAAATTGTTGTTATGAGTATAATATGTGGGTCCCATTAATATAAAAATAATAAAACATTTTCATTTTAAAAAATGTGTAGTTTTTAATGAGACGCCTAATAAGAAAAGTCTCTAGTTTGTAGTAGGAAGGAGAAAATATATTTGACTGAAAATGTTGAAAAGTAAATATTTTAAGAAATATATATTGAAAATAGACACTTAATTATTGAAAAAGTGCATAGTAAAGCTAACAAAAATAAGCCTTTGCATATTTAGTTATTTATTCAATTGACCCAACTAATAGGAATTTGAATCACTTAGAGCATTCACAATGGAAGCTTTTTAAGAGCTTTTAATTTTCATGAAAAAACTCTTTAGAGCTTTTTTCCATTATAGAGAAAATTGGGAAGTTCTTTCATAAAAAGCAGCTCCTTCTACAAAGAGCTCTCTCTAGGAGCTTTTTTTATTAATTTTCACCATTTTTCAATGTTGAACATCAAATAAAACAGTAATTTTTATTTTCCCTAATATTTTTCTTCATAGAAAAATATAAGAAAATAATTTAATTTTGGATTTGGGGGCCATAAAAAAGTTGATGAAAAAGCTCTACCATTGTGAAAAAAGCTTGGAAGTTTTTTCTTTTGAGTTGTTTATGATGTGTCACTTGAAAATTGCAAAAAGACTATGAAAAAAGCTCTTACCATTATGGATGCTCTTAGAATCGTGTATGTACGGAAATTAATTAAAGTTCAGTTCCGTTTATCATGTTTTAATGCTAAATATATTCTTAGAGCTCAAACATTAAAACGCGGCGGCGAAGAAATGCCGTGGCAATTATCCATTTAACAAAAGGGATAATAATCAATTTGGTATTAAATTGGATGATTATTGAATAAAGACATAAATAGTAGGCCCAATATTATCTAAAACAATATGTAGTCTGATTAGGTGACACCTTATATTACACCTCTTTAAAAAATAAAAATAAAAGTACAATTATTCAATTAAAAGTATCTTGACCACAAGTGATTCTGTTCATATAAATATTATTGCAAATTTGTAGACTTATCCATATAATCAATTTAAAACTGTTGTTATTGGATTCGTTCAACTATTCATTCATACAATTTCAAGTGCTGCATAAGATAAGCTCCTTAGTCCTTATTTATGAGATTTGTGGCAAAGATAAGATAATAGAGTGTTTGATGGGCCCACAATTACTTAATTTAATTAATCTTGATTATTGTGCAATTCAGGAAACCATCATCAAGATTTTTGTTAAGTACAGTTACTAATTATTTTGAGATCTAAATACTTACTCCCTTCCTCCGTCCCACTTCAATTGATTCCGGGGTGAATTTTACGGTTTTTAAGAAAAATGAATAAAATGGGTAGAAATTAGAGGAGAGAGAATGTAAAAATTAAATGTGTGGTAGGAAATAGAAGAGAGAATGTAAAAGTTAAAAATATTTAATAGGAGAGAGAATGAGTGGGAGGAATAGTAAGTTAATGATTGTTTTTTTTTTTTAAATATGTGGAGATGATAAGTGTATAAATATATGAAAAACTTTCTATTTATGAAATGAATCAATTGATGTGAGACGTCCCAAAAAGAAAAGTGGATCAATTGAAGTGGGACGAAGGGAGTATATTTTACTTGTAAGTAAAATTATCAATTTCATGTGTTGTATGGACTGGTCCCAAAAAAAAAAAGGGAAAAAGAATGGACAGGTCCTGAAAGTTGAAGCCCATTAGAGTTTGGAACAATAAGAATTAAGTTTATTGAAAGCCCAACCCCAAGTTTATCGAGCCATTATTTAGAATTGTTCATTTCGGGACGAAGGAGTAACAACGTCACTATACTTCCCTCGCGTCATTTCCTCTTCATTTGTCCCCATCACGTCATTTTTCTCATCTACTATCTCTCTCTCTCTCTCTAAAATCATCTACCCTTCTTCTCTAGCGACCGGCAACACACGTCGGTGCCCCTCTTCTCTCTCTCTCTCTACCTCACCGTCGATGCACCTTCTTCTCCGGCGGCGCAAACAACCGCCTCATCTCTCTCCCATCCCATCACTCCCCTTCATCTTCTCCATCAAGGTCAGTGATGCTATTATGAAAAATGGCTTACCCGGGGGCGGCAAAGCTATGTGATTCGGATGAATGTCACTCGGGTCCGATTTATCGTGAGACCTACAAAATAAGACACCGTTAGGGGTGGGGGTCTTTCCCCCCAAAACCCTCCGGCGTGAGAATCATCAATTCGATCTATGAAAAGCATATAGAGATTATCACAAGACATTTCTAGAGAGAGAGAAAAATGAGAGAGAGTCCTTACATTGTAAATGGTGGGAGGGAGTATATATAGCCAAGTAGTGGAGAGTAATGTTGGGATTGGATCCTAAACTGCAAGGAAGGAAGCGTCCGAGGAGATTCTGCGGTGGAGAGCGGCCGCGCTCGTGGTGGAGAGCGACCGCGCTCGTTGGTCAAAATTGGGGCTGGAACTTCGGCAAAGGAGGGCGACCGCGCTGCAGGGGTGCGCGGCCGCGCTGGCGTCGGGGAAGTGTTTTCTTAATCTGATTTTGTTTCCTATTTTATTTAGATCTCTTCCTTGACTGAGCTAGGTTCCTTGTATAAACTATATAAACATAATTTCGGCCTAGAATACATTGTAGCAACATATTAGAGAGGTGTCTAATACATATTGGCTTGACAATTGCCCCCGGACGTAGTTCACGAGTTGGTGAATGAACCGGGTAAACAACTCTTGTGTTCTTGTGTGTGATTGTTTCTTTCTTGTACGTGTGGGTGTGTGGATTTCTTTGTCTTGATTGCAACGGGGAGCACCAATTCACAACAATCTGGTATCGTAGCTTTGGTTCGGAGGATTCAAAATCTTTTCATTAGTTGATTAATTTTGAATCGCGTTCTTGGGGATTTTGGTGAAGCTCAAGATGAAGAACTTCAATCGAGAAATTCAATCGGTGTGAATTTCACGTTTTGGAAGACAAGGATTGAAGACTACCTTTATTGTAAGGATCTTCAAGGACCCTTGAAGGCGAAGCCCGAAGACATGTCACAAGGGGATTGGGAGGCGTTGGATCGGAAGGCGTTAGAGCGGTAAGGAGTGCCCTAACCGACGACGTCGCACGCGGAACGCCATGAGGCCAAGACAGCGGTGGAGTTGCTACAAACGCCGTTCTGACATGTATGAGAAGCCGTCGAATATCAATAAGGTGCATTTGATAAAGAGGTTTGCGAATGCGAAGATGTCGAGAGGGCAGACGGCGGCAAGTCATATCGACAATTTCAAAGGTATGGTGGACCAATTGAGAAGTGTTGATATTACTTTCTCCGATGAAGTGCTAGCTTGTTTTCTTCTAAAATCATTGCACGATAGTTGGGAGGTTCTTGTCACAACGATTAGTACGTCGAAAAGCGACATTGGTGTATACGGAGGTTAGAGATCTCATCCTTCAAGAGGAGTTGCGAAGGAAAGAGAAAAGGGAGAATCGTCCGTAGATGGGGTTGCACTTAGGGTGGAGAGAAATAGGGAGACCTAAGGGGAAAAAGGTCAAGTGCTACAATTGTGGTGAATTGGGGGCATATCGGTTATATTTGTCAGGAAAAGGTGGTGGTGCGCACGTGGTGGATGACTGGTGGTGATGTATTAATCCTAGGGGAGGAGCGGTCGGGTGAAGATTAGGTGTTGGATTCGGAGCTTCTTGTCATGCTAGTGGGGATGCGGAATCAATGAAGCGATACAAACCCGGAGATTTTGGGGTTCTCTATCTTGGTGATGGTCAACCATTGAAGATCAAAGGTAAGTGGGATGTAATTATGAAGACACCTTAATGGAGTCGCTGTTTTACAACTACACGACGTGATGCATGTTCGGATTTGAGGAGAAGGGTGATTTACGTAGGACAACTTGGCAGTGAAGGGTATGGTGTTTCTTTCATTGGTGGGTCTTGGGAAGTCACAAAAGGGACTAAGGTGTTGGCTCGTAGGGTTGGGCGGGGAAGATGTTGGACTATACCTACAATATCGATGTTCGTTCCGAGTGGGAGCAAGAGGCTTAAGAACCGGCCTGTTGGTGTGAAAAGGGAGACATCAAGAAACGGTATGTTGGGGAGGACACAAAGTTGATCAACGCGGTGTGGATGTCTAAGGGCCACTAACAGAGAGCGGTTTCGAGACCAAGAAGCAGAGCGATGCAAGAAACAAGGTGTGTCCAAGTTTCAAGGGGAAGCATTGCGAGGAAGGTGGGTGCGGAGGGAGAAGGCGAAGTTAGACTTGCGGGGAGAAATCAAGGTAGAAGCTGATTTGGGGAGGCAAGAACGATCTAACGTGGAGAGGTTGAAACGTCGCTTGGTTTCAACTCGCCTTAGTACTTGAGGAGAGGTGCGGTAGTGTCAAGCCAATATGGAGAAGGGGAATGTGTTCGAAGGTCTTTACTCCGTGGTGGGAGTTAATGGATGATTTTATGTTTGTTGGTTTAGTCTCCGGTGGGAGATTGTTGGGATTGGATCCTAAAGCTGCAAGGAAGGAAGCGTAGGAGGAATGCGGTGGAGAGCGGCCACGCTCGTGGTGGAGCGACCGCGCTCGTTGGTCAAAATTTGGGCTGGAATCCTCGGCGAAGGAGGGCGGCAGCGCTGCAGGTGCGCGGCTGGCGTCGAAAAGTGTTTTCCTAATGTCCCGATTTTGTTTCCTATTTTATTTAGATCTCTTCCTTGGCGAGCTAGGTTCCTTGTATAAACTATATAAACATAATTTCGGCCTAGAATACATTGTAGCAACATATTAGAGAGGTGTCTAATACATATTGGCTTAGCGGATTGCCGGACGTAGTTCACGAGTTGGTGAATGAACAAGGGTAAACAACTCTTGTGTTCTTGTGTGTGATTGTTTCTTTCTTATACGTGTGGGTGTGTGGATTTCTTTGTCTTGATTGCAGACGGGGAGCACCAATTTCACAACAAGTAAATGGTCCTTGTTTGGAGATATAAACATCTTTGTAGAAGATGCCGAGATGCGAGAACCCGGGATGCTAGAGGCGAGAAACTTGAGATATAAGATGCGGAGACAGCCTTTACCGAAATGCGAGAAACATGTTCTTGACAAGATCCTCATGCAAATAGGGGCCCGTAAGTGATTCTAGATGGATCATATTCGGGTTGAGGCCAGGTAAACATTTGTGGGGCATTAATATTTTGTTATAAGCCCCGCACATCAAGTCCAGAGGCAAGCCCTCGACTGTCCCCAGGCTAGATACTGCTAATTCCGATCGTAGTAAGCGGCTACCTGTACGGCAAACTTGAAAGTATCTTTTGTAAGAAGTCTACTGAGAAGTTCGATAAAGGGAATTCGAATCTGGTAATGAAGATTACTTATAGTGGGTGATCGCGCGGAAAAGCGTGTAGGCTCGGTTCTTTGGGTCCGGTAGTGGTAGTGAGCTAGCTTTGGATCTCGCACGGTCTAACCAATAGTGAAAGCTGCCGCGGGGTGCTTGGCAGAGTGACCCCCTCGGCGTGAGGAGTAAGATTATGGGACTGGAAATATGGTGGCAAAAATATGGAATGATGTGTGGGTACGTGAATATGCGGTAATAAAGCATTACTATATCCATGTCCGTGTTACTCTGCTTATTTATAGTAGGAATAGTGATGTTAGGATTTTCTGCCAAAGCCGTTGGATGGGATGGATGCCAACGTTGGATCGGCTCTGTCTTGCAGCATACAGCGTGTGGCCAACGTTTGAGGAGTAAGGTCCGTCTATGTAAGGAGCAGCTACAAGGCATCTGACATTGATAAACGGCTTGCCTTATAAGGGAAAGTCACCTACACCTTGCCTTTTGTGAGTCTACTGCCGGTGCATGTTTGCACGTGTAACAAGGCGTTTGTAGAAGGTCGACATTATCCCAAATTAGCTAATTAACCAAGCTTGTTGAGGAAGCTTAATAAAAGAGACGACCACTGGAGCTGCTCCGTCCCAGTTGGGTCGTCTCTTTGAGAGATGAGTCGACGAGGAGAGTTGGTCGTTCGGTGACGACGCTCTTGGGCGAGTCTTTGGGCTTCCGCGAGGAAGGCTCGTCGCTAGACGACTCTCTGACACTCTTACGAGATGTATCGACGGGCTAGAAGTTAACCCCTTCCTTAATGATGAAATGGCTCCGTCGCTTGGATGGGCTTGGTCGCTCGCGGCGACTTGGTGCCCCGCAGCCCGGTAAGTTGGACGGGCCGTAACCCGCAGGGTGGATCTGATCGCTTCATGAGTCGGTCTTTTAATGGGCTTATTGGGCCTACTCTGGGCTCGTAGAAAAGTATTGGGCTCAAGCCCGTCACGAGAATATTCCGTTCGGTGGCCCCACAGCTACAGCTGAGTACGTCTTAGGCGGGCAGGGGAGTTGTCATTTTCCCCTCCAAGTATTAATCCGTACCGGCCGTCATTTGAATTTTGAATTATGATGATGTCGGCGTTGGTGACGTGGGCGAGGCTAGGATCTCTTCGTTGGTTGCCACCGGTGCCCCGTGATGGGGACATTCTCCTCGGAAGTTGCTTAGGGAGTATTTAGATGCCCCTAAGTCATTAGCCTTTTGGATTTCCTAGGAACAAGCTGTTCAGTCTTCCCCACATATAAAGACCTCCCCCTCACTACATTCCAGAACTTTTCGCGAACTCGAGCATTGAGAGCAAGGAAGCAAGGGCGATTCGCGAGCGGCTGATAAGGAAGAGACTCCGCGGCCAACCGTGCGAACTTTTTCCGGCGACTCTGCAAACAGGCTTCTGGCTTCGCCTGGCCGTTGGATAACCCCGCGGCTTGGATTAGGAACTTCTTTGATCTCCGCACTTGGCGAATTCGCCCGGAAAAACCATTTCCCTACCGGGGAAGCGAGGTAATTTTCTTCGTTATTCTTCATTTACGGGTTTTTGTTTGGGGTTTAAGGTTTTGCTAAATGGGGCCCCGAGGCAGTGAGAGCTTTGAGTGGGGTGTCAAGTTTGGTTTTAAGCAGGGCTGGAGAAAAATCGAAAGGGTGTCTGAATGTGCCGAAGGGCATTTGGAGGGAGATTCCATTGGTTGAATGCTCATCCATTTTTGGCAAAGTTTGATTTTGAGAACGAACCTCTAGGGTTTCTGTTGGTGAGGTCCCTTTGGGATTTTGAGGAAGGTGACCCAACGAGTAACGCCACTTTCAGATCGATAAACGACCTGCTTGAATCATATACGAGCCAACTATTCCTTGTCAGAAGTCGTGATTCGCCTGTAGGAATTTGGTTGCTTAGGGAATCTAGGTTGCCCGCTAGATAGGTCGTAAATCGTCTGAAAATGTTAGGGCTGATTCACCTTCTTTCTTTCCTTGTTTTGTGCAGACAGTGGATCACGACGGACGCCCGTCAGCCGGCTCAAGAAGTAAATGAAGCCAGTCCCGCAGTCTGATGCGAAACACTAGAATTGCTTGACGCCTTCGCAGCGCGGGTGTACGAGTTGGAAGTAATGAAGCGAGACTTAGGGGATGGTGCCCAAGGTGAATTTGGAGCTATCACCAACAGTCGGAAGGCTGCGGCAAAGGGAGATATCGCGAAGCCGTTTATAGATTCCCTTGGAAGACCGTTCAGGGTGCATGCGGGTAATTACTGGCCCCGGAAGTATGCTTAGCCGGAGAGAAGTATGAGCCCCGTAGAAGCAATCTCTCCTCACCGGCAAGAAAAGAAAGTTACTTTCTTCTATAAACAATTCGAGCTTGGGTTGAGAGTTGCCTTTGAGACCCCAGCTATCAGCTTGAGTTTCTTGAAAATTCCGGTTGCGTGCCGATGGATTGCTTGATATCGAACAGTTAGGGTTTCTATGCGTGCTTCATCGTCGTTTGCAGAATTTCTTGGCTATGAGCCATGTAACAAAAGTGTTCCGTCAATATTATCGGACGAAGCGATCAGCTAAGACGGGAAGTCCTTGGTAAGTGTGTCGTGCATTAGAAATGTCCAAGGCTTGTTTTAGACACCCAAAATAAAGGTGTGCGGTTTGCAGAACCCGATCGCCTATGTAATTTTGGTGGAAGGCCGGATAGGATGGTGCAATTTCCTTGGCTTTGAGAGTCGTGATCACATGCTCAGAAGCGACCATTATATTTCAAGCTTTGGTGGGCCGATGGTGAAAGGAAAGATTGAAGATCTATTGAGTCTCTATGGATGGGTGGAAAATCCAAATGGAAATTGAGTTACAAATATTTCCCATTATTTAGGATTTTTAAAAAGTTTTTAAGGAATGAGTCCCGATCTTGTGAAAATGGTATACGGCTACCTCGTTTATTTTTTTCTAATTTTTTTCTACATTCTAAATGACATTTAAAGTGTTTTTCATCTTTATGAGTTCCTCCAAATCCAAATGGAAATTGAGTTACAAATATTTCCCATTATTTAGGGTTTTTAGGGTTTTATGTGTCCCGATCTTGTGAAAATGGTATACGGCTACCTCGTTTATTTTTTTTTAATTTTTTTCTACATTCTAAATGACATTTAAAGTGTTTTTCATCTTTATGAGTTCCTCCAAATCCAAATGGAAATTGAGTTACAAATATTTCCCATTATTTAGGATTTTTAGGGTTTTAAGGAATGAGTCCCGATCTTGTGAAAATGGTATACGGCTACCTCGTTTATTTTTTTTAATTTTTTTCTACATTCTAAATGACATTTAAAGTGTTTTTCATCTTTATGAGTTCCTCCAAATCCAAATGGAAATTGAGTTACAAATATTTCCCATTATTTAGGATTTTTAGGGTTTTAAGGAATGAGTCCCGATCTTGTGAAAATGGTATACGGCTACCTCGTTTATTTTTTTTTAATTTTTTTTCTACATTCTAAATGACATTTAAAGTGTTTTTCTATCTTTATGAGTTCCTCCAAATCCAAATGGAAATTGAGTTACAAAATATTTCCCATTATTTAGGGTTTTTAGGGTTTTATGTGTCCCGATCTTGTGAAAATGGTATACGGCTATCTCGTTTATTTTTTTTTAATTTTTTTCTACATTCTAAATGACATTTAAAGTGTTTTTCGTCTTTATGAGTTCCTCCAAAAAAAGATAGAAAAAAACTAAACAAATGAAAGTATATAGAAGAAAAGTCAAAAGAGGGACGGACTACCCTATATTTATTTTTATATTTTTTTAAAATTTTTTATTGACTAGAAAACAATATTTTAGCCTTTGTTAATCAGTGGTTTTTTTTAGAAAAAGTTATAAAAAAAAGATAGAAAAAAACTAAACAAATGAAAGTATATAGAAGAAAAAGTCAAAAGAGGGACGGACTACCCTATATTTATTTTTTATTTTTAAAAATTTTTTATTGACTAGAAAACAATATTTTAGCCTTTGTTAATCAGTGGTTTTTTTTTAGAAAAAGTTATAGAAAAAAGATAGAAAAAAACTAAACAAATGAAAGTATATGAAAGAAAAGTCAAAAGAGGGACGGACTACCCTATATTTATTTTTTATTTTTTTAAAAATTTTTTATTGACTAGGAAAACAATATTTTAGCCTTTGTTAATCAGTGGTTTTTTTAGAAAAAGTTATAGAAAAAAGATAGAAAAAACTAAACAAATGAAAGTATATAGAAGAAAAGTCAAAAGAGGGACGGACTATCCTATATTTATTTTTTATTTTTTAAAAATTTTTTATTGACTAGAAAACAATATTTTAGTCTTTGTTAATCAGTGGTTTTTTTTAGAAAAAGTTATAGAAAAAAAGATAGAAAAAAACTAAACAAATGAAAGTATATAGAAGAAAAGTCAAAAGAGGGACGGACTACCCTATATTTATTTTTTATTTTTTAAAAATTTTTTATTGACTAGAAAACAATATTTTAGCCTTTGTTAATAAGTGGTTTTTTTTAGAAAAAGTTATAGAAAAAAAGATAGAAAAAACTAAACAAATGAAAGTATATAGAAGAAAAGTCAAAAGATGGACGGACTACCCTATATTTATTTTTTATTTTTTAAAAATTTTTTATTGACTATAAAACAATATTTTAGCCTTTGTTAATCAGTGGTTTTTATTAGAAAAAGTTATAGAAAAAAAGATAGAAAAAAACTAAACAAATGAAAGTATATAGAAGAAAAGTCAAAAGAGGGACGGACTACCCTATATTTATTTTTTGTTTTTTTAAAAATTTTTTATTGACTAGAAAACAATATTTTAGCCTTTGTTAATCAGTGGTTTTTTTTAGAAAAAGTTATAGAAAAAAAGATAGAAAAAAACTAAACAAATGAAAGTATATAGAAGAAAAGTCAAAAGAGGGACGGACTACCCTATATTTATTTTTTATTTTTTAAAAATTTTTTATTGACTAGAAAACAATATTTTAGCCTTTGTTAATCGGTGGTTTTTTTAGAAAAAGTTATAGAAAAAAAGATAGAAAAAAACTAAATAAATGAAAGTATATGAAAAGAAAAGTCAAATTTAGAGACGGATACTAAATCTGTCTCTAAATTTTAGAGACGAATGTTGAATCTGTCACTAAATTAGAGACGGATTAAAAAATCGTCTCTAAATTAGAGACGGGTTAAAATCTGTCTCTAAAGTTTAGAGACGGATTCTGAATCTGTCTCTAATTTAGAGACGGATTCTGAATCCGTCTCTAAAATTTAGAGACGGAATCTGAATCCGTCTCTAATTTAGAGACGGATTCTGAATCCGTCTCTAATTTAGAGACGGATTCTGAATCCGTCTCTATTTTAGAGACGGATACAAAACCCGTCTCTAAAATTTAGAGACGGAATCTGAATCCAGTCTCTAAATTAGAAGACTAATCAGATTTCGTCTCTAAATTAGACACGGATTCGGATTCCGTCTCTAAATTAGAGACGGATTCATATTCCGTCTCTGAATTAGAGACGGAATCCGAATTCGTCTCTAATTTAGAGACGGAATCCGAATCCGTCTCTGATTTTTGGTTCTGTCTCTAATCTGTCGCCAAATTAGCTACGGATTCCGTCCGTCTCTAAATTTCCGTCTCTAAATCCGGTTTTCCTTGTAGTGTGTTATTATCTTTGCTTGGGACTTGGTAGTTTTCATTAAAGATCATATCTTTATTATACCCCTTTTCCCCTTTGCATAAATTAAGCATCATTTGTCATTAAAAATGTAATCTTTAACTCAAATGTGCATCCTTTGCACCTAAAAATCCCCTTTTTACATAAAAATGTCATCTTTATGCATCATTTGCTCATAAAAATGCAATCTTTATATTAAAAATGCATCCTTTGCACATAAAATCCATTTTCATGCATCCTTTGCATTAAAGGTCATTCCTTCATCATAAAAATGCATCCTTTGCTTTTCAAAATGCAATCTTTATGCATCATTTTCATATTAAATGCTAATTTCCTCATAAAAATGCATCATTTGCAATAAAGATCACTTCTTTACATCAAAATGCATCCTTTGCAAATCAAATGCATCCTTTGCAAACCAAAAATGTCATCTTTTCACTAAAAATGTCATTTTTACATGCATTCCCCCATGTCCCCATTAGCAACCTTGGAACGGACCGGTGTAAAGATCCTATCTTTGCATCGTTTCTTCCATTAAAGGTTCCATAATCTCTTTAGAAAGGGACAACTTTGAACCCTATATCTCCGATTATCACTTAAGATGAGCACGAAGCATTCATATGAGCTCGATCGTCTTAAGGTGTAGGATTGATGGGCTAAGGACATTCCTTCCTAAAGAACCTCATTTTTGGGCTATAAAGAGAGTCCTTCTCTCGATCACGCAAGTCCCGAGGTAAAAATGCGATGATCACAAGTCCAAGATGAGGACGGGATCAAAATCCCGAATACATAAAATCCAAGAAATCCCGAGCGACAATCAATAAATGGTTTGTACGTCCGGAAGACAACTTGGGACATTCCCTCCCCTTTTATTCAAACACATTCACACAAGAAAGCACGCAAGCAAGCAAAATAAACAGAATCTAGGGAGACTTGCTACGGCAAGGCACCTTGGGTGAACGACGATTCGTTCTTCCCAAGGGGTAACTTAACCTCCGAACCCATAAAATCCTTTTTTTCAAAGTTTTGAGGAAATCAAAATGGCGTGGCGACTCCGTTTTTCAAATTAAACCGGATGTCTTCAAACTCGCGTGAATCCAAAATTTGGGCACACATTCACAGTACACCGGCACACACCTCGAAGACCGGCAAGACAGCTTCCCCGCAATCTTCTTCGCAAAAGATCGCATCGCCACATAACGGCGGGTCAGCATGTCATAGGCTCTCCCCGGGAACTGCACAAGCAAACAACCAAAGAAACGCTCAGTTAAAGAGATACAGGCATACAAAAAGAGAAAAATACAGAAAAGATTCCAAGACGGAAAAGAGTAAGCACACTCACCGGCATATCAGGGTCAACCCTGTAGCAGCAGGAGCCTGCTCGGGGACGGGTACCGACACCCTCCGCCTCGATGAATCCCCGCGAACATATGTAAAATCCGACCCAGGCACCGGAACCTCTGGGGGACCTGGCGGGCCAGCGCCTCCCTCTCCCTCGCCAACACCTGTAGCGTCCTCAACTTCCTCCTCAAGAAGGCCCCATACTCCTCTCGATACAAAACAAACTCATCGGCACTCACGCCGCCTAAATACCTCTCAAACTCCAGCACATCCATATCCCGGGAATCCATCATCCCAAAAAGCGGGTCCCTCGGAGCCAAGGGAAGCATACCCGGGCCATGCTGCCAAAAGACCCTCTCTCCCAAGTACATGACGTCGCAGGTCAGGCCCTGCAGCGTCTTCCTCTGTGCTGTCACCACGGGAGCACCCTCGAAATCATCAGCCTCATACCGAGCCCAGGGGTACAAAGCAAATGCCTCCGGGCTATCACTCCCCAGATGCTCCTGCACCTCCCCGTAGGTAATGGTGAGCTTCCCCCTACTGGTCCTCCTCCTCCTCGCCGGACGGGCCCAGCCCAACATAGCAGGATAGGCCGCTATGGCCCCATCATCTCGATCCCACGGGAAGCACCGAAAGATCTCGTAGAACCACACCTGCGACAAAAGCAGAAAAGGCTCAGTGCAAGAGAAAACGGAGAAATGATAAGTTGCTAAATCAAAAAACAGCAATAAACTCATACCTCCAAAGCAAAATCAAAGCAGGCCAAGGAACTGGCCACGCCCCGGCTAAACCGGTCCAAGGAGAAGTAAAGCTCGGCCAGGCCCACCTCGCCCCAAGCTATATCACAGACTCTCTCCAAATCAATCAAGCTCTCCAGCAGAGCAAAAGGAGCCGTGGTCGCGTGGTTCGAGAACAGAGTCTCAGAAAGGGCAAACCACAGAAAGGAGCGTGCCAGCTGATCTGCCGTCACCGGGCCGACACCACGGCAATAGGCCCCAATACTGGCCATAATCCGCATCTCCACATCACTGTACAGCATGCCCAGGCCCCTGCGAGGAAGAGGCGCAAAGCCCAGCAGCTCAGCCAGCACGTCCTCGGTTATCCTATCCCTCTACCGCACTGGCCTTCCTTTGAAGGAAAGTCCGGTGATAGAAGCAAAATCGATGGGCGTCACCGTCACCTAGCCCCAGCTCAGATGGAAGGTGTGGGTGGTATCCCACCAATACTCAGACAAACCTGTGATGTACCCGATTTTTTTTGTGAAAATCAAAACGGAGTCGCCACGCCATTTTTGTTTTAAGGGCCAAAACTTTGAAAAATGCCCGGAATCAAGAGATTCGAGTTCGGAGGTCACGTTACGAGCTGGGAAGGACGTTAGTGTGCACCCGGAACGCCTCGTAAAACGAGTCTTCCAAACATTCAAAATACTTTGTTGTGTGTGTGTGTGTGTGTGTATGTATGTTTTGGCCAAAATAAGTTGAAACTGAGGAAAGTAAAAATTGGGAACTCTTTTGAAGACTTTAAACTGATCCCATGATTTTTTGGATGATTTTTGGGTTGAGATTTGGAACTCAAAAGATTTTTGGAAGTTGAAAACCATTTCTGCCAGAATGAAAAAGGCAGTTGACCCTTGACTTTGAAATGGACTTTAGGGCTTGAAAGCTCCAGAATCTGGGAAAAGTCCGGGAATGAAAGTTGCTTAAAACACCTTAAATAGGGTTTATACGAAAGAATTTTCCATTTTGGATAAGATTTTAGGGGTCAAATACTTCTGGAAATCTCAGATATGAAATCTGGATTTCCAGAAACTGATGAACTAGCCTCTAAAAGAAAATTTGAAAAAGGGAGTTTTACTCACGCAAAAAATAAAGTAAAATTATGTATGGAAATAACTGTATGTTGGCTACAAAAAGTATTTTGTAGTCAACACAAAATTCCAAGTTTATCAATGTCCAAAAAATTAGACCATGAACTGAGGTCTGAGAAAATTGCTACTGGACAGCAACTTCTCAAGAAAGAAAATATGATTTTAAAGGGGGTTTTGCATCCATGCTTGTCCCCATTTCCCTAGGTTTTGGTTAGTGATCACTTGACATTTTAGTGGTGAATCAACTATACCAAACCATCCTTGGGGTACATTAGGACTAAGCACTTCATTTGCTTGGGGAGGGGAATTTTGTAAAGATGAATTTAAAGAGAAAAATCAATTTAGAGATTTAAAATGTAGACCATTTGAGATGGTCATTCATGAAGATGAACTTCAAGATGACCATCTTGGGTCAAAACTTAAGTTAAACTAGACATCAAGTAGATCCAAGTAAGAAGAACAAGATGAACAAGAAGTTAAAAGAGAATTTTAGGATTTTGAGAAGGAGGGCTTTACCAATGGTGACACCCTATCTTCCTAGGCTTGGAATTTGACTTGAGGAGTATCAATATTTGGTGTTTGACTTGAGGAGTATCAAGATTTGGTGTTTTGGATTTGTGTTTGGGTGGATTCAAGGCTTGGATGTGTTTAGGGTTTGATGATAGAGTTGATTAAAGAGAAAACAAGTAGATAACACTTAAGTCCTCTATATTTTCTCCCTAATATTCCTCTTGAGTAGTGTTTTAAGCTTGAGCTTGGTGTGTTTAAGAGTGATTTGAGAATGGTTGAAGTGAAATTGGGAAAGGTTCAAGAGAAAATGGTGGCAATCTAAGGATTCCCACTGTTTTCTCTCTATTTTTCGCCAAAATACAGCTTCTGTGTGCAAAAATGTGTTGTGTAGACTGAGAGAGGAGGGTTTAATTTATAGCCCTCTGTGATTTACATAGATGTCCGCGCGGAGGGGTTCATAAGCGTGCACTGTTCATCTGCTACTGATCGGCTTTTGGACAGGAGGAATATTATTCAAAACTTACATAGGTTTGTTTTTCAACTTGCCTAATTCGGATTTTTCCAATTTCTTTTGCTTTTTGAGATTCTTTTCTTGGTTTAACTTTAAATGGCAATGCCCACTTTACCCTTGCTTTGTTAGAAAGGTTAGGGTTTGTTAGAAATGTTGGAAATGTTAAAACTTTCGTTAATTTTCTAACGAAAATACTAACGGCTCAAATTGGAGCACTTACAGTAGCCCCTCGGCGACGGTGCTTTCGAAGGAAGCGGGGTCGTCGATAAGAGTAAGGCTCCATTTTTGACGGGATGATCAGGTGATCGAGTGGCTGAACCTAGCGATAGGCTACCTACGTATCCCTAGTGGGAATCAAGCTGCCGTAGTTCGGGTCTTTGACCCCGGGATGATGGCGTTTAGGTGCCTCGAACCTTGATGAGTTCCGATCGTTTGCCGAAAGAAACTCCGGGGGTAAGAGATGACCATTTTGGTCCGTGGCCGAACCTAGCGATAGGCTACCTACGTATCCTTAAGAGGAATCAAGCCAGTTGTGGTTCGGGTCTTTGACCCTAAGATTTGACTATTTTTGGGGAAGTCGCCCTAAGATCTGACTATTTTTGGGAAGTCGCCCTATGATCTGACTATTTTTGGGAAGTCACCCTATGATCTGACTATTTTTGGGAAGTCACCCTATGGCTTGACTATTTTTGGGAAGTCGCCCTATGGTTTGACTATTTTTGGGAAGTCGCCCTATGGTTTGACTATTTTTGGGAAGTCGCCCTGTGGTTTGACTATTTTTGGGAAGTCGCCCTGTAATCTGACTATTTTTGGGAAGTCACCCTAAGGTTTTGACTGTTTTGGGGAAGTCGCCCTAAGATCTGACTATTTTTGGGAAGTCACCCTAAGATCTGACTATTTTTGGGAAGTCACCCTATGGTTTGACTATTTTTGGGAAGTCGCCCTGTAATCTGACTGTTTTTGGGAAGTCACCCTAAGGTCTGACTATTTTTGGGAAGTCACCCTATGGTTTGACTATTTTGGGAAGTCGCCCTATGATCTGACTATTTTTGGGAAGTCACCCTATGATCTGACTATTTTTGGGAAGTCGCCCTATGGTTTGACTATTTTGGGGAAGTCGCCCTATGATCTGACTATTTTTGGGAAGTCACCCTATGATCTGACTATTTTTGGGAAGTCGCCCTATGACCCGACTATTTTGGGAAGTCACCCTATGGTTTGACTATTTTTGGGAAGTCGCCCATGATCCGACTATTTTGGGGAAGTCGCCCTATGGTTTTGGTTTGTCGAATTAGGGAATGATTGCGTTTATCGCTTTTCCTAGTGTTGTGTGTGATAGCGTTTAGGTGCCTCAAACCTTAATGATGGAGTCTTAGGTGCCTTGAACCTTGATGATGGCGTCTTAGGTGCCTTGAACCTTGGAGATGGCGTCTTAGGTGCCTCGAACCTTGATTTGAAATGATTTCCCGACGGTTTGGGATGGATGGTCCTTTGGTGGATTTTAGTTCAGGAATATGAACCTAAATGGGGACTTAGTTCAGAGTATGATTCTAAATCGAGGTTTTGTTCAGAGTATGAACCTAAATGGGGACCTAGTTCAGAGTATGATTCTAAGTCGAGGTTTTGTTCAGAGTATGAACCTAAATGGGGACCTAGTTCAGAGTATGATTCTAAGTCGAGGTTTAGTTCAGAGTATGAACCTAAATGGGGACTTAGTTCAGAGTATGATTCTAAGTCGAGGTTTAGTTCGTGAGTATGAATCTAAATGGGGACTTAGTTCAGAGTATGAACCTAAATGGGGACCTAGTTCAGGAGTATGATCCTAAGTCGGGGTTTCAGTTCAGGAGTATGAATCTAAATGGGGACCTAGTTCAGAGTATGATCCTAAGTCGGGGTTTCGTCAGAGTATGAACCTAAATGGGGACCTAGTTCAGGAGTATGATCCTAAGTCGGGGTTGAGGGAGACTGTTTGAGGGCATTCTCGCAGGGGAAGATTAGAGTTTATGATGATTATCGGGGAAAAAGGGTGACCGTGTTGGTCAAGCGGCTGGACCTAGGGTAGGCTGCCTACGTATCCTGAGTGGGAATCAAGCCTGGACGTAGTTCGAAAGTTGCCGGGGATGGTCTTTGATGTTTTGACAGTACTTGGGAGTTACCCGAGTTTTTGATGATAATATTCTTTTAGAAAAGTAGTTGACTAAGATATGCTTTCATACCTATGCTGTGCTTACCTGTAGCTGCCGGAAGGACTGAGGCTACGGCTGATGTTGATGAAGAGTTGTTAGGTTGCCGTTCGTGGGACTTGATTCCGCCGACGATTTGCTGTCTTTGGAGGCATTTTGACCTGAAGGAGGAGTTTGGTTGAGTCTGTATCTTGCTGGTGATCGTCAACCTTGTAGAGGTTGTTGAGCTTGTCTTCACATTGGGACTTCTTGCTTTTGAGAACTTGGTGTCTCTGACCGCATTGTATTTGAGAACTTGGCGTCCCTGATCGATTTGTATTTGAAAACTTGGCGTCCCTGACCGATTTGTACTTGAGAACTTGGCGTCTCTGACTGATTTGCATTTTGAGAACTTGGCGTCTCTGACCGATTTGTATTGGAGAACTTGGCGTCTCTGACCGAATTGTATTGGAGAACTTGGCGTCTCTGACCGAATTGTATTGGAGAGCTTGGCGTCTCTGACCGAATTGTATTGGAGAACTTGGCGTCTCTGACCGAATTGTATTGGAGCTTGGCGTCTCTGACCGAACTGTATTGGAGAGCTTGGCGTCCCTGACCGATTTGTATTGGAGAGCTTGGCGTCTCTGACCGAATTGTATTGGAGAACTTGGCGTCTCTAACTGAATTGTATTGGAGAGCTTGGCGTCTCTGACCGAATTGTATTGGAGAACTTGGCGTCTCTGACCGAATTGTATTGGAGAGCTTGGCGTCCCTGACCGATTTGTAGACACTGGAGGCGGTCTTCATATGTTTGTGGATGTTGGGGGATGTTTTCATCCATTTGAGGTCGTCTTAGGTGAAGATCATCCTTGTCGAAAAGGGGGATTTGGTTTCACGTTTGAATTCCTGCATTCGTTAGTGAAGAGGAAGATGCATATATAACATTCACGATGACAGATGCATGCATAGAGCCAAAAATGATTGTGATGATGCATTTACTTGCTTTCGAAGATGTACTTAGCCTAAGCTTTTGGCGTGGAAATTATGATTTATGATCTTCAATCACTTAGGATTTTTCCTATTGATTCAAACTTTGTGCATGCTACATGAGCCCTTGGGAGATTTTTTTGGCGGGGATTCATGGTGATGAAAGGGGATGCGTCGGGATGTATGTGTTTGGAGACTGTTTGGGACAGGCTTTGAGCAAGTGGGGGAGGTGAGAGCCCTCGATCGCAGTTTAAACAGCGGTTGTTGATGAGGTTTTGTTGACAGTATCACATGGACCTCAATTTTGATGAGATTGGATTCGGATCCCAGGTTTTGGTTGAAATTTTCCCTCTCATTCTTGGTCATCTGAAGCTGATGCTGACAGGCTCTGGGGCACGTCGATATGAGCGACGCTTCTTTCATTTGGGTGAGCTGTGACTTTGGCCGAAACCTTGTTCGGAGAATGATTTGATGAAATTGCTAATGCAGGGAGAAACCCAGATCTTAAGTTCCAATGCTACGGGAAGCTGCTATGTACCAAGTTCTGAGGCTGAAAACCTAGTTGTTGATGTGACTAGACCTTTCTTGTGACTTGATAAAATTCAGGTCCAAAGGA
This sequence comes from Adenophora triphylla var. japonica, assembly GCA_022495995.1. Lineage (NCBI taxonomy): Eukaryota > Viridiplantae > Streptophyta > Magnoliopsida > Asterales > Campanulaceae > Adenophora > Adenophora triphylla. The sequence continues at coordinate 74,151 of JAFEMH010001133.1, read as the reverse complement.
CCAGCTTGACAAAGCCCTCGGATCCTATTAAAGCGAGGAAAGATCCCTTCTTTGGCAAAGCCTCGGTCTGAAGAACTGAGTAGGCAAAGTCCAGATTTTGAAGAAGCGACTCGGCGAAGCCCCAATCTTATAACCTCGTTGTCATTAGCAGAGTCCCAATCTGATTGGTAATGCAAAGCAATCCTGAAAATAATCTGACAAAGATCGAATCTATCTCGTAGTGAAAAACCCAATGTGGACCCAAAGATGACTATAGAAGCCCCAGCTTGAAGAGCTGATACAGGAGAACCTGGGAGAACCGCTTAGCAAGCCCCAGCGTGAAGAAATTCAGAGTAGTCTTACAGAGGAGGCACCCATCTTTTCAGACCTTAGTCAACCAGTCACTTGGACAAGACTCAGAAATGTTTACTTGCAGGGGCATATCTTTTGAAAGGTGGTAATGTCTCCCGAATTTGTGTATGACACTCTCGCTTTAGGTTTGACTCTTTTGAGAGAGTATAAGCATCACAAGGTGTGGAAAAGTGTATGGAAGCCCCTGCTGATAGAAAGACAGTGTTTGGCTCTATTTCCCTATGATGGAGAGAGAGAAGACTTGTCGAGACACTTGAAAACTTGTCTTATTCATGATGATCACAAGGCTGCTTAAAACCTTTTGTTAATGTTCGGGTTATTCAACTCCTAAATCTGATATGAACAAATATTTTGATTAATCACGAGGAGAAAATCAGCTGATATCGAGAATCAAGCTCGGAAGAACGGAAAGTGTATAGGGACGATCCTTGATGAGACCGGATTTTTTTTTTTTTTGAGATTTGTTTGTGATTTCGACCGGACCATTTCTGGTTGCCTACGTTCCCTCCATTATGAAGAGCTCAGGTCGCCGTAGTTCGGGCTTATTCCGAATGAAAAGAGAACGAATGTTGAAATTCGAGGGTCTGAGGACCTTAGGGGATTTTGAGGATTTGGAGGATTGAATAACATATCCCCTTAGAGTGTCCATGAAAGACATGGATGCGAAGCCCCAGTGGGACATCCACGGCAAGTGTTTGTGGAGTAGAAATGAATTATGCTCACATGAAATGTCGAATGAATCATATTTGAATTTGCACAATCTTTGATTGATGATTTCGAATCAAGATGGATTAGATTCCAATTTAAGCAAGCAATGAAGCATTAATTTGATTTAGATCTTAAAGATATTATGATGAAATTGCTATCCGATAGGAATTGCAGCTGGGTTTCCGGGCTTCGATCGGCCATCGGGTGATTTGGGAAATTGTGACCTCTTAAGATGAGAGGTCGGCTGGGCCTTTTACTGACTGGACCTCTAAAGATGAGAGGTTGGCTTGTAGGGATGTGTTTGGAATTTCTATGGCGGGGAAGATTGATTGCCTCTAAGAATGAGAGGTCAAATTTTGACTTTGGCCAAAGGCGAGGGTAATGGTAATGGGAGTGTCCTCTAAAATTGAGAGGATGGCTTGGGGTTGGTTTAAGGTAATGATGAGAGGAAGTCCAAGCTATCGAGAACTTTTGTGAACTTGCGGGAATTCGGGCTCTTTTTTTGATCATTGGAGAGCCTTTTTTTTTCTTTTCTTTTCTCTTTTTTTTTTGAAGGCTTCGTGGGGAGCTTGGAATTATATCCGAGATTGTGAGGATTTTAAAAATCATTCTTTTGAGAATTCGGAAGGCCTCTTTGAGGAATTGAGAATTATCTTTCCTTCCTTCACAACTTGAACGTTTTATGCATCGCCGACTCTCGAAGCTAACTTCTTTGGCGTTGCTTGGACTTCTCTCAATAAGGAGCAAAGGTGATGGCTAAACAGGGTTTCAAAACATGCCGATCTTGAAATGAAAGGGTAGTGTTTAGTGAGGGTGAGGTAATGGCTTCCCTATGGGTGAAAGGCTTCAACCGCAATCCCTACCGGATGACCTAAACGAGATTAAGTCTTCATTGCTTGCTTAAGCTTTAAATGAAAAAAGATCCATGCAAATTCATCGAGCAACGAGATGATGATGATGAAAGGGATGTGAGCATATGAGATGCAAGATGGGGAGTTGGTAAGTCCCAATTTGAGAAGGATATCAATTGATTTTCTCACTTCGATTAATTTAAATATTAATTATTTCGAAGAATTAGTGGTTGAGCAGCACAAGTGATCATTTTGGATAAAACCATTTCAATTAAGTGTAACGTGGGTGTGAAAGTGATGTCTCGAGTCTAGCAAGAAAAGAAAAAGACTTATATAAAAGTTAGACATTTAACTACTATGTCCAAAATGGACTACAACGACAAATGTCCAGGAAGGACTTAGGTGAAAGAGAAGTACTAGAACCTACGAAGGTTGACTTAAAAGACCATTTTAAAGATAGGTAGCCCCTAGTCTAGTCGTTCTTTGCTGTTGGACCATGCATCTACTCTTCGACGCTGGAGATGGGGGCTATTGCAGATCTTTCCATCAGGATTTCTTTGGCAATCTCTTGTTTAATCCAACCATTTTCATCGTCTGCGATGGCTGGTTCACCGACCTCACAAAGGGGCGAGTCAAATTCCATTATGCCCACAAGTCTTGGATCACCAAACTCGACCATGTTGACATTCGGGTTGTTGTTTCTAGGGAATGGGTTACTGATAGTATTGGGCCCTTCAGGCACTTCTAACCTCCCTTGCTCAATCAACCCTTGGATTGCCTTTTTCAAGGGGACGCAATCATCTGTCAGGTGCCCGTGGTACTGATGAAAGGCACAATGCTTGGAAGTATCCAGAGGAGCATTGGGGTTTCTAGGCTGATAATTTTCCAAAGGCCGGAGCAAACCTTCTCTCACCAAACCTCTGAAGATATCACTCAAAGGCATCCCAAAGTTTCTCAAGTCTTGGAGCCGGGATCTGGATGCATCAGGTTTCTTGGGAACAAAGGAAGTGGCATTGTTACAGTCCTGTCCCGCGTAGCTGATCGCCTCTTTGCCTTTAGCGAAAGCGAGAGTAGTGTTGGAGGGAGGAGCCCGATATCCGTAGGCAGGTGCAGCAGTCGGCTGCTGATTGTAAGCCTTTTCAAACTTAGCCCCGGAATTAACCATTGCACGCAAGTCAGCGTAGGGGAAGTGGCTGAGGGAAGCTCTCAAATGCGGCTTCAAGAATGACTGAAAGATGTCTAACTCAAGCTCCTCGTCGAGGGAGGAATGGCCATTTCACCGAGCTTTAAGTTCCACCTCTTATAGAAATCCCCAATATTCTCATTAGTGGCGCCGCATCGTTGTTTGCAGTGTCAACTCGTTTGTTTCCCATTCCAAGTTGGCTTTATACTTATCTCGTGAAAGTACCGGTAATCTGTTCCCAAGTAGCCCTAGCTTCAGCCGCAATCGGAAAAACCATTTCAAAGCCCCCGACTTCAAAGAGAGACTGAAGTAGTCACCAACCGCCGGTTTGTGCTTCCACTTAGCTTTCATTGCCAAAGTGTAGGTGTCCAAGTGAGTTTTAGGGCACGCACTTCCATCAAACGATTCGATATTGGGCATCACGAACATGTGAGGCGGGGGTACAATTGAGTCGGGATCTCGTAGGCCGAAGAGCAATGTTCCTTTTGACGGTCAATTCAGGCGATCTCGCGCTTTCATTTCCTTGTGTTGCTCCATAAACCAAGCCAATTGGGGATCCAAAGGTGGAGCGGGAATGCCTGAGCCGATATTTGAGCTAGGAAGAGGACTAGCTGTTGGTGGTGCATTGGTGGAAGGAATACCATATCCCGGAGCATAGGTGAAAACCTGTCCTTGGCCCAAATTATCCTGGGGAGTGTAGGTAGGAGCTTGGGCAAAGGGATAGAACCCAGCGACTTGCTGTTGGCTTCCGGTCGACAGAGAAGATGGGGGCAGATCTGAGGTAGCCAGATGGCTTGGATTTCCGGAGTGAGGCCCATAAGTAGGCTTAAGTGCGGGCTGCTGTCCCTGGTTGTTGAATTGCATGGCTGGCTGAGGCGAGGGTGTATAACCCGGGGGGTACTGCGGTCCTGGTGATTCGGATGACACAGGGATGGAGGCTTGGTAACCCATAGAAGTCTGAGTGAGGAACGGATTTGTGTGAGGAGCAGCTGAACTAGTACTGTTCTGAGGAGGGGCTCCTGACTGTGGCCGGAACCAAGTTGTGGCGGCATTTCGAACCGTGGCTATTCTTTGTGAAGGTCCGGATTGATCGGTTCCGAACCGAGGTGGCATTCCAATTTGTTGGGGCATTCCGAGATAACCCCCACCATGAGAAGACATTCCGCATCGGCTTTGTCCCCACCGAGGGACCGCGAACCGGTTTGTGCCGTCTGCCGCATGGATCCAAAGTGATCTCGTGGTCGGGGGCCGGGCTGACCTGAAGACCGAGGAGAATGGGTTCTGGTAGTGGCACCATAGGAGGTGGGTGGTGGCATCCTGGTGTAGTCAGGGCGACTGAGAGTGGGGTTGGCATCCTCGTCTTCTTCCACGGTGAAGGTGCCATCGGGATTGAGGCTGGCGGCCAAACCGTGGCTCTTAATAGCCTCCATAAGGCCGTGCTCGTGCTTCCCGTCGCACTCTCATCTCGTTTCGGCTAACCGATTCCATTGCGGTTCTGTTTGAGGAGTCCCGGAGGCGGAGTGACGTTGTCCCCTCGTTACTAGCCGATGCGACATTCGAAACCCGGAGTTGAAACAAACGGTGAAGCCGACGATGCGCTTGACTCTTCCCCAACCGGATCAAACGGTGACCCGGTGCCCGAAACCAAGCTTTGTGCGGAGCTGCGGGGGAAAGACACGAGGGTTCAGATGGTGGGATTTGAAGGAAGGTAGGTGTTTGGGCTTAGGGCTCATGCAACATGCGATTATTTGTTTAAATTTAATTAAAACATGTTTTATTAAACCTAATCGGTTGGAAAAGATTGCTCTTCTTTTTCACAAACTACTCTGGATCCTGGATCAGTGGGCCCCGTCACTACGTCTATAAGCCCCTCGTATTCCACCTGTATTTCGACCTCCCAGGGTGGACAGCCCCGGGCGAGGGTCCTATAGGGCAAGCGGGTCCCACCGACCGAAAGAAAAACGATCCTAAAAGTCTGGCGGGTAATCGAGTCTTAATGAGCATTCGATGTAAATTACGGACAAAGCTGACGTCAAAAGTCAAGATCATGTCCGAGGGCTTGACGAAAAGTCGGCATGATTTGGACTGATAAGCGTCCACAATTGATCTTGACTTGTCGTCAGTTAAGCCGTAATTAGGCATGGAATAATCATTAATCCTTGATGACTTAGTGTCAATGCTGGGAGTCAGTGTATAATTTGTGCCAGTCAGAGCCGAAGTCAAGGCGCCGGTCAATATCTTGGTCAAAGTCTGCGGCGGAAAACCGGCAGAACTTCGACTGATTAGGGTCCCCGAAAGATATTGAGTCGGTATGCCGACAAAGGCTTGAAAGGAAAGGTCTATACACAGACAGGGCATGACACAGACCAGACTAAAAACCAACCGGGTCTCGGACAAAGTGTGTCACGGACAAGTGCATGGTCGACACGAGGCTCCGTGGGATGTTTGGGTAGTCCTGTGCTCGTCCGAGAGGCGTAATAAGACCAAACGGACCGCGACAAGGATTTCCCCGGGTTAGGGACGTAGTGTGCAGTGTATGGTCACGTGCGCGTAGTGTGCAAGCAGTCTATTTTCTTTTCTGAGTAAAATAGAATTTTTTTTTTTTATGTGTCTTAAAAAGCATGATGCATGATTTTTTTTTTTTTTGAAAATTTTCTTTTTGATAAAAAATTTTTTTAAAATCCTTTTTTTTTTGAAATTGTTTTTTTTTTTGAATTTTTTTTTTTGAAAACAAATGAACACATAAGCACATAATCACAAAAAATGCCAACAGTTAGGGACATTATTCCGACAGTCAAAATTTTGACTTTCTCCGAGGCGGCCAAAATGACACGAAAATGTGCAAACCCGGAACACACACACATACACAAAACAAAGGATTTTCAAATGTCGGGACGGAAGCTTGACCCTCAAAAGTTTTTCTTTTTTTTTTGAAAAGATAAAACTTGTTAATTCCCCAGCGGAGTCGCCACTGTGATGTACCCGATTTTTTTTTTGTGAAAATCAAAACGGAGTCGCCACACCATTTTTGTTTTAAGGGCCAAAACTTTGAAAAATGCCCGGAATCAAGAGATTCGAGTTCGGAGGTCACGTTACGCGCCGGGAAGGACGTTAGTGTGCACCCGGAACGCCTCGTAAAACGAGTCTTCCAAACATTCAAAATCCTTTGTTGTGTGTGTGTGTGTGTGTGTATGTATGTTTTGGCCAAAATAAGTTGAAACTGAGGAAAGTAAAAATTGGGAACTTTTTTTAAGACTTTAAACTGATCCCATGAATTTTTGGATGATTTTTGGGTTGAGATTTGGAACTCAAAAGATTTTTGAAAGTTGAAAACCATTTCTGCCAGAATGAAAAAGGCAGTTGACCCTTGACTTTGAAATGGACTTTAGGGCTTGAAAGCTCCAGAATCTGGGAAAATTCCGGGAATGAAAGTTGCTTAAAACACCTTAAATAGGGTTTCTACGAAATAATTTTCCATTTTGAATAAGATTTGAGGGGTCAAATCCTTCTGTAAATCTCAGATATGAAATCTGGATTTCCAGAAACTGATGAACTAGCCTCTAAAAGAAAATTTGAAAAAGGGAGTTTTACTCACGCAAAAAATAAAGTAAAAATATGTATGGAAAGACCTGTATGTTGGCTACAAAAAGTACTTTGTATTCAACACCAAATTCCAAGTTTATCAATGTCCAAAAAATTAGACCATGGACTGAGTTCTGAGAAAATTGCTACTGGACAGCAACTTCTCAAGAAAGAAAATATGATTTTAAAGGGGGTTTTGCATCCATGCTTGTCCCCATTTCCCTAGGTTTTGGTTAGTGATCACTTGAAATTTTAGTGGTGAATCAACTATACCAAACCATCCTTGGGGTACATTAGGACTAAGCACTTCATTTGCTTGGGGAGGGGAATTTTGTAAAGATGAATTTAAAGAGAAAAATCAATTTAGAGATTTAAAATGTAGACCATTTGAGATGGTCATTCATGAAGATGAACTTCAAGATGACCATCTTGGGTCAAAACATAAGTTAAACTAGACATCAAGTAGATCCAAGTAAGAAGAACAAGATGAACAAGAAGTTAAAAGAGAATTTTAGGGTTTTGAGAAGGAGGGCTTTACAAATGGTGACACCCTATCTTCCTAGGCTTGGAATTTGACTTGAGGAGTATCAAGATTTGGTGTTTTGGATTTGTGTTTGGGTGGATTCAAGGCTTGGATGTGTTTAGGGTTTGATGATAGAGTTGATTAAAGAGAAAACAAGTAGATAACACTTAAGTCCTCTATGTTTTCTCCCTAATCTTCCTCTTGAGTAGTGTTTTAAGCTTGAGCTTGGTGTGTTTAAGAGTGATTTGAGAATGGTTGAAGTGAAATTGGGAAAGGTTCAAGAGAAAATGGTGGCAATCTAAGGATTCCCACTGTTTTCTCTCTATTTTTCGCCAAAATACAGCTTCTGTGTGCAAAAATGTGTTGTGTAGACTGAGAGAGGAGGGTTTAATTTATAGCCCTCTGTGATTTACATAGATGTCCGCGCGGAGGGGTTCGTAAGCGTGCACTGTTCATCTGCTACAGTGCTGGCTTTTGGACAGGAGGAATATTATTCAAAAAATTACAGCAGTTTGTTTTTCAACTTGCCTAATTCGGATTTTTCCAATTTCTTTTGCTTTTTGAGATTCTTTTCTTGGTTTAACTTTAAATGGCAATGCCCACTTTACCCTTGCTTTGTTAGAAAGGTTAGGGTTTGTTAGAAATGTTGGAAATGTTAAAACTTTCGTTAATTTTCTAACGAAAATACTAACGGCTCAAATTGGAGCACTTACAAAACCCAGGAAGATACTCTTGTTCTTCCTCGTATCAGAGATCCCTGCCAAGTTCTCCACGAACACGCCCAAGCCGGAAGCATACACCAACCTCTTAGGGCTCGGCCTGCCCCCCATAGAGATGTCCGGCAACTGCTGCCACAGCTCCACCACAGCCTCGAGCGACCCCCCAGAGACTTCATCTTTTTGGCTTTCCCAGCCAAAAGCCCCTCATCCTGCAGGTAAACACAGCAAAGGTACGTCAGTCACAATACCAAAGCATATATAAAAAAAAGGGGGGGGGTCCGTCACAAAACAAGGCCCACATTGCACATACTTTTCACTTGTAACCCGTCACAAAACACGGCATGCAGTACACATAATTTTTCCCATGCAGTCCGTCACAAAACACGGCACACACTGTACAAATTTTCTCAACAAAGGGATTAAGCCCTACACGACACATTTTCAAAATTAACCCGTCACAAAACACGACACATATTGCACATATTTCCCCACAAAAGTCTGTCACCATAAACACGGCACACACTGCATTATACATTTTTCAAAAGAAAAGTCCGTCCCTACACGGCACATACTTTCAGACAAAACCCTTCACAAAACACGGCACATGTCACATTTTTCGCAAAATTTGTCCCTACATGGCAATTTTTCTCACAATGTACATACAGAAATAACATAAGGTACAAAACACCAAAGCATGCATTTTCAAAGAGAGGCACTTTATTTTTACAAATAAGAGCTAATCTACACATTTTTGCACAAAAATCACATACCCACAATTTTTACATGCTCAATTTCAACAATTCATCACGAATTTCACAAAAAGCATGGCAAATAACAAAAGCCCCAAATATGCGAAAAACTAAAACCTAGTTCTAGCATTCAACAATTCAAGCAAGGAATCAAGACTAAATTGATTTCTTACCTCCCCGGCGTTCCTAACCCGCCGATTATGCACCTCCGGATTCGGATACAACACATCCGGGTTCTTCGAAGAAGGCACGAAGGAGATGCAATTTCTTTGAAGCTCCATCCTTTGTTCGATCACCTCTTGGCTCCGTTGACGACGTCCCCTCCTTGATCCTTCCGCCATCGCAAGCAATTCAAGCTAAGAAAATGGAGGATTTTGGTGTAAAAATGGAGTTTTCTCTCCTTCTCTCTCGCTGGTTCACGCACTGGAAGAAGAAGAATGAAGGGGTGCCTCAGTTTTAAAGCTGGTCAAAACCTGGGAACTGTAACAATAACCATTGGTCCGTACGGACCTCTTTACATCCCAGGTTGGTCCGTACGGACCTTCTTGCAACCCGTGGCCAAATTACTCCTTTACCCTTATAATCTTTGCCCCTGGCTGTCCAAAGGCCTATTTCAGCAGATTCAATGCAGTTTGGTCCTTAACCCATCAAAACAAGCACCGGCAGTCAGTGTAAGTTCGGATTTCGCCCACTAAATGGCAACGCAACCACCGGCCGTCATCGTAAGCCCGGACCTCGCCCACTAAACGATGAAACAAACGCCAGCACCTCCAAGCACAGATCCCAAGGCACAAAACGCCTCCGAAACGCTAAACGGCAACTCAAGCACCGGCCATCAAAGTAAGCCCGAGCTCCTTCCACAGCAAGTCAAAAAGGGAATTCTCGCAAACCCGTACAAGACCACATATCCCCACCACCGGCCGTCAGTGTAAGTCTGGATTTCGCCCACTAAACGACAACGCAACCACCGGCCATCAAAGTAAGCCCGAAGTCACCTTCTCAACAGAAAAAGCCCATACAAGGCCACAATGATCCCCAACGGATGAACACCGGCAGTCATCGTAAGTCCAACCTTTTCCCCAAATGGATAAAACGCGAGATGTTCGCACCTCTCGCAGTCAAAGCTCAAGGCAGCCATGCCTCCGCAAACCGCAGCCAGAAGACGAATCAAGTCCTCACGCATGACACAACCGCATTCAGAAGACGAATCAAGTCCTCATGCATGACACAACCGCAGTCAGAAGACGAATCAAGTTCTCACGCATGACACAACCGCAGTCAGAAGATGAATCATGTCCTCATACATGACATATCTCCAGCCCGAAAGGCATTAAACCACTCGGTCCGGAAGACCATATAAACCTCCTACATGACATATCTCCAGCCCGGAAGGCTTTAAACCACTCGGTCAGGAAGACCGTATAAACCTCCCACATCACTATTTCCAGTCCGGAAGGCTTTAAACCACCCGATTCGGAAAATCGTAAAATTTCCTTCTCAGGACGCCACCACGTCCTCACAATCGACCTCGGCGGTCACACCACAAACCATCTTCTCGTAAGATTACCCATCTTCTCGTAAGATTACCCATCTTCTTGTAAGATTAACCATCTTCTCGTAAGATTAACCCATCTTCTATTAAGATTACACATCTTAGGATGCCACCCCGTCCTCACAGTCGACATCGGTGGTCACACGACACTTCAGGGCACCACCACGCCCGCATACACTCACAATTTCACGACCTCTGAACTACGACATGGCTTGATTCCCGCTAGGGATACGTAGGAATCCTATCACAGGGTCCAACCATCGACCTACGCGGTCACCTAGGACGCCACCACGTCCTTACCATCGACCTATGCGGTCACCCAAGATGCCACCACGTCCTTACCATCGACCTATACGGTCACCCAGGACGCCACCACGTCCTTACCATCGACCTATGCGGTCACCCAGGACGCCACCACGTCCTTACCATCGACCTATACGGTCACCCAGGACGCCACCACGTCCTTACCATTGACCTATGCGGTCACCCAGGACGTCACCACGTCACTCACAACTGACCTAAACGGACACCCACAGGATATCACACTACCAGAAAAAGGTCGTTTAGCGACGGAAATTTCCGTCGCTAAAATTAAAATTCCGTCGCTAAAAATAATCAGCGACGGAAAAATTCCGTCGGTGGTCCGCCGCTACCAGCCCGTCGCAGTGCTCCGGCGGGTCAATTTCCGCCGCTATTTTTTTCTTTTACCGACGGAATTTAATTCCGCCGGTGAATTAATGGTTACAAATGACGGAAATTTCCGCCGCTATATTAATTTAATTTAATTAAATATTCATTTCGCGGCGGAAATTTCCGTCGCCGTAATAAAAATTAATTTAATTAAATTAATTTCACGCGGAAATTTCCGTCGTAATAAAATTTAAATTGAAATTAAATTATTTCGGCGGAAAATACCGTCTGAAATTATTTAATTTTAATTTAAATTTTATTAGCGACGGAATTTTCCGCCGAAATCAAAAATTAAATAAAAATTAAATGATTATAGCGTCAGAAATTCCGTCGCTGAAATTAATTTAATTAAATTAATTTTTATTACAAGACGGAAATTTCCGCCGCCGAAATTAATTTATTTCATTAATTTTTCTTTCAAGATTAATTTCTGACGGAAAATTCCGTCGCCGATTCTCGAAATAAATTAAAAAAATATTTTAAAATATCAAAAAACCAAAATTTTTTGTACCCGATATAACATTTCAATTTCTAAAACTAAAACTATAAAAACTAAAATTCAAATACCAAATAAGTACCAAATAAAAACTAAATACCACCGTACTCAATTCGGGAGGGGAGAGGGAGGGGGAGGGGGGATAGGGGGAGGGGGGGGAGAGGGGGAAGGGGGAAGGGGGAGAGGGGAGGGGGAGAGGGGTGGAGCGGGAGGGGGAGAGGCGGGGAGGGCTCCCGCGGGTACCAAATGTCTCAAATGTTTACAAACAAGTATAAATTAATACAACAATGTCTAAAAAAGTCCGCAATCAACCTGGGGGACGCTGGGAATTATCCTGGGAGTCCGGGCCGAGACGAGCCATCAACAGCGCCAATTGTCTCTGAGTCTCTGCATGACGTCGATCGTTCTCCTCCCGCATCCGCGTCTCGAACCGCCAAAGCATCCGCAAGCTTTGCCCGCTCGCGCCTCTCCTCCTCCAACGCAGCCTCCAGAGTGTCGACCCTCGGATCATGAAACATGGGCTGGTCAACATTTCTCCGACGGCCGGTCGACGTCGACGGGCATTGCCGCCCGTAATCCCCCATCCCTAACACTCGGGCTCCTCTCCTTGGATGTCCCTGAGAGGTGACCTCCCCGCCAAACATCGTGCACGAAGGGGACGGGCTCGCGGAGAGGCGTTCCATCTGGGAACAACGGCGGCTTGATATGCAAAAAAATAAAACAAACAATTATAATCATATACACAATGTAAGGTACATAAATAAATTTACATATTCAAAATCAAGTCATTTAATGGTAGTTTACTTACAAAGGCAAGAGTGCATCGATCGTCAACCCATTGCGGAGGTTGATCGGGCGCCGTAGAATTCCGAATATGGGTGCTAGCGTAAACATCCACAAAAGTGATATTCGGACCATACTCCCTTTCCTATAAATAACATAAGGGAGATTATTACTTTGAAATTGTATATATAAATGCAACATTTAAACTGATTTAAAAGCATGCATACACTACATTTACACTAAAACTATGGATTTCATAGCATCAACATTGGCTCCCAGCTAACATACGTACATAAACCTATTTAAAAGCATCCATACACTACTACATTTACATTAACATACATACCATGCGGTCGTGATGCTCGGCGACCGTGAGCGTCCCCGGTATGCAACGCCGCCGACCCCGAGGAGCCTCGCTTCTATTGGCCTTGGCCTGCTCGGATGCAAATTTCGCCGCAGGGCGACCCCAATATTCGCAAAATTGAGCAAACACCTCAACGGTCATAAAAGTAGGACACAAGGGCCGTTGTCCCGCCGCGAGCCGAGCAAGATAATAATTTTCTCTTCGTGGTACCTATAAAAAATATGAATATCTTGTAAACATATAATGATGACATTATAAAATTAAAAGAGTATAATCATTGTTAATTAAACTAATTAAGGATAGATAAATATGTTACAAATAAAATCCTTAAACAGCTTGTGAGCCTCAAGCCAAAGAAAACATATCTAGCCGTCGCCTCGCCGATGTCCGGATCCCAATAATATTTAGCCTACAACATATAATGATAACATTACAAAACTAAAAGAGTATAATCATTATTAATTATAACATTTTAATAACAAACTAACATTTAAGTTTTAAATAAAAACCATTAACACATTACCCTAAACTCATCCCACGCATCCTCCTTCGCCTCTCGTGGCAATTTTTTCCAGCTTGGGCCAAAAATCGGTCATTTTCCGAGACCGCCGCATTGCCCGATCTTAGTGCTGGTGGGGTATCCACCTACCCACCGCCAAGTATATTTATACAATAACATTTTAACTTAAATAATGAATTATATATAAAGCAAAAAGGAACCAACTTATATCAAATTAATGAAGAGTTACTTATCGGTCATAAAGTGCCGAGATCCGGACATATATCCTCCCCTCGTAATCTACGGTAGTCTCGAGTACCGGCCCCAGAGGTGGAGCTAGTACTACCGGGCGAGTGAGGGGTCAACACCATCGCTACCGGATCGGGACGGTTGCGCCCCAAGAATCAAAGTGTAAATGGGCTTGGTCCTCTTACCCCCTTTCTACTAGAACTCATCCGTACTACAAGAAAAATATTAAAATATACAACTTTAACAATAGGAAACAATATATTCACAATACATCTAAAACTTTAAAGTTCTAATAATCTAAAGCATTCACAATACATATAAAACTTTAAACTATTAATAATATAAAGCATTCACAATACATATAAAACTTTAAAGTTCTAATAATCTAAAGCATTCACAATATATATAAAACGACGGATATTAAAAATAATCTAAAGCATTCACAATACATATGAAACTTTATAGTTCTAATAATCTACAGCATTCACAATACATATAAAACTTTAAAGTTCTAATAATCTAAAGCATTCACAATACAATTTTAAACTTTAAACTATTATTAATCTTCGTCCCCATCATCATCATCGGACTCGAATTACTACAAAACTCGAGTTCTTCATCTTCGTCTTCTGACTCGATGAATCAAACTCGGTTCCTCTTCCTCTTCCTCTTCCTCTTCCTCTTCCTCTTCCTCTTCCTCTTCCTCTGATTCATCAATATCAATGTGCGCGAGATGACCCGAACGAGGCGGGGAGTTGGCAAATTCAGTAAGATATCCTCCTGGTTCATCAACATTTTGAGGAATATGAGTGACATCATCTAATGGATGATTAGCCGATGAAACGTTAGGTGGCACCGGCATTTCATCCTCTTGATAGGGTGCTTCTAATGACGACTCTGTAGTTGTCGACGAGGGTAGGTTGTCAATCATGCTCCTAGCCTTGGTCATCCAAATGCCCCACAATCCGTCGGGTCGCGGACGAGGGTAGGGAGTCATGTATACCGTTGTGCTTGAGATGCTAAGATGAAGACGTCGTCGCCATTATGTCTCGGACGAGTCCTTTACATCGACGAGGTCAAATATGGCGTGCTTCTTAACACCTCGCACAAAGCATCCCGCCAATCACAATTGAACAAGACAACACCGTTTCTACCCAAATACTCCACCTCGACTACTTCTTTCAGACGCCATAATAATCATTCCCTATAAGCTTCACACCGCTATTCCACGTCAATTTAGAGCCCCGTAAGCTTTGGTATGAAACACATAGCCATTCACGAAATAACCGTTGTATAAATGAACGTTCAAGTACGGAGATGATGCTAAATGTCTTAACCTCGCAGCCTTTGGCATCACCCGGATGTTCAAATATCTATAAGACAATATTGTAACCAATTTAATACAATTTTAAGATTGAATGTTTAAAGAAGTGTATAGAATAAATTTGAATGAAACGAAATATTTACATATTTCCTTAGCCGCTTTGGAAATTCTCTTCTGTCCTAGTTGCGATGAGTTACGGAGATAAATCCCGAGCTAAATCTTCAAACATTCCCGCAATAGGGTTAAACAAGGCATTTCATATGCAGTAATTAAACATGCATAATTTAATCGACGAGGCGTAAAACATAACATCAATGACTTACTTGATATATTCCCAACCTCGTCGCAGCTTAAGCAAGAACATACGTTTCGACCGCGGCAAACTCTTTAGCGGTTAACGTACGCGTACCAACCCGTTTGCCGAGGAACCGACTGTGGGATGAAAATACAGAGATGTTTCCCTTAGACGGAAAACCACCATCGTAATTGCGGCCAACCCTAGTCAATCTCGTATCAACATCAGGAGGAAAATATGTTCCGACAAAGGCAACAATCTCATCTATGATAACAAACTCTCGAAATTGAGGCCTCGACCATGGCCCTATTGCTCATCTTCCTTTTCAATTGGCCTAGATACCTAAAAGTCATTCGTAGATTAAAACATAAATAATGTTAAAGAAGGTATATTGTTAACGCTCAAATTATTTAGAAATAGAATAAATTCAATTACCTCTCAAATGGATACATCCATCTCGTATTGAACCGGACCACCGACTCTAGCTTCGTATGCCAAGTGGACCGGTAAATGCTCCATAGAATCAAAGAATGAAGGAGGAAATATCTTCTCAAGTTTGCACAAAGTCACTACGATGCTCTCCTCAAGCTTTTTCATGTGATCAACACGCAAAGGTGGTCGATGTTAACGCTCGGAAGAACTCACTTAACTCGTTAACGCCACCCGCATATTGTCGTGCAAGAGACCCTCGAGAGCAATCGGAAGTAGCCTATCCAAAGAAAACGTGGCAATCGTGACTCTTCAAACCCCGCACTTTCCCTCCTCTACATTGACACGCTACCAATGTTAGACGCGTAACCATCTGGGAAGCCTTAACTCCTTGAGCCATTTCAGGAGGAGGAGCCTCTTTTCCTTTGTAAGCACGTATTGAGCCATCGGTCCTAACTGGTTTACCATTGACGTCGTATACCAAGTCTAAGGCCGGCGCCTACATATTTCCTTAAGGTCCTTTCGAGCTTTTTCGTTGTCTTTAGTTGTTCTCTTGAAATCCATCAACGTGTTAAAAACATTATCGAATACATTCTTCTCAATGTGCATCACGTCAAGGTTATGTCGAATGAGATTTGTTTTCCAGATGGCAGCTCCCAAAATATACTCCTCTTGGTCCCGTTATGGGAAGTCCCAAACCCTTGTATTTTGGTCTTCGAAAACTTTTTCCCCACCGAGGATCGGGAAATCTAGATACCTTCTCATAGACCGTGTCACCACTTAAACGAATCGGGCCTCATCATGGTCAATCTTGTTCTTTTTAAACGCATTCTTCTGGGTCCTGAATGGGTGGTCCTCCGGAAGAAATTGTCTATGGCAATCGAACCAACATGGTTTTCCAGAGTGCGTGAGCGTGAAAGACTTTGTGTCACTCATACAATACGGACAGGCCAACTTCCCGTGGGTGCTCCAACCCGATAACATCCCATATGCAGGGAAGTCATTAACTGTCCACATCAACGCAGCCTTCATGCTGAAATTCTCTCGCTTGAAAGCATCCCACGTTTCGACCCCATCCTCCCAAAGCCGCTTCAATTCGCCCATCAAAGGTCGGAGATAGACGTCAATGTTCCTCCTGTGGTCAAGCTGGGGCCGGGGATGAATAACGACAAGAACATGTAGGGATCACTCATACACAACCAGGGCGGAATATTGTAGACGGTGGCTATAACCGGCCAACAAGAGTAAGATTTTGCCCCAGGACCAAACAGATTGAAACCATCAGAGCAGATGCATAACCGTATATTTCTTGCTTCGTACGCAAAGTCAGATAAGTCTCATCAAAGTGTTTCCATGCCTCCCCATCACCGGGATGAATCAACACACCATCTTCACGCAAACTTTCCTTATGCCAACGCATTGCCTCTGCAGTAGATTTAGACGTGTAGAGGCGTTGCAGCCTTGGAATCAATCTGGCATGTAACGCAACCGCTTATGTGGTATGTTTTTCTTGTGTTTTGAACTCCCCCTCCGACTTGGCTTATATCTACTTTGTCCGCAAATTGAACACTCTGTCTTCTGTGAATCTTCCTTGTAGAATAGCATGCAGTCATTCTTACACGCATCAATCTTTTTCATAACATAGCCCAATCGCCCAACCAACTTCTTTGTCTCATAAAAGTTTGTAACCATCTTATTCTCTTTCGGCAACATCCGCTTAATTGCTTTCATGATACGATTATAAGCAGCATCGGCTAATATTGCAATCAGCCCTTTATGTTAAGGAGCTCAGCCACGGCCTCCAACACACCGATCTCGCAACCTGGATAGACCTTCTCTTTTGCAGAGTCCATAGCATCAATAAATTTCTTGGCCGCAGGGGTTGGTTCTTGCCGTTGGTTCTCCGACCAATCGAAGGAAGGACCGGCCGCATCCCTAACCATATCTTCCATATTCAAAGGTGGTTCTTCATTGTCTGAATAATAGGTTCGGGTTCGGGAGGTACATGAATATTCTCGGGGATTATTCGCAACATTTGTGCGCAATCTCGCTCACCATGACGGGTCCACCGTTTGTACCCAACTTCAAACCCGTTACGCAAAAGATGTTTCGAGTCTCGATCAAGCTTAGATACTTGACATTACAACACTTGTCGCATGGACACCTAATCTTACCATCCTTATCCATGTGACCGGTTTTATTTAATTGAGCAAATTCAACAAACCCCTTCAACCCTCTATAAAACTCAGGATTGATACCGCGTTGATTCGGCAACTTCCGCTTATACATCCAACTACGATCATCGTTAACCGTACATCACTCCCGCATTGCAATCCATATATTATACGTACACTCAATTTAATCGACGGATGAAACAAAATCGGGATGTTAATAATTATTGGATTTCATAATATATTAACAGCTTTAGAAGTAATTAACGTATTATCATTCCCTAAATTTGAATTACAAACTTAAAAGCAACGATGTATCTTCTTAAAATAAATATAAAGCTTCTAACTCATATTTAACAATATATTAACAGTCTTCTTAAAGTGTCTAGGAACTCGCTCCCGCTCCCGAACTCGAATCTCTACTCTTCCTCCGCCTCGGTCCCCGGAGGTCTTTGGTCTAGGTATGTTGAAAAGCCGCCGAACCTCGTCCCGGCTCGGGTATCGTGTGAGCCGGTGGATATATCGCCCGGTAGCTCTCGCACGCTCTTTCTCGCCTCAAGCGCCTCCCCGCGAGCTATCACTTCGGGATCATTTCTCAAAGCAGCTCTCCGAATCTCCCGTCTCTCATAATCTCGCTGCAATGTCGCCAGTGATTTCATCAGGGTTGCTCTTGGCCTCCATGCCTCTTAATGTCCTACTGGAAGAATAGTCTCCGCCCCAAAACACTCTCGGCGTCGAGCCTCTATCATCACCGTACAGGACCTTGCCGCTCCTCGTACCATGTCGATACTCGGTGGTCGAAATGTGCTACCTCTAGTATGACGGAGTAGTGGTCGTATCGGAAGAAAGCCCTCTAGAAATGCTCGCCAAAGAAATGTGTAGTCCGAGGCTCGCCATAATCATCGGCATTGTATTAGTCGTCAATCGCTTCTCAAAGTCCGAATGGTCCGTCGCGGGTATCCGTACCGTTCCGTCACTAGAGATGGAATGCAAAAGGATGATACATGTAGTCCCTAAGTCGGACAATAATCGACCCGTCCCGAATATCTCTCATAGTCTCGCAATCCCCATGCCGGAATCCAATAGTTCAGGTTTGCGGTCTCATATCGGGCCAAGGCCAACCTCCTATGCCAACTCTCGCAGCGGCATCCTCAATATCTGCGCTGTCCGTCACCCAAGGTAATGCCGTCGCCCCTCCGGCAAAGGGCGAGATCAAGCGAAATCTCTCATACAAACACAATGATAGTAACTGGGCCGCTCGAACCCATGTACTCTGATCCTCCTGGCTAATCTATCAATGCCGTGGTATGTCTCCGCTAGCAACAGCTTGAATGATGTCCATCGCTCCTCGACCAGATTGAATATGCCGGATGTCAACTCCTCGATCACCTCTCGCCGCTCGATGATCTCTAAGGGCCGTAGAGCCGGACACACTCCGATGTAGCCGCAGAAGTAGTGCGCGGGCATGTAATGAGCAACATGAATATATCTAAGGAAGTGGATAGATCAAACAGTCCGGGCCGGTCCGACTCAATCTCGGCTATATGAGTCAAGTCTATGAATCTATCGTCAACGACAATGCCCGATACCCACTGCGATAATCCCAAGAATTCAGATAGTTGCTCCGTAATCGATCGTCCGTCTCGAGGAAATGCCACAGTCCTCGACTCACCACACCGCCAGTGCTCGAAAATCCTCCATCGTTGGCACCGTATCGTTGTACGATAGGGTGAACACATGTCGCTCCGAATCCCAAAAGCACGAAGCGCTCTGAGTGCATCCCAATCAATCTTCCAATCTTTTAGAGACCAGATGCATGGCATGCTATACCTCCTGTCAATAAGTTTCCGGTGTTGTTTTTGGTGAAAGCGCGTGAGTTCAAGAATGTCTTGTTGAAATTGAAACTCGCGGGAAACAATTTCTCCATTGTAATGCTCCATGCTGCCTTAAATTGGGGCTGCTGGGACTTTTACCTATTAATATTGTGAATAATTGTATCAACAAATCTTGAGCTCTAGTTCAAACTAAACTAAAGGATAATGGTGTCCCTACCTAACCACCTACTCTGTCCTTTAAGTGCATGTTTGATAAACCTATCCCATCCCGAAATGCGTGATTACTATTGTGAATAATTTTAAATATTAATATTTAATTCTTTGTTGTAAAATATATAATTTTACAACGATGAATTAAATTAACATTTATAAACAAGATGAGAGTCGTTATCATCCACAACTATCAAAACCCTATCTCAGCTTAGAACAAGAAAGATAGAGCAAATAAGTTCTTGTCAGTTTGAGCAAAGGATTTTCTGTTTAATATAGGTTTTTCAGCCACTGTCCTCCTCTCTAAGAATCTCAAAGATCACGGCCGTGTCTTGACAGCTGTTTTACTCTCTTCACTGGTGATATACGTCACAAGTAAAACAAGGTGATAACACCGGTGAAGAGAAGCGAACTTTCCTCCAATTTTTTCAATCTCCACCTTCCATTTACCCAAGATCCTGACAGAATCTTTCTCATGAGCTGAAGCTGGCGGTGTTGCCCTCAATCTCACGGTTGCACATGCGAAGCAACCGTGAGATTGAGGGCAACACCGCCAGCTTTCAAGCTCATGAGAAAGATTCTGCAATCAGGAT
Organism: Adenophora triphylla var. japonica; assembly: GCA_022495995.1. NCBI lineage: Eukaryota > Viridiplantae > Streptophyta > Magnoliopsida > Asterales > Campanulaceae > Adenophora > Adenophora triphylla. The sequence continues at coordinate 53,995 of JAFEMH010001133.1, read as the reverse complement.
CTCGAGTAAATGGAAGGTGGAGATTAAAAAAATTGAGGAAAGTTTTGTTTTCTCTTCACCGGTGTTATACCGTTACCTTGTTTTTACTTGTGACCGTATAACACCAAAGTGAAGAGTAAAACAGTATTAATCGACAAGAACATGGCCGTGATGTTTGAGATCCTTAGAGAGAAGAGGACAAGAAACCGGAAAACTCTTATTAAAACGTAAAATCCTTTGCTCAAACTCGACAAGAACTTATTTGCTCTATATTTCTTGATCAAAGATGGACGGATTTTGATAGTCGGGTGAGAAAGGCTCTCATCTTATTTATATTTTAAGATGTTAACCACCAACCACAATACCCTAAGGTGCATCTAGGGTGCCAGCATTGATATCAGGCGCTCAAACGTAGGCGATATTACATCACCGTTCGCGATGCCGTCAATCGCCCCAAAATGGGATCTAGAACCATACTAAGGTAGTGTGCGGTTGAATATGTTACATTATTGATACATTCACCCCTTCCTCCCCTTTGACTTTAAAAGACTTGAAAATTAGATATTTAGTAACTTATCTAATTGTTGCATATGTAACATGTTATGTTTATTAAATATGTAACATGTTATATTTACTAAATATAACATGTTACACCAAAGTGGAAAATATCAAGTCTATTGCACAGCATTTGGCCCAAAGATTGAAACTTTAAAAGTAGATTTACTATTATAATTAATCAAAACAAGAAAATCCTCAACCGTAGTTTTTTGTATCTTCTACAAACCGAAGTTGGGGATTTTCTTGTTTTCTCGATTAATTGCTAAATCTACTTTCAAAGTTTCAATCTTTGGACCTAATGCTTGTGCAAAAACTTGAGATTTTCCACTCCAAAGATAACCCCACGGTAGTGGTTGTACGTGATAGTAGTGGGGTGGAAAATATCAAGTTTGCACAAGCATTTGGCCCAAAGATTGAAACTTTGAAAGTAGATTTATTATTATAATAATTAATCAAAGTTTCAATCTTTGGACCTAACGCTTGTGCAAAAATGATATTTATATATATACATATATGTATATTTTTATTTTAATTTTTATTAAATATAACATGTTACATATTTGATTATGAGTACGGTTATTTATCGTTTTCTTTATAAAGTGGCATATGTTTTCTTCTATTCGTTAATATTACTAAATATGTAACAAACTAGGATACATAAACCGTATCCTAATTTGTTTCATATAAGGTGCATCTAGGTGCCAGGATTGATTTCAGGCGCTCAAACGTAGGCGACATAATCACCGTCCGCGATGCCGTCAATCGCCCCAAAATGAGATCTAGAACTAGATGTTCCTAAATTATTTCATCCACGCTTTTCTAACTTATTTGTTTGTAATCGAATATTACGTTTTTAAATTAATTATTACCACCATTTAGATTACGCATTATTCGTTTTTTCTTTAGCTCTTTATCAATTATTTTTGTGATTTTCATAGATACTCTTTATTCTCGCTTATGGTTCTCAAAGCACATTTTATGATTTCAGGTACTACACCTTAAATGTTGGTTTACTTATTTACGCGACACGTATATACGTAAACCGTATCCTAGTTTGTTTCATATAAATGGATTTACAAAAATTTTAAAAATGTCTTTGACTTCGTATGCTTTTCCTTTAATGCCCTAATATGTATCCCGTATTGGTTTCTCTACCTCATCAAAAAAAAAAAAAAAAAATTGATAAGAAAAGAAGTGTATATATTATCTCTACCTCAACAATTAAAATCTAACTCGTCAATCACAAACTAAGTTCCCTTATAACACGGATGTTGGGAAAGTTAGGAAGAAATCCCCTCATAAGTCTTAACCAAACCATGAACAACTCTATTTCGCACAAAACAAATTTCAACTAACCAAAATTTTTGGTATACCAACCTTCGGTATAACGAAAGTTTGGTACGGTACTACCGCATGCATTATGCATTTTGGTTGGTACACGGTATACAAATATGAGTTTGGTTTGTGTACCGTGTACCGAGTATATTTTTATAAAAAGCATATCATAAAGCCCTTACCTTTATCGCTTTAGGTCATTTAAGACTCCCTTACCTAGTACGAATATTGTACCAGCCTTTATAATCATAGAGGAACCACTTCCATACTAAGTTGCTATGTTTACACACTTGCAACTTAATACTAAACTCACCCTGCCAAGCCTTCACAATAGCATGACATATACTTAACAATATAGAGTACAATAATCCAATCATATGGTATTTATACTCTTACTCAACAAAATAAACAATGCTACAATTATTTCACTCCCTATATGAATCAATAACTATATAGAGGTACCCCACGTAGAGGTGCAATATATTAGGCACTATAGAGCAAATAACCCTAAATAGGTCATCACGTAGGGGTACAATAATATATAAGTAGCCCTACGCCATCACAATACAACATTAAACACTTTCCCTTTAGGGTTCAAGTTCAAAACCAAGTTTTATAACATTTGGTTCAAGTTTTATAACCGCCTCTCAAGCATTTTTGAGACATTATTTATGGACCTTATCAATATCCTTTTGGCCCAATTCAAACTCCATTATATAGTACTAAAGTTTTACTAAATACAGGATCAAAAAGTGTTCAAATCCGAGTTGTTTAGCCTAGGTTCCCAATGCCTCAAACATGGACCAAGGCTGCAGATTGAAATAATACAAGTGCTGAAACCGCCTTCTAAGCAACTTTGGATCAAGACTTAAAGCTCTTGCAAACACCTCTTTGGACTAATCCAAGTTCTACCATGTTGTACTAAACTTGTACTAAAAGCCTAGTTAAAGAGTTATTAAATCTATACTCATTAACCTAGGTTAAACAAATTTTGCCGAGTTGCTCACTCAAGGCAGATTTTTTCCCTTCACCTTACCGCAAAGCCATTTGCAAAGCAGCTTGAACTACCCGTTTTGGGACTCTATAACCTCCCTATAGCACCAATAATATGTATAAAACATGTTTAAAAAACAATTATAAACAAATCCACACCAAGAATTCAAGCCATGGCATGGAAATTGTCAAGCTCTAACCAACCCAATTGCTTTTCTATTTGCAAACCCCAAATGATGTTTCAAAACGTCATTTAAAAAAAAAAAAAAAAAAGTAAAATTAATACAAAATTACAACTTCATGGAACACACGCATACACACACGTAAACACTCGCGTACACCCAAAATTCATGGTTGAGTACAGAGAAGAGAGAGAAACACGGTGAGAAATCGAAACCAACTAAAATTCACAACAAATTAACACCCTATCCTCGAATTAGAACTACTTATGTGAAAGAAATCGAAACATTTACCTTGATTTGATTAGAGCAAGAGAGAGAAACACGGTGGAGAGGCGGCGGACGGATCCAGACGGCGTGTGAGAGCTCGAGCGGACGGTGAGGCGACGGCGATGAGGCGACGGCGACGAGGCGAGCGATGAGGCGATGGCGATGAGGAGATCGGCCGGCGGCGTGAGCTTCTTCTTCTAGGTCGCCGCTTCGTCTTCAAGGTCGGGTCACAGAGAGAGATGAGAGATAGCGGGAAGAGAGAGAGGGAAATATTTGGCGTAATTGATTTCGAGAAATAAACTCGTGTATTTATAATTTCCACGACGGAATATTCCGCCGCTAAATATTAATTATAGCGGCGAAATTAAATTCCGACGCTATAATTAATATTTAGCGGCGGAATATTTCGTCGCCGATAAATCCGACGCTAAACGATACGTACGCTCACCCGGATCGATGACATGGCACTCCCACCGACGGTAATTTCCGATGATTTTAAATTCAGCGACGGAAATTTCCGCCGCTATAATAATAATAATTATAATAATAATAATAATAATAATAATAATAATAATAATAATAATAATAATAATAATAATAATAATAATAATAATAATAATAATAATAATAATAATAATAATAATAATAATAATAATAATAATAATAATAATAATAATAATAATAATAATAATAATAATAATAATAATAATAATAATAATAATAATAATAATAATAATAATAATAATAATAATAATAATAATAATAATAATAATAATAATAATAATAATAATAATAATAATAATAATAATAATAATAATAATAATAATAATAATAATAATAATAATAATAATAATAATAATAATAATAATAATAATAATAATAATAATAATAATAATAATAATAATAATAATAATAATAATAATAATAATAATAATAATAATAATAATAATAATAATAATAATAATAATAACAATAATAATAATAATAATAATAATAATAATAATAATAATAATAATAATAATAATAATAATAATAATAATAATAATAATAATAATAATAATAATAATAATAATAATAATAATAATAATAATAATAATAATAATAATAATAATAATAATAATAATAATAATAATAATAATAATAATAATAATAATAATAATAATAATAATAATAATAATAATAATAATAATAATAATAATAATACATACATACATACATATTACATAATAATAATAATAATAATAATAATAAAAATAATAATAATAATAATAATAATATTATTATTATTATTATTATTATTATTATTATTATTATTATTATTATTATTATTATTATTATTATTATTATTATTATTATTATTATTATTATTATTATTATTATTATTATTATTATTATTATTAATAGCGGCGGAAATTTCCCTATACCCTATGCCCTATACCCTATACCCTATGCCCTATACCCTATACCATATACCCTATGCCCTATGCCCTATGCCCTATGCCCTATACCCTATGCCCTATGCCCTATACCCTATGCCCTATGCCCTATGCCCTATACCCTATATCCTATACCCTATGCCCTATACCCTATGCCCTATGCCCTATGCCCTATGTCCTATGCCCTATACCCTATACCCCTATACCCTATACCCTATGCCCTATGCCCTATACCCTATGGCCTATGCCCTATACCCTATATCCTATACCCTATGCCCTATACCCTATGCCCTATGCCCTATGCCCTATGCCCTATGCCCTATACCCTATGCCCTATACCCTATACCCTATACCCTATGCCCTATACCCTATACCCTATACCCTATACCCTATACCCTATACCCTATACCCTATACCCTATACCCCTATACCCTATGCCCTATACCCTATACCCTATGCCCTATACCCTATCCCCTACGCTCCTATACCCTATGGCCTATGCCCTATACCCTATATCCTATACCCTATGCCCTATACCCTATGCCCTATGCCCTATGCCCTATGCCCTATGCCCTATACCCTATACCCTATGCCCTATACCCTATACCCTATACCCTATACCCTATACCCTATACCCTATACCCTATACCCTATACCCCTATACCCTATACCCTATACCCTATACCCTATACCCTATACCCTATACCCTATACCCTATACCCTATACCCTATACCCTATACCCTATACCCTATACCCCTATACCCTATACCCTATGCCCTATGCCCTATACCCTATGGCCTATGCCCTATACCCTATATCCTATACCCTATGCCCTATACCCTATGCCCTATGCCCTATGCCCTATGCCCTATACCCTATGCCCTATACCCTATGCCCTATGCCCTATGCCCACGCCCTACGCCCTACGCCCCTATGCCCTATACGCCTCTATGCCCTATACCCTATGCCCTATACATGCCTATACCCTATGCCCACATGCCTATACCCTATACCCTATACTCCTATACCCTATACCCTATACTTATACTCTATACCTATACCCTATACCCTATGCCCTTAGTGGTTTAGGGTTTAGGTTTAGGGTTTAGGTTTAGTGGTTTAGGTTTAGACATAACACTGGAGATTATTGTCTCATAAGTCATAACTAATTAAGATATCCGTAAAATAAAGACCCACATCATTACCGCCGAGCACACCGCACTCTCTCGGCCCCCACCACCGTGCATGTCATCATCTACATCGTAAGCTTCAATGTTGACATCGTGAAGGGTTGTCTCCTCGCACTCATCAAGCTCCATATCTCGTCTTCTCGCGATGAAGGCTTAGGAGGCAAAGACACCCTCTGTGGCCTCGCATTGCCTCTAAGTCAAGGAATCTCGGGAAGTCGACCGAGAAATGGATGTATAATTTGCCCCTCATGAATGGTCTTTGGTACATTGGCATCCCTTCGTCATTTATTGCCTTGAATTGATCGGCTTAACAACTTCTCCAGGTTGGGATTTGATGAGGAGCCGTCGTTATCTAGATGAGTCAAGATAAATTGGAAGCCACATAATGCCTCGCAAGGGTCAACGCGTGCTCAACAAATATGTCATCAACCTTTCGCTTGAACTTTGGGTGCTCTTTCTATTGTAGTACAAAGACTATGTCTCCAGTAAGAGTGTCGGTGGTATAGGGTGTATAGGGTATAGGGTTTGTGGTTTAGGGTTTAGGGTTTAGGGTTTAGGGGTTAGGGTTTAGGGTTAGGGTTAGGGTTAGTGGTTTAGGGTTAGGGTTTAGGTTTTATGGTTTAGTGGTTTAGGGGTTGTGGGTTAGGGGATATAAGAATTGCAAGGGTTCTTGTAGCTATTCCCAAATTGGTAAATTGCATACAATTTTAAAATTTTTATCCAAAATAAAACAAAAACAAGATTAGTCCAAAATTAGGAAACTAACCAACTATTAGACAACACTGAGATTATTGTCTCATAAGTCGAACCCAGATTCGGACCTGCACAGAAGGGAGAGAATTGAAATGTGGAATTACCGAAATTAAAGATGAAATAGCACCAGGGTAAGAGCGGCTCGATATTTGTTTTTTTCAAATTCAATTCTGGAGAGAGATAGAGAGAGAGGATGGGAGTGAGGGATTTAGAGGCTAGGTGTCCGATTAATTTGGTTTGAAAGTTTGAATTGGATTATCTCGCTTGTTGTTCGTTCGGAAATTTTGAAATTTTAAATGAGCGCCGGTAAGAGTGTCGGGAGCTTCATCGGCTTCTCCTGGGAATGTAATTTTCTCGTCCATTTTGCATACTCCTTCTCCACAACCACTTCCAAGACCTTCTTCTCCCGTACAACCATTTCGCCCTTGCATTGTGGGTAGCGGTCTTTCTCTGGAAATTTTGAATTTTTTTTTATTAAACACCGACGGAATATTTCCGTCGCCGATAAATAAAAATTATTAAATTATCGGCGGCGGAAATATTCCGTCGGTTTTTATTAAAAAAAAAAAAAAAACCATTTAATTTCACCGTCGGAAATATTCAGTCGGTGTAATATTTCGAAAAGAAAAATAAAAAATATTTTAATTTCAGCGTCGGAATATTTCCGACGCTGATAATTAAAAAAATAAAAAAATGATATATTTTCACCGGCGGAATAATTCCGTCGCTGTTAAAGATTTAGCGGCGGAATATTCCGTCGGTAAATCAACCGCCAAATTAGCGGCGGAAATAAACGAATATTCGAGGAATATTCTTTTTAGCGGCGGAATTTAGCGGCGGAATTAAATTCCGTCGCTAAATTTGACGCCAAAATAATTCCGACGCTAAATACTATATTCCGTCGCTAAATAGCGACGGAATCTGTCCGTCGCTGTTTTTTCCGTCGCTAAATGACCTGTTTCTGGTAGTGTCATCACATCCACACATAGAGTTTTAGTCAGAGGACATCTCCCGTCCTTGTGCAGAACAACACTCACCCACACACGAACTACGACTAGGCTTGATTCCCGCTAGGGATACGTAGGAATCCTATCACAGGGTCCAGCCAACTGACCTAAACGGTCACACAACAGGACACCGCCATGTCCTCACACACCGACCTACACGGTCACTTCCTCTCCCAGTACGCGATCCAGATTAGGACCCTTATCTTATCGACGACCCCACTTCCTCCGTAAGTGACGTCGTCGAGGGGCTTCTGTAAGTACCCCAATATGGATCACCCTCTTCCGAGCATATAGGAAACACCGCAGACTCACAAACGCAGTCTCAAAGACCTTTGACACTCAAAACCCCCAGCCAAATCAAGGGAGGAACCTTTCTGGGATAAAAAGGGACAAAAGGACCTTTTGGGAATTTTTAAGAAATCAAAAAAGCAAATAAGGTCCGTACGGACCTCTTTGTTTCAATGATTACTGAATCCCCTTAAAGTCCAACTTATTCCCTCAAATCCCGGAAGTGATCATTACCCCCCTACATGGTTGGTCCGTACGGACCTTTCTGCATGCAAGGTTGGTCCGTACGGACCTTATTGCAACCAGACATCATCATTTCAGAATCCTCTTAAAGTCCACATTATTCCCTCAAATCGAGGAAAACCAAAAAATTGGATTACCTAGAAGGTTCGTACGGACCTTCTTACACCTAATCTGGCACTATAAATAGAGGGCTCCCCCTCCCTCATTTCACACATCTCCCTCTTCTCTCCTCTCCCTCCAGCCTTCAGGCACCCCTCTAAGACCCTTTGGGGCAATCCCGGCCCCTTTCGGATCCTTCTGAGGCCTTTCGAGCCCCCTCGCGGTACTCCGAAGCCTCTCCGAGCGCTCCCACGATGCTCCTGCGACGCTCCTGCGACGCTCCCGCGCTGCCCCGAGGCACTCTCGAGGTACTCTGAGGCCCCTCATGGTACTCCGAGGCGTTGCCTGGTCTTTCCCAAGGCGTCCCAGCTCTTTCCGAGTCAAACCGGCAACTTGAACGCACGCCGAAACTCTGCCCGAGTGATCCCTGCGATCCCAACGCACGCCGAAACTCTGCCCGAGTGATCCCTGCGATCCCAACGCACACCGAAACTCTGCCCGAGTGATCCCTGCGATCCCAACGCACGCCGAACCTCTGCCCTGTTGGTGTTATGCCCTAGGCCTATGATTGATAGACTTATGTGTTGACATTATTTATTATTATATGAGATGTTTATTATTTGATTATTATATGTTTTGTATATTTGTTTATAATAATCACTGTCCCTAATTATTAAGAGAATAGATTAGTATAATTGTCAATGGATAATCATGTGATGATTATATGCATAAGAGATGCACATTGAAATTATGGGTACTTGTTAGAGAACAAGTGACTGGACATGACCCGCATGAGATTTATTTAATGGTCAAATGTCATACTTAAATCTCATACGGTTACTTCATTTATTTCCTAGACCTGAGACTATCATAACCTTACATATGATGAAAGCCATGTTTGATTTTAGTCAAACGATATCTTAACACGATATCTATAAAGGCTATCATTGGCATGATCGGATTCATGATGGGAAGGATGATAAGTCAAGAAGGAGTTTGTCCCTCGGAAGAGAGATGTTATGCTTGGGCCCCTCGATGAGTGATAATGATGAAAGTGTATGGCCGTACCCCAATATGATTGGAATTATCATTATACTCAAGAATCGAGAAAGCATTGAACAATAACAAGTTGACAAGGACCATGACTTGTGTTCAATATAACATCGTGAGACAAAAGGGATAAATGGAAGTACACCGTTGGAAACGTGAACTCTTACGTTGCATCATTTGGATAGACATAATGGCTTGCTAGAGTCCGCTTATGTCTTATGAGGTTCGATATGATCGAACTCATTGCCAACATGATGTAATCCTATTGGGTCACACACAACTAGAATGAATTGGTTAAACCGGAGGAAGAATGATTGAGAGGCACGTAATCGGCTACTTATGTCACGCGACATATCAAGCCAATGGCTTGATATACCGCGCGACATAATAGGCCAATACGCGTTATTGACAGCCTGTCTCTCCTAATACGATTAGAAGAGGTATTTACACTATTGTAGTATAAATACAAGGGCATCACAAACCTAAAAGCCTAGCCGAAATTTTAAAGCAAAATTCACAATCAAATTCTCTCAATATTCTTCAAGGTTTAGATCTAGCAATCAACAAGAAATTGTTCTTGGATTCATTCAAAGGTGTGGATACCAAAAGAGGGTCTTCGCTCGTTCATCGATCAAGACCTAGAGTTCAAGCAAGTTGAAGAACGAAGTTTGTGATTCAATATCACATAATCAAATCGTTCGATAGCTCAAGACCTAAAGCGTTTCAAGGTTGGTTTAATTTATTTCATTGATATTCAAATTAATTGTATAGAACGGATCCTAGGGCTTCTTGGGTTTTATGTTTTTAATGCTTAATTCCGCCGCGCATGGACCCGTAAAACCCAACAGTGGTATCGTAGCCCCGTTCGTATGATTAAGTTTGAATTAACATGCTAGGTTTAAGATATAAATTGTTTATATGCTTATTGCATGTTTGGTATGTGATAGAATTTTAATTGTTTATGTGAAACAATGTGAAAATCGTTTTCAATTTATGCCGAATTAAATCTCGTAAAAAGGCCGTTTTATGTGATTTAATTGGGCCGTAATCTGTATTGGTTCGAATCTGGAAATCTGTAACAGAATTTGCCTATGTCGTGCGACATATCGAGCCATGTGGAATTGAGTTAACCGGCATGTTAGGTCGCGCGACATATTAAGCCTATGGCCGATGTTGTCACGCGACATAACAAGCCAAAACCAAGTGCACCTGTTTGTTCAATTTTTCTGCTATTCTATGATTGTGTTTACAATCTGATATGTTGATATGAAAATCTGGATGTTATAAAATTGAGTTTATAAGTCCGCGATAGATTGATTCATTGATATACATGATTAATTGATTAAAATATGATTTTAATAATTATTGCAATGTATATGAAAATCTGGATGTTATAAAATTGAGTTTATAAGTCCATGCTAGATTGATTCATTGTTTATGCATGCTTAATTAATTTAGATGTGTTTTATTAATTGTTGCGATGCATGAATTATTTGTTCTTAATTGTTAAGAATTATTAAATTAGATGTTTAGTTGAAACATGATAATTAGTTTCATAATATGTTTAGATTTAGACATTGTAAATTTTGGATCTTATGATTGTTTATGGAAACAAGTCATAAATACGCGAAATTTAAAAGGAAACTGATTGTTTATAAAAGGTAAGGATTATGTTGCCTAATCAGAGTTGATTTCTAATTATGCATGTCTAGGAGAGTTCTGTCTAAGGAAGAGTTGGTACTTAAGAAGTCCTTGCGGCTCACCTATCTTCCTGGGAACTTACCTGGTGCATGATTTTGACTATCTTTCTGATATGCTTATAATCTACCTTTAAAGAACCTTCATTTAACTTTTAAGTTCTTTATGCCAATTCATGATTAAAAACACTTGAGACCATTCGGATAGCTTTGGGTGGGCTTGCCATAGCAAGGTGCTTTGATTCTATTCGAATGCGAGCAAGATGAGGAAATGGTGGTTCCTATACGTTTTAAAGTGAATGAACTTAATTGGGTTATCAAAATGGTTTTGGACCCAAGGCATAAGATGAGATTAAAATATGCCTAGACATATGATGTCTTGAATTGATCTCATAAAAGATCTAAGAGTCATATATGTGATATGATTGATGTTTTCTACCTAATTAATTTAATTTTGAGCGGTTTGCCATAGCAAACTTGAAATTGAATTAAAGTTGGATCTTAGCCCATTAAATGTATATTATGCTTATTTGCATTTGAAGGTGTATAATTTAGTGGGAGCATTTATTTAAATGCACTATACTTCTCATATGATATGTTTACTTATATGTGTTCATATTTTATGTATATCTTTTTTGTAGAATAAATGGCATCAAACAATAATCACTTTTCACCGCGATCCGTCCTGAGAAGGAAAAGTTGGAAGAGAATGGTACAAACTATATGGATTGGATCCGTAGTTTGAGAATTGTTCTCAAACAAGAGGAGAAATCGTACGTTCACCGAACCTATTCCACCCGAACCTCGTCGCCAATGCCGCTAGGGCAATAAGGGAACAATATCCGAAGCACACGCGTGACTCTACGTATGTTAGTTGCCTTATGCTCTCCGCCATGTGCAAGAGTCTTCAAGAATCTTGAGCACTTGGGGACAATCGACTTAAACAATCGGGCGATGGAAATGTTCCAAATTCAAGCTAGGCAAGAAAGGTACAACACGGTTGCATCCTTGACCTCATGCAAAATGAGTGAAGGACAAGCCGTTGGTCCCCACGCTCTCAAGTTAAAGTGGCCACATTGAGCATCTTGAAAGGCTCGGTTTTCCAATTAGCCAAGAGTTGGCTACCGACATAATATCAATTCATTACCTAAAAGTTTTAGTCATTTCATAATGCACTATAACATGGGTGGAATGAATAGAAACCTTTCCGAGTTAGTTCAAATGTTGACTACTCATGCGGAAACCGGTATTGTCGAGAAGAAGACCGATCAAGTGCTAATGGTTAACAAGGGAAAGGGTTCAAGGGTAGAAGTAAAGCAAAGGTTGCTAATCCTAAGGCAAAGGTTGCCAAGCCCAAAGAGGCCTCCAAGCCTAAAGAGGCTAAGCCTAAGTCCCAAGAGGACGCAATCTGCTTCCATTGCAATGATATTGGACATTGGAGGAGAAATTGCGCAAAATACAAGGAAGCACCGAAGAAGAGCAAAGGAGTTGCTTCAACTTCGTGTATCTTTGTTATAGATATATTCCTATCTACTTCTAGTTCTTGGGTATTGATACCGGATGTGGAACTCACATTTGTTTAAATGTGCGGGGTCTAAAGAACGAAGGATGCTTAAGGAAGGTGAAGTGGACCTACGTGTGGGGAATGGAGCAAGAGTTGCCGCATTAGCCGTAGGAACTTATGAAGTTACTTTTACCTAGTGGACTAATACTTGTTTTGAACAATTGTTATTACGTTCCAGCTTTAAGTAGGAATATTATTTCGATTTCATGTTTGGATAATGAAGGTTTTAATTTTCTTATATGTGATAAGAAATTTTCTATTTACAAGAGTGATATGCATTATTGTACTTCTGTTTCATTCAATGGCCTTTATGTTCTTGATATTGAAAATCGTGATAATGATGTCTATAACATTAACAAGAAATATAAACCCAATGATGTAAACCACACTTACTTATGGCATTGTCGTTTTGGCCATATAAACGAGAAACGCATTTCTAAACTCCACAAAGATGGATTTTTGGACTCACATGATTATGAATCATATGAGACATGCGAATCTTGTTTACTTGGCAAGATGACCAAGGACCCATTTACCAAAACCGGTGAAAGGGCGGGCGACTTATTAGGACTCATACATACCGATGTATGTGGGCTCTATGAGTAGCGATGCTAGGGGAGGATTTCGGTACTTCATAACATTCACTGATGATTATAGTAGATTTGGATATGTTTATCTAATGAAACATAAGAGTGAATCGTTTGAGATATTTCGAATATTTCAAAAATGAGGTGCAAAATCAACTTGGCAAAACTATTAAAGTACTTCGATCCGATCGAGGTGGTGAATATTTGAGCCAAGAATTTGTGATCATCTTAAGAGTTGTGAAATCGTTTCGTAACTCTCTCCACCCGAACACCACAATGGAATGGTGTGTCCGAAAGGAGGAATAGAACTTTGTTAGACATGGTTCGTTCTATGATGAGTCAAGTTGAGCTTCCTTTATCCTTTTGGGGACATGCACTAGAAACCGCCGCTTTCACTATAAACAGAGTTCCTACCAAATCGGTTCAAAAGACCCCATATGAGATGTGGCATGGAAGAAAACCTAGTTTGTCTTTCATGAAGATTTGGGGTTGTGATGCATATGTCAAGAAGTTAACTTCGACAAGCTAGCACCTAAATCGATAAATGTGTTTTTGTGGGATATCCTAAGGAAACCAAAGGATACTATTTCTACAACCGAAACGAGAACAAAGTGTTTGTTGCTCGAAATGGTACTTTCTTAGAAAAGGAGTTTCTTCGCAAAGGAACCAGCTGGGAGTAAAATAGATCTCGAAGAAGTTCGAGAACCCGAAAACAACATTGAACCAATGGTAGAAACCGAACCAAGTTCACAAACCGTTGTGGAACCGGTTCAAGATGCACAAGTTCCTCGCCGAAGTGGTAGATCACGATCCGAACCCGAGAGATATGGATTTCTCGTTACGGAAAGTGATGAAGTGGAGTTAATCGAAAATGATGAACCCACTTGCTATCAAGAAGCGATGTCCACTCCAGAATCGGAAAAATGGCAAGAAGCCAAGAAGTCCGAATTACAATCCATGGCTGATAATCAAGTTTGGAACTTGATTGATCCACCCGAAGATGTAAAACCATAGAGTGCAAATGGGTCTTCAAGAAGAAGACCGACATGGATGGGAAGGTGCACACCTATAAGGCTAGGCTAGTAGCTAAGGGATATAGGCGCATTCATGGCATAGACTATGATGAAACCTTTTCGCCCGTAGCTATGCTTAAGTCTATTAGAATTTTACTTGCCATAGCCGCATATTATGACTATGAGATATGGCAAATGGATGTCAAAACAGCTTTCCTTAATGGGAAGTTACTTGAGGATGTATACATGATACAACCCGAAGGTTTTGTCGATCGTAAAATTCTAACAAGGTGTGTAAGTTGCGAAGAGAATCCATTTATGGATTGAAGCAAGCTTCAAGGAGTTGGAATCTACGTTTTGATGAAGCAATCAAGGAGTTTGGTTTTATCAAGAACGAAGATGAACCTTGTGTATACAAGAAAATTAGTGGGAGCGTAGCACTATTTTTAGTGTTGTATGTCGACGATATCTTACTCATTGGAAATGACATTCCCGCACTAGAGACCGTCAAGTCTTGGTTGGGAAAGTGCTTTTCAATGAAAGATATGGGCGAAGCCGCATATATCCTTGGTATCAAGATCTATAGAGATAGATCCAAGAGGATGATTGGTTTAAGTCAAAGTACCTACATTGACAAAGTCCTTAGAAAATTCCAAATGGAAAATTCTAAAAGAGGGAATTTGCCAATGTTGCATGGTATATCTCTTAGCAAGAATCAATGTCCAAAGACTAATGATGAGCGAAAGAGAATGAATGGTATTCTATATGCTTCGGCAATTGGGTCTATCATGTATGCTATGTTATGTACTAGACCCGATGTCTCGTGTGCTCTAAGCATGACGAGTAGGTACCAATCGGATCCCGGTGAACCATATTGGATAGCAATCAAGAATATCCTCAATTACTTACGAAGAACTAAGGATGTATTCTTGGTCTTTGGAGGAATGGAAGAAGATCTTGTAGTCAAAGGCTACGCGAGATGCTAGCTTCCAAACTAACAAAGATGATTTCAGATCGCAAATGCGGATTTTTGTTTATGCTTAATGGAGGCACCGTGAGTTGGAAAAGTTCCAAGCAAAGTACCGTCGCCGATTCTACAACCGAAGCCGAGTACATAGCGGCATCCGATGTAGCTAAGGAAGCGGTTTGGATCAAGAAGTTCATTAGTGATTTGGAAGTCGTTCCAAGCATCGTAGATCCTATTGAACTTTCTTTGTGATAACAATGGTGCCATTACGCACAGCAAAGGAACCAAGATCACACCGAGAGATCCAAACACATACTTCGACGTTTCCACATTATCCGTGAGATATGTGAAAGGGAAGACGTTAAGATATGCAGAGTAGACATCGATGACAACGTGGCGGACCCACTAACTAAGGCTCTCTCACAAGCTAAACATGATGGTCATGTTAGGTCCATGGGTATTCGATACATGGTAGATTGGGCCTAGTGCAAGTGGGAGACTGTTGGTGTTATGCCCTAGGCCTATGATTGATAGACTTATGTGTTGACATTATTTATTATTATATGAGATGTTTATTATTTGATTATTATATGTTTTGTATATTTGTTTATAATAATCACTTTGTCCCTAATTATTAAGAGAATAGATTAGTATAATTGTCAATGGATAATCATGTGATGATTATATGCATAAGAGATGCACATTGAAATTATGGGTACTTGTTAGAGAACAAGTGACTGGACATGACCCGCATGAGATTTATTTAATGGTCAAATGTCATACTTAAATCTCATACGGTTACTTCATTTATTTCCTAGACCTGAGACTATCATAACCTTACATATGATGAAAGCCATGTTTGATTTTAGTCAAACGATATCTTAACACGATATCTATAAAGGCTATCATTGGCATGATCGGATTCATGATGGGAAGGATGATAAGTCAAGAAGGAGTTTGTACCTCAGAAGAGATGTTATGCTTGGGCCCCTCGATGAGTGATAATGATGAAAGTGTATGGCCGTACCCCAATATGATTGGAATTATCATTATACTCAAGAATCGAGAAAGCATTGAACAATAACAAGTTGACAAGGACCATGACTTGTGTTCAATATAACATCGTGAGACAAAAGGGATAAATGGAAGTACACCGTTGGAAACGTGAACTCTTACGTTGCATCATTTGGGTAGACATAATGGCTTGCTAGAGTCCGCTTATGTCTTATGAGGTTCGATATGATCGAACTCATTGCCAACATGATGTAATCCTATTGGGTCACACACAACTAGAATGAATTGGTTAAACCGGAGGAAGAATGATTGAGAGGCATGTAAACCGGAGCATTTATGTCACGCGACATATCAAGCCAATGGCTTGATATACCGCGCGACATAATAGGCCAATACGCGTTATTGACAGCCTGTCTCTCCTAATACGATTAGAAGAGGTATTTACACTATTGTAGTATAAATACAAGGGTACTGTCAAACCTAAAAGCCTAGCCGAAATTTTAAAGCAAAATTCACAATCAAATTCTCTCAATATTCTTCAAGGTTTAGATCTAGCAATCAACAAGAAATTGTTCTTGGATTCATTCAAAGGTGTGGATACCAAAAGAGGGTCTTCGCTCGTTCATCGATCAAGACCTAGAGTTCAAGCAAGTTGAAGAACGAAGTTTGTGATTCAATATCACATAATCAAATCGTTCGATAGCTCAAGACCGGAAAGCGTTTCAAGGTTGGTTTAATTCTATTTCATTGATATTCAAATTAATTGTATAGAACGGATCCTAGGGCTTCTTGGGTTTTATGTTTTTAATGCTTAATTCCGCTGCGCATGGACCCGTAAAACCCAACATGCCCGAACGCAACCTACAATCCCGACGCACGCCGAAACTCTGTCCGCAGACAACCGGCTCCTCCCAAAGCAATCCCGGTCCGTACCGGAACACTATTCCATCCTCAAACACTATTCCCCAGCGGAAGACAAACACGAACCAACATTGGTAAGGCTTCCTACCTACACTATTTCAATACATTTCAATAAGAAGTGTACAATGTAGACATCCGATACAGCATGCATTTTTAAAAGCACATACACATACACACAACAG
This sequence comes from Adenophora triphylla var. japonica, assembly GCA_022495995.1. Lineage (NCBI taxonomy): Eukaryota > Viridiplantae > Streptophyta > Magnoliopsida > Asterales > Campanulaceae > Adenophora > Adenophora triphylla. The sequence goes on along the minus strand of JAFEMH010001133.1, from coordinate 36,669 downwards.
TTAAAGAATATTAGGGGTATCCGAAAGACTCATTTTTTCAAGGCGACTCGGGTGAGCTCTAAGATTCTAATATTCTCTTCCCGAGGAGTCATCTGACCTCCGAACTCAAAATCTCATCACACAAAAATAGTTTATTTTTAAATTGATGCTCTTTTTCAATGTTTTGGGCTTAATAAAAACGGCGTGGCGACTCTACAAAGCGAAAACACGGCGAGACACCTCCCAACTAACGCAAAAGCGGAAAAAGCCAGATGCCGGGGCGCGAACGCGCTGCCTCTCGGATCCGGGCGACTTTCCCGAACGCGACGCAATGAAATTGCGAGATGCCGGGGGCTCCGCGCCAAGCCGGATCTGGGTAATCTATGTATACGGGATACGAAAAGGTGTTTGGAACGATGTTTCGAGGTGGTGGGGGTTGTATTTGATCGAAATACAGAGTTTTCATGCAAAACAAGATAAAATGGGGCTCGGGAGGGGTGAGAACCAGTTTAGGCCGTGGCATTTGGGTGAAAAGGAGTAATTTTTTGTTGTTATAAATGGCTTTGACAGCCTCTGTATTTATAGGTAAAATTTCAGGACGAGTCCGAACGGACTGAGGGTGAAAATCAGGGGGTTTTGTGAAATTTTGAAAATTGGAGGGACTTGCTGGCAATTCTGGATTGTCTACAAAAGAGTCTGGCCGGACTTAGACAGCATACCATGGGTATTTTAGTCTTTTCACACTGATTTTTGATTGATGTTGACGAGGGAGTTGTGGCATGCACGCCATGTGTCCCTGTGACTCACCAGGTTGTGGGAGTTTATGCCATTATCCCCGGTTTTGTCCGTTTTTAAAATAAATGTCCGGAAAATGTCCGAAATGCCCCCGAAAAGTGCGTTTTTCAGGGAAAGTCGTACTTTTACGTGCAAAGACATGTGTTGAGTACGCTTTGACATTGGGAAGCACGGGGCAGTTCCGAGACGTCTCGTTGGCTTGGGAACGGGGAGCTTAACGGGTTCCGGTTAACCTGGAGCGGGCCAGTTGACGGATTCCGGTTAACTTCTAACGGATTTTGGCGATCCGGATTTGGGTACTTACACACTCCCAGCTCATGCGACATGCACAAAAATAATAATAAGCTAGAAACAATTCCTAGGCCAGTCCCCAGAATCACAAATAAATCATTACAGGCCAAATAAAATACTTTGCTATGCCAAATATGAGTATTTTATTACGTATCAAATGTCAGTTACAATAAAAAAAGCAAACAAAAGGAGTCCTACTCCGACTCATCATCATCATCCTCGTCAAACGAGAACCCCTGCATCTCGGCGAACCCGACAGTCACCTCCACATCATCAGAAAACTCGACTCCCTCCTTGATCGAAAGCTCGAAGAAGTCCGAAGGATCAAGCCCAGCAAAAGAGTTGAAGAAGGCTTCCGAGGACGAACCCTCACCCTGCGCACCTGATGGAGAGAAGAACTGCTGAAGGGTATGCGGCCTCCGAGCCCCAGAAGAAGTCCCCGCATCAAAGCTGTACTGCTCCCGAACCGGCACCTCAGGCAGTGGCTCCGGCTTAGCCCTCGAAGAAGGAGTATCCACAGACCTCCTCGAAGGCATCGGCTCGAACGCCGCCAAGATCCATGAAGATCTACAAGACATCTTCCTCAGAAGCTTCTTCATAAAGGCCCTCAACCCCATGTACCACCGGGTGAGCACGTCCAAGGACCGCCCCGAGATCTGCACAAGCAAACAACAAAAGAAATGCTCAGCAAAAGAGATATAATAATACTCGACAAAAGAGAAATACAGAACAAGTTATCAAGATGGAAAAGAGTAAACAAACTCATCGCAACATCTAGGTCGACCCAATAGGCAGCAGGACCATGCTCAGAGATGGGCACTGACACCCTCCTCCTCGAAGAGTCCCCGCGAACATAAGTGAAGTCCGGCCCCGACACCGGAACATCCTGAGGATGCGATGAGCCAGTCCACCTCTCCCTTGCCAACATATGTGGCATCCTCAGCTTCCGCCTCACAAAGGCCGCATACTCCTCGCCCTCCAGGACGAGTTCCTCGGCACTCACGCTGTCCTGGTATTGCTCAAACTCCAGCACGTCCATATCAATAGGACTCATCTTACGGAAGGGCGGATCTCTATGAGCCATAGGAGGCACATCTGCGCCATGTTGCCAGAAAACCCTCTCCCCTAAGTACATGGAGTCTCAAGTAAGACCCCGCAGAAGCTTCCTCTGCCGCATCACCCAGGGGGCACCCTCCAGCTCATCCTCGCCATACCTAGTCCAAGGGTACAACTGAAACCCCTCCGGGCTATTCCTCTCCAGGAATCGCTGCACATCCCTATATGTGACAGTGATCCTCCCTCGGCTCGGCTCGTCCTCCTCTTCCTCAAAGAGCGAGCCCAATATAACATGGCAGGATACCCAAACATGGCCTCATCCTTCCAATCCTATGACTGGAACCGAAAGACCTCATAGCACCACACCTGCAACAAAAAAGCAGATAGCGTTCAGGCAAGAAAAAGAAAAAGAAAAAGAAAAAGAAAAGGTGAAATGATGAAATGCTAACCTACAAAAGCATCTAAACTCATACCTCCAGTGCAAAGTCAAAGCACCCCAGGGAGTTGATCGCGCCCTGGCTGAATCAGTCAAAAGAAAAATAGAGCTCGGCCAAGCCCGCCTAACCCCAAGCAATGTCGCAAACCCTCTTCAAGTCGACCAGACTCTCCAGCAGAGGGAAAAGAATGAAAGAGGCATGATTCGAGAACAAAGTCTCGGAAAGCGCAAACCACAAGAACGAGCACGCCAGCTGCTCCGCCGTCACTACCCCAGTGTCCTGGCTATACACCCCGATGTTGGCGATAATCTTCGCCTCCACATCATGGTACACCATACTAAAATTACCCAGATCTGCTCGCGTGGGCCCCGGTATCTCGCGTTGTCGGGAGGTGTCACTGCATTTGTTTGAAGGAGTCGTCACGCCATTTTTATTTAGCCCAAATCATTGAAAAAAGGCTGGTTTAAAAAACTATTTTTGTGTGATGAGATTTTGAGTTCGAAAGACAGGTTATGCCTCGGGAAGAGAATAGCAGAGCTTACTCGAGTCGCCTCATATACACGAGTCTTTCGGTACCCCTCTTTCTTTAAAAGTTGTGTATGTGTGTATGTGCTTTTAAAAATGTATGTTGAATATGATGTCTACATTGTATGCTATGTATTGAAATGAATTGAAATAGTGTTGGAAGTAAGCCTTACCAATGTTGGTTCGTGTCTGTCTTCCGCTTGGGAATAGTGTTTGAGTGTGAATAGTGCTCCGGGACGGATCGGAATTACTTTAGGAATGTACCGGTGTCTGCGGATAGAGCTTCGGCGTGCCTTGGGAGTGTCAGGTGTGTCCTCGAGCAGAGGTTCGGCGTGTCTCAGGATTGCTAGGTATGCTCGGGCAGAGGTTCGGTGTGCCTCAGGAGTGTCAGTTGTACTCGGGCAGAGGTTCGACGTGTGTCGAGATCGTCGGTTGTACTCGAGCAGAGTTTCGGCTTACTTCGGGATGGATTGGAATTCTCTGGCAGGGCTTTGGGATGGACCGAGATGCTTCGGGATGGACTGAAATGCCTCGGGATGGACTGGTAAGGCTTCGGGAAGCCTCGGGAGTGCCTTGGGGCAGCTCGTGAGCGTCACGAGAGCATTCGGCAGGGTTTCGGAGCAACGCGAGGGGGCTCTGAATGCCCTAGAGGGAACCAAAAGGGACCGGAAGTGCCTCGAGAGGACTTAGAGAGGAGCCTGAAGGCTGGGGGAGAGAGGAGAGAAGGGAGGTGTGAGAAAAATGAGAGGGGGAGCCTTCTATTTATAGGAGTGAAAAATATGCAAAATGGTCCACACGGACCATTTTGCAAAACCAAAATTTTGCTTTTTCTGGATTTAAGGAAATATTGTGGACTTTAAGAGGATTTTGCAATTATGATATTTGGGTGCAAAATGGTCCATACGGACCATTATGCAGGCCAGATATTTTGCGAAATTCCCAAAAAGTCCTTTTGCCTTATTTTATCCCAGAAAGGTCCCACCTTGGTTTGGTTGATGGTTTTTGGGGTTTTTGAAGGTTACGAGTGTTCGGGATCTCGTTTGTGTGAGTCCATGGTGTTTCGCGTGTGCTTGGAAGGGAGTGATTTGGATTTGGGTACTTACAGAAGTCCCTCGATGTTGTCACTTATGGAGGAAGTGGGATTGTCGATAAGATAAGGGTCCTGATCTACATCGCTTGTTGGGAGAGAAGGTGATCGCGTTGGTCGGTTCGTGAGGACGTGGTAGTGTCCTAAAGTGACCGCTTGGGTCAGCTGTGAGGACGTGGTGGTGTCCAAGGTGACCGTTTGGGTCGGATGCGAGGACGTGGTGGTGTCCTAAGGTGACCACTTGGGTCAGCTGGCTGGTCCCTTTAACAGGATTCCTACCTATCCCGTATGGGAATCAAGCCTGATCGTAGTTCGTGTGTGGGTTGAGTGTGTTATCGTATATGAGGATGTGTGATGTCCTCTAACTAAGACTCTGTGCGTGGACGTGTCGGTATCCTGTGGGTGACCGTTTAGGTCAGTTGTATGGACCCTTTGACAAGGTTCCTACATATCTCGAGTGGGAATCAAGCCTGATTGTAGTTCAGAAATGGTGCATTGTCGTGTATGAGGACGTGTTATGTCCTCAGACTGAGGTTATGTCGTTTATGTGGACGTGTTATGTCCTCTGACTGAGGTTGTGTCGTGTATGAGGACGTGTTATGTCCTCTGACTAAGGTTGTGTTGTGTATGAGGACGTATTATGTCCTATGACTGAGGTTGTGTCGTGTATGAGGACGTATTATATCCTCAGATTGAGGTTGTGTCGCATATGAGGACGTGTTATGTCCCCTGACGGAAATGATGTCGTTATGAGGACGTGTTATGTCCCCTGACTGAAGTGATTTCGTTATGAGGATGTGTTATGTCCCCTGACTGAAGTGATGTTGTGTATGAGGACGTGTTATGTCCTCTGACTGAGGTGATGTCATGTATGAGGACGTGTTATGTCCTCTGACTACGGTTGTGTCGTGTATGAAGACGTGTTATGTCCTCTAACTAAAGTGATGTCGTTATGAGGACGTGTTATGTCCCCTGACTGAAGTGATGTCGTGTATGAGGACGTGTTATGTCCTCTGACTGAGGTGATGTTGTGTATGAGGACGTGTTATGTCCTCTGACTGCAGTTGTGTCGTGTATGTGGACATGTTATGTCCTCTAACTGAGGTTGTGTCGTGATGAGGACGTGTTATGTCCCTGACTGATGTTTTGGTTCAGGTGTATGAACCTAGTGTTTGGAACTTGTGGGAGGCATGCTTGCCTCGTGTTTTGTCCGCTGGGGAAAAGTTCTTGATGGCCGGGGAAATGACTTGTTTGTTGCAAAGGCATTTGTGCCTTGGGATGTGTATTTAAAGGTGTATTGTGCCCTTTTGTGTTTGTTTTGCTGTTTAGTCGGCGAGATCCGGACTTACGATGACGACCGGGGTTTATCTGCTGGGGATATGTATTTTCGTACGGTCTTATTTTGATGGCCGTTTGACTTTTTATCCACTGGGGAAGGGGGTTCGGGCTTACTTTGATGGTCGTTTTTTGTTTCGTGTTTTGTGTTTTGGAGGCTTCTGTGCCTTGAGATCCGCATTTGAAGGTATTTGCGCCTTGGGATTTTGTGTTTGAAGGCATTTGTGCCTTGGGGTCCGGACTTACGATGACGGCTGGGGTTTGTTTTGTCATTTAGTGGGCGAGATCCGGACTTACGTTGACGACCGAGGTTAGCTTTGTTGGCTTAGGGACCAAACTGCACGAATCTTGCTGGAAATGGCCTTTGGATGGCCAAGGGCAAAGATTGTAAGGGCAAAAGGGGGATTTCGCCTGGAATGCAAAGATTGGAAATTTGATTTTCCCAAATCAACATCAGACTGGAACGACGCCATTTCTCCCCATTTTCATCCTTCTGCGAGTTAGAGAGAGAGAGAGAGAGAGAGAGAGAGAGAGAGAGAGAGAGAGAGAGAGAGGAGAGAGAACTCAAATTTGTTCAAAATTTTCTTAAGGGAATTCTTCCAAGCTGATTGAATTGCTATCATGGCGGAAAGAATCGAACGAGGTCGTCGTCAAAGGAGTCAAGAGGCCATAGAGAGGAGATTGGATCTCCAAAGGAATTGTTCTTCCTTCTCGCCTTCAACAAGGAATTCGGATGTGTTGTATCCGGATTCGGAGGTGCACACCTTACGGGGAAGGACCGTAAAGGAGGTAATAATTCAATTTTTGTTTTGATCCTTGCTCGAAATGATGTATGCTAGAACTAGGTTTTAGTTTTTGCATATTTGGGGCTTTTATTGTTGCCATGCTCATTTTGTGAAATTTACGATGAATTGTTGAAATTGAGCATGTAAGAATTGTGGTATGTGATTTTTGTGCAAAAATGTGGAGTTTAGCTCTTATTTGTGAAAATAAAGTGACTCTCCTTGGAATGCATGCTTCGGTAACTTGTACTTTATGCAAATTCCGTATGTACATTGTGAAAAAATTGCCGTGTAGGGACAGATTTTGTGAGAAAATTGTCGTGTTGAGACGGACTTTGTAAAATGTGTGTACAATGGGCGCCGTGTTTTTGTGACGGACTTTTGTTGAAAAATTACCGTGTAGAGACGGACTTTGTGTTGTAAAATGTGTGCCATGTAGGGACGGACTTTGTGTTGTAAAATGTGCGTACAATGGGCGCCGTGTTTTTTTGACGGACTTTTGTTGAAAAATTACCGCGTAGAGACGGACTTTGTGTTGTAAAATGTGTGCCGTGTAGGGACAGACTTTGTGTTTGAAATTGTCACAGCCAGAATCACAAGTGATATCCAAGGTGATAACAGCACCAACGATAGCACTTGGGATAGCACACACACCCTTCGAAAATAAAACAATTTTGTAAAAGAGATTGCAGCGAAATAAAAACACCAAAATTGTTTTTCTCAAGTTATATAAATATAACTTGAGAGTGCCTCTTAGGCAAGACTTTATAATCACTATAATGAATTTACAAAGCAGAAAAATGTTCCCTATGACTATAACAATTTGAACTCTATGGAACAAGAGATAAAGAACGGAATCCTATCCTAGCCTTCACACAACTTGATACCAATGTAATCAAGTGCGAAATTACAAGGGAGGAAGGATTAAAAGAACCAAACAAAGAACTCTATCTCTAAGCTTTCGAAGGTGTGTATGAAATGGCGTGTGTAGGCTTGTCTTCAAATGAAACCTTCCAAGCTTATTTATAGTCTTCAAATACTTGAAGGCTACTCAATTAACAGCCTTGGGGCTGTAATTGCACGTTGAGGAAGAGTGGGGAAGAGGTTGAGATTGTTCCTTGATTTTAGCACCCACTTCCTCAAAAATAGCAACCGAGTTGATTTATCTCCAAATCCAAGCTTCAAGCCTTGTACTCTCAAGCTTTATCAACCTTGTACTCTTCTTTAACTCAGCAACAACTCCTTAACCAAGTCTCCACGTGTTTTAAATTGTTGTTGCCAAAGATACGAATTTATGCATAAAATGTTATTTATGCATAAATCATTTCCTTCCAAATTTCACACGTGTCTAGCTCTTTCTTCGATCCTATTGCAGTCTGAAAAATGAACATAAACCATAGACTAAACATATTATATTAACACATTAGTCCATTAAATAATAAACAAGAAATGTACAACTATATATAAATTCCAGTACAGGAAATCATCTGCGATATCACCTGGAATTTGGGAAATCATCTACGATATTACCTGCAGTTTACACTAACAATCTCCCCCTTAGTTGGATATTTCTTTCCAAACCTAATGTGCTTCTCTCCTGCAAAGTTAGTCCATAAACAAATATACAGAGCATAGAAACACAGTACAATATCTCCATAAAAATTAACTCCCCGTTAATTAAGGAGCTAATCCAAACAATGATTTATCACCATAAACTAATTTATTTCAAAGTTTAAAAAGTTTTCGAAATAAACTAAGTTAAACTAAAACCATAAACCTTTGTAGCAAAATATCATCCAACCTAGCAAAACATCCTAACAGTTAAAGTTTTAAATAGACCAACTAAAGTGTTTTGCAACCAACATAAACAAATTAAAAGAAATTGTTTTCGGGAACCACATCACATCACCAAAATAAAAGAAATTGTTTTAGTACACCACAAACCCAACCACCAACAAGATAGTGGCAACATCAACCTTCAGGTTTAACAACCTTCAGGTTTCAGGTTTCTTCTTCTTGAAACTCCTCTTCTTCTTCATCTTCCTACAGATCTCCTTCCCTATCACTTCCACAATCACTTGGGCCAGCACTGGTGGTATCACCTGCAGTAGCACCAGCTCCAGAAGTTGCAGCAGCAGCAGATCCTCCCCCTGTTTGGGAAGAAATTTCATCAATGAAAGCATCGGTAGCCTGCTTGAGCTTAGCCCATCCCTCAACAAGTCCTCCCATTGCACTTGACTGTTTGTGTAAAAAGTTGAGCACTGTTTCCTTTGGGATTGATGGACCAGTGTTGCCCAGAAGATTTATCATGTTGGATAGAATACTTGCAGCATCAGTTCCTGCAAAAGTATTAGGGGCAGCACCTGGGGAAGCACTTGGGATATCACGTGAGATAGCACTAGGAAGAACAGAGGCTGTTTCATCAGATTTGTTCCAAGGAAGATCCTTTGTATACCTTTTACCCTATTTCAGTTGTTGATCAATGGTATAATACTCAGGTACAGTGGTGAAAACATCAGAGGCTTCAATGGGCAAGGATTGAAAAACTAAAACTTTTAAGATTAAAGAAGGATAGGGAAAAAAGTTAATGTTCATTTCTTTCTTTCTACCCCATGAAGCTAAGTGTTTGAACACTAATCTTCCAAAGTTAATCCTTAGATTCTTACCCAATCTTTACAAAACATTCGCATGCTCCAATGTCACAATGGGTTCATTCGTAGTAGGGAGCCAATTGAAGATACATAACTTGTGAAGCACAGAATACAGAGAAGTAAGCCTAGAAGCATGAATTTTTTCCTTTAAAGGCCAGGTCTGAAGTTTGTTGTGAGTGAGCAGTTTTACCATTTCATCTCTATTAACCCTAATGCTCTCATCATCTAAATTTGGGAGGCCTAAAACCTTGTTAATTAGGGCTGGAGTAACTGAATAAAATTTTCCCCTAACAAATACCTTCCCAAATTTTTCAGAACCTTCATCATCCAAATGAGCATGCAGGTTAGCAAAGAAATTTCTCACAACACTTTCAACAAACACAGAAGCATGAATATTAGATTTAAGAAAATTCATGTCCTTCAAAAACTGAACCATTCCTTCCTTTTCTAACTGACCCTCATCAATGTGCTTTTCTTTTAACAATCTCTTACTCGAATTATTCAACCAAAACTCCATGTTTTCTTTCTTATAAAATTCTAAAGTAAGAAATGGTTTTGGAAAAGCCTTATCCTCTTCATTTAGACTAAGCTCATCACCATAATTATCACTAGAGGAACGAGTAGAAACAGAGGAGGGGGCAGGTGTTACCTCAGATGATATCCTCTTCTTGGTAGCACCTTTGGTAGCACTCACAGAAGCTTTTCCCTTGCCCTTCTTTTTCTAAAAATCAGATAGAGTTTCCTCCTCATCACCATCCACCCAGGCATCAAAAAAATCCACAGAAGGTTCCTTCTCTTTGTTGGCATCAAAGTTCTTGTCACTCACATGAGGTGAGGACACATCTAAGGTGCTTTCTGAGACTTCAATCGGATCAGAGGTGGTATTTGATGTTGCCTTGGACCTGATTGACCTTATACAGTTGGAGGACCTCCTCTTTGCAACTTGAGGAGATAGCTTGGATGTTGGAGCTTTCCTCTTCCTCTTTTCTTTTGATTCAGCTGGAATGAGAGTGACCTTGAAAATGCCATGTTCGAATGAGGCAATGAGGGCAGAGGCTGGAACAATAGCCATTGTAGGAGGAGAAGAACTTGGTGTAATCATGGGAGAGGTTTCCATGGCTACACAAGAAGCAACAGATGGTGTAATGCTTGGGGAGATATCCATTTGGTCTGTGTGTGAGGGTTCGACATTGGCTTTGGATGGAGAAGCCATGGAGAATTTTTGAGAATTTTGGAACTGATTTTTGACCTAGGTTTTGGGAGAGACGAAGACGCTGGAACGGGGGTTTAAAAGGTGAGAGAGAGTAACGGTTAGAGAGATAAGGAAGGAGTTAGAGAGAAAATAGGGGATTAAAGAGAGAGAAATGGATGGGAAACAAACAATTTAATTTGATTTGACAACTTAAACACCCCATCCCATCTAAACCCCTAAAAACCCTCACCATTATCCCTATCCACACATTTTTAATTAAACCCTAACCACACATTTTTAATTAAAAACCTCAACAAACTTAAAAGATAAACACAGTTGTAAAAAAATGAAAAAAATTTTTTTTAAGTAAAAACGGAAAATAGGAAAAATTGAGTAAACAAAATATTTTGTAACTAAGCCCGAAAATTATATGCACAAATCAAAATAAATATGAGTTAGTTACTCAACAATGTTTACCAAAAATAAAGGAAACTTGTTGAAGACGTTTTCAAAATCGTAAACTCTTTAAAAAGACTTTCAGATTTTGAAAAAATAATCAACAATATTTCAAAAATAAAAAATAAAAAACTAATATGGCACATACTAATGTGTTAAGGCAATGATGGTAACACGTAGGATAACACATGTGATATACATCCCCTTTATAAATATTTTCATTTTCAAGCATTTCAAGCATAACAAGCTTAGCCATTTTTAGACACTTAAGGCATAACAAGCTAAGCATTTTTCATGCACTTTAGGCATTATAAGCTTATATTCTTTTTAAGTACATTGCTTGTTATAAAATTTCAATACACTTCTTTAAAAAAGAAAGCATCGTAGTAACGAGCTCCGTGCTTCGAGTTTTATTTCAAGTGTAGAGATAAAGTGATCTATGCCTTTCAAGTAGGGTACACTGTAGTAGCGAACTCCATGTCCCTAATACTTAGCATAAACCACCTCATACATTCTCATTGGCAAGAGTACATCGTTGCAGCGAACATCGTGCCCCGAGCTCGAGAGAATAGTATGAAACAAAATGCCTTTGCCTTTTATTTATCAAAAGAAAAAATTAGTGACAATGTCACTTTAAGCATATGAAGGGGAGTGATATCACACATGATAACCTAAGTAATAACCTACCATAACAAAAAGGTCAGCATGTGCCACTGTTAGAACTAAGCTAACCAGATTAAAAGAATATAAAAGCATTTTTTTAATAAAAAAAAAATACACTAATATACAAGTGTTATCCTGAGTGGTACATCACATGGGGTAGCACAGACAAACAGACTCAGAGATTACAAAGACCAAGAGATCTTTTCAAACTAGAAAATCTCTCGTGGTCTAAGGCTTTGGTAAAGATATCAGCCAGTTGATACTTAGTATCAATATTGTCAATGTTAATTAGGCCTTTATCTACCATATCTCTAAGAAAATGATGACGTATATCTATGTGCTTAGTACGGGAATGCTGAACAAGGTTTTTTGAAATGTTGATAGCACTTATGTTGTCACAGTACATAGTCAAAGAATTACTTTCTAGGCCATAATCATCTAGCATATGTTTTAGCCAAATAAGTTATGAACAACAACTACCAGCTGCATCATACTCAGACTCAGCCGTGGAAAGAGAAACACAATTTTGTTTACGACTATACCATGAAACTAAATTGTTACCCAAGTAAAAGCACCCCCCCACTAGTACTCTTCCTATCATTCATATCCCCCGCCCAATCCGAGTTGCTAAAGCCTACCAAATTGGTGTTAGTATTCTTACTAAAAAAAATCCCTAATTCAATTGTTCCCAAAACATATTTAAGTATCTTTTTGACAGAATTAAGGTGGGAGACTTTAGGATTGGCTTGATAACGTGCACAAACACACACACTAAACATGATATCAGGATGACTAGAAGTGAGATAGAGAAGGCTACCTATCATAGAACGATATAGAGTAGGATCAACATCCTCACCTACTTGGTCTCTACCATGTTTAAGAGAAGAACACATAGGGATTTTTGAACTTTTTGCTCCTTCTAACCCAAATCGTTTCACTAGGCTTTTTGCATACTTGCTTTGTGAAATGAATATTCCTTCATTTGATTGTTTCACCTGCAAGCCTAGAAAGAATGTTAACTCACGAATCATGCTCATTTCAAATGTTGATGTCATAGCCTGTACAAAATCTTTTAAACACGTTTGAGAAGTAGAGCCATAGACTATGTCATCAACATAGATTTGAACAATGACTGTTTCTTTGCTATGTATTAGGATAAATAAGGTCCTATCTGCTTCACCTCTTGTAAAATCATATTCAAGTAAAAAAGAGGTTAAGTGACCATACCATGCACGTGGAGCTTGTTTCAAGCCATATAAGGCTTTATCAAGTCTATATACATGGTTTGGTAGATGAGGATCTTCAAATCCTTTTGGTTGTTCAACAAAAATTTCTTCTTTTAAATAACCATTTAAAAAGGCAGCTTTAACATCCATTTGAAACAAGGTAATTTTTAGAAAATAAGCTATAGCCAAGAGGAGTCTTATGGATTCTATTCTAGCAACAGGAGCAAAGGTCTCATCAATGTCAACACCTTCAATTTGGGTGTAACCTTGAGCTACGAGACGAGCTTTGTTTCTTATAATATTTCCTCGTCAAATTTATTTTTGAAAATCCATTTTGTACCAATTACATTAGTGTTAATGGGACGTGGTACTAAACACCAAACTTCATTACGAGCAAATTGTTCAAGTTCCTCTTGCATGGCATGTATCCAAAAATTATCTTTTAAAGCTTCAGAAATACTTTTAGATTCTAAGGAGGAAACAAAACAGGAATATTTTACCTTGTGGTATGTGGTGGACATGCACACATACCTCACCATTTCACGACTACTAAAGGGCTCATTATTCCTTGTTCGTACTCCTTCACTTGCTTCTCCAATAATCTGAGATGAAGGATGATCTCTTCTGATCCTAGCTGGTGGATCCCTTCTCCTTGTTCGTACATGAGCATCTAATCAGACTGTTCATCCTTTTCAGTTGCTGCAATGGTCTTAGGTGATACCGGAGATGCTATCCCTTCAGTGGCAACACTTTGGTCAGCACCTGGGGTATCACTTACTTGATTTTGATCCTCCAGTTCTTCCAGCAATATCAATGAAGATTCCTGCACTCCATCACCTGTAACACTTGCTAAGTCATAAAAAACAACGTTAACTGATTCCTGAATGGTTTTTAACCTAAGATTATAAACCCTATATGCTCGATTGTCCTGAGCATACCCAAGAAATATAGCCTTATCACTTTTAGAGTCAGATTTAGCTAAATAATCCCTATCATTTAGAACATAACACACATACCCGAATGTATGAAAATAATGAAAATTTGGTATTCTACCATTCAAAATTTCATAAGGTGTCATTCTAGTACCAGGTATTAGAAAAAATCTATTGGCCGTGTGACAAGCTGTGTTTAAGGACTCAGCCCAAAATCTTTTTGAAATTCTTTTGAAAACAATATCACACGAGCCATTTCAAGTAAGGTCCTATTTTTCCTTTCAGCCACCCCATTTTGTTGAGGTGTTTTAGGAGTAGAAAACTCATGTTTAATTCCTTTTAATTCACAAAAAGTAAAAAACAATGAATTATCAAACTCCGTTCCATGATCAGACCTTATTCGCATGATAAGAGCACAAAACATGTTTTTGATTTTAGCATGTAAGATTTTAAAATTCTCAAAAGTTTCTGATTTTTCTTTCAAAAAATATACCCCAGTAAATCTAGAAAAATCATCAACTATGACAAAAGTATATCTCTTACCTCCTGAACTGTCTACCTCAACTGGACCCATTAAATCCATATGCATCAATTGAAAACAGTGAGTTGTCCCAGAATACTCCTCATTATGTTGGGTAGCACTATGGGTAGCACGTGTTTGTTTACCTTTGAGACAATCTTCACATATGATTTTCATACTTATGTCCGGACTAGGTATACCTCTTATAGCTTCAGCCTTAATGAGTTTCACAATGTTTCTAAAATGGACATGACCCAACTTTTGATGCCATAAGGTTGCATCATCAACCCTCACAGAATGACACACTTGTTTATCCTCAACAAGATAACAGTTATTACTTGACCTAATACTAGACATAACACAGTTATTGGTACAATAAAAAACTTCACAAGTGTTTTTATTGAATTTCACTTCAAGATTGTCATCACAAAGTTAGCTAATACTAATTAAATTAGTTACAAGTCCATCAACATGCAAAACATTTTTCAAAGCAGGAAATCCAGGTACATTTAAAACCCCTTTTCCTACTATATTACTCTTGCCACCACCACCATATGTTACACTATCACCTTGAATAGGTTCATATTCTTTAAAAAACATTTTTGTTCCTGTCATGTGACGTGAACAACCACTATCAAAATACCATGAACCTTCAACATTAGTTTTTAAGGCATTGTACACAACATCACATATCAGGTTAGATTTAGGTTTCCACACTTTCCTACTTTGATAATTTTTCTTCTGACTGCCAGTGATATTTGACGTGCTAGGCAACACTTCAGGTATCACACAGGAACTGGACTGTTTCTTTAAAAGAGTTTTACAATCATTTTTCAAATGTCCAGTAGAGTAACAGTAGTTTCATATTTTCACCTTGTCGGAAGACTTATCAGAAGATATTAATTCGACTTGGTCTCTTTCTTTAACAAAAACTAACTTATCTTCCTTATTAGCCAAAGTAGATGTAATAGCATTTAAGGACTCTTGAAAACCCATACCTGCCTTGAGTGGTTTGTTCAACCCAAGAATTGCATCCAACTTGGAAGAACTCGTATTAAGTTTCTTAAATGTGGCCTCGGCTAGAGTAAGCTTGGCCTTGACTTTGTCCAGCTCCACATCCTTCTTTGTGAGTTGAACTTCCAATCTAGGCAAGCCATCAGTCAGGTCTTGAACCTCTTAGGACAAAGAAACCACCTTCTTGTTCTCTTTCTTCCATTCGTCCACCAATTCTTCGCAAAGGTTCTTAAGACCACAAATGAGTTCATCCTTGCTGAACTCCTTACTTTGTTCACCCTCTTGTGAACTACCTGCATCCATGTTAACAGAACCTAAAAAACAAACAGAATTTATCAAATTAAAATATGTATACATGTTGGATGATATCTCAGGTGCTATCCTACTTTGGATAACACATGAGGTATCACCGACAGAATCCAAGTCACAATTTGTGACCACTATTGCTGTTTGATCTGAATCTTCAGATTGATTGATCTCCTCATCCTCATTGTCACTGAGTGAAACCCATAAGTTATTTCCCATCTTCCTTAGAGTGTTAGCACACTCATTTGAGTAATGACCCCATCCAGAGCATGCATGACATTGGATTGATTCAAGGTATTTCGGATCAGATTTAGATTGATCTGATGATGCTCTCCTTATGGGACCACCTTTCTGAGTAGATGGAAATGTCCTCTTTGGCATTGAATTGTACACCTTGGTTTGTTGCTCTTTTGCCTTCACCTGCATATTTTCTTTGTTAAATTTTCATAACATAGAGTTATATTTCCTAGCAAGCAAGGCAACACTGACATCTTCACCTAATTTCTCAAAAAATTCGTCATCCTCATCAGTTGATACACTAGAGGATTGAACTTTTAAAGCAACACTCTTGCCCTTAGAAGCTTCACTTTGCTCAGCAAGCTTTGACTCAAAATTTTTTTAAATGCTCATTAAGGAATTGATGTCCATAGTAGAAAGGTTGTGAGCCTCTTCTATAGATGAAACCTTTATATTAAAACGCCCAGGGAGAGTTCTAATAGCCTTTGAAACCAATTGTTTGTTTGTAAAAGGTTCACCTAAAAGTTGACACTCATTAGCAATGTCAAATAATTTTTCAAAATAAGAGGAAATGGTATCATTTTCACCCATTCTCAATCTTTCAAATTCGCCAGTAAGACCTCTAAGTTTGTTTTCATGCACACTAGAATCACCTTCACAAAACTTTTGTAAAATATCCCAAGCTTCTTTAGCTGTGGAACTATTTTGAACAAGTTTAAAAATGTGCATGTCAACCTACTCAAAAATAGCATTAAGAGCTTTCTCATTATAGTTAGCTAGGGTGATCTCTTCATTAGTCCACTCAGTGTCAAGTTTGACCTGAATATCACCATCCTCATCAGGAGGTAAAAGTGGAAGAGAGTACCCATTAACTATAGATCACCACGCTCGAAGATCAATTGATTTGATATGCGAGCGAAGACGAATCTTTCAATATGCATAATTCGAACCATCTAAAACAGGAAGACGTTTTTGGTTTGGATTTGCAGGATCATAAGCCATGACACCTAGACCAAGCACTTAGTATCGTCAAGTGACCTGTTTTGATACCAATTGAAATTGTCACGGCCAGAATCACAAGTGATATCCAAGGTGATAACAGCACCAAAGATAGCACTTGGGATAGCACACACACCCTTCGAAAATAAAACAATTTTGTAAAAGAGATTGAAGCGGAATAAAAATACCAAAATTATTTTTCTCAAGTTATATAAATATAACTTGAGAGTGCCTCTTAGGCAAGACTTTATAATCACTATAATGAATTTACAAAGCCGAAAAATGTTCACTATGGATATAACAATTTGAGCTATATGGAACAAGAGATAAAGAACGGAATCCTATCCTAGCCTTCACACAACTTGATACCAATGTAATCAAGTGCAAAATTACAAGGGAGGAAGGATTAAAAGAACCAAACAAAGAACTCTATCTCTAAGCTTTCGAAGGTGTGTATGAAATGGCGTGTGTTGGCTTGTCTTCAAATGAAACCTTCCAAGCTTATTTATAATCTTCAAATACTTGAAGGCTACTCAATTAACAGTCTTGGGGCTGTAATTGCACGTTGAGGAAGAGTGGGGAAGAGGTTGAGATTGTTCCTTGATTTTAGCACCCACTTCCTCAAAAATAGCAACCGAGTTGATTTATCTCCAAGTCCAAGCTTCAAGCCTTGTACTCCCAAGCTTTATTAACCTTGTATTCTTCTTTAACTCAGCAACAACTCCTTGACCAAGTCTCCATGTGTTTTAAATTGTTGTTGCCAAAGATAAGAATTTATGCATAAAATGTTATTTATGCATAAATCATTTCCTTCCAAATTCCACACTTGTCTAGCTCTTTCTTCGATCCTATTGAAGTCTGAAATATGAACATAAACCATAGACTAACATATTATATTAGCACATTAGTCCATTAAATAATAAACAAGAAATGTACAACTATATATATATTCCAGTACAGGAAATCATCTGCGATATCACCTGGAATTTGGGAAATCATCTACGATATCACATGCAGTTTACACTAACAGTGTTGTAAAATGTGTGCCGTGTAGGGACGGACTTTGTTTGAAAAAAATGTGTAATGTGTGCCATGTTTTCGTGATGGACTTTTGTTTTTGAAAAATTTGCCGCGTTTGTACAGACTTTTATGCTTTGCCGTGTTGGGACGGACTTTTGTGCTTTGCTTTTTTTTATATTTGCTTAACTACTGTTATTGACATACCTTTGTTGTGTTTACCTGCAGGGTGAGGTGCGTTCATCTGGGAAAGCAAAGAAGATGAAGTCATGGGGGGTCCCTTGATGCCGTGGTTGAGTTGTGGCGGAGCCTGCCCGATATTTCTCGAGATGGGAGGCCTAGTCCTCGGAGGTTAGTAATCGCTACTGGGCTGAACGTGTTCGTGGAGAAGGGATAGCGGACATACAAAAGAACAAGGGCATCTTCTTGGCTCTGTCTGAGTACTGGTGGGACACCACGCATACCTTCCATTTTAGCTAGGGAGAGGTGACCGTGACTCCTACCGATTTTGCGGCAATCACCGAGCTTTCCTTCAAGGGAAGTCGGTGAAGTGGTGGGATAGGATGTCCGATGCGGTGCTGGCTGAGCTGCTTGGCTTTGCGCCCTATCCCCATAAGTTTTGGGCATGTTGTACCACAATGGGGAGGCACAGATCTCGGCCAACAACAGGGATTTTAGCCGGGGCACTGGGGTAGTGACGGCGGAACAGCTGGCACGCTCTTTTCTGTGGTTTGCCCTCTCCGAGACTTTGTTCTCGAATCACACCTCTTTTGCACTTTTCCCTCTGCTGGAGAGTCTGGTGAACTTGGAGAGGGTTTGTGAGATTTCTTGGGGCGAGGCGGGCTTGAACGAGCTCTATTTTGCCATGGATAGGTTTAGTTGGGGTACGACCAACTCCCTGGGGTGTTTTGACTTTGCACTGGAGGTATGAGTTTATTGCTGTTGTAGTTTAGCATTTTTTTCATCTCTCCGTCTTCTTTTTCTTTTTCTTTTTCTTGTTTTGAGCACTATCTGCTTTTTTGTTGTAGGGGTGGTGCTATGAGATCTTTCAGTGCCAGCCGTGGGACTGGGAAGATGAGGCCATGGTGGGTTATCCCGCCATGCTATGCTGGGCCCGCCCTTTGAGGAAGAGGAGGACAATCAGGGGAAAGGTCACCATCAACTATCAGGAGGTGCAGTACTACCTGGAGAGGGACAGTACGGAGGGGTTTGAGTTGTACCCTTAGACTCGGTATGGTGAGGACGAGCTGGAGGGTGCCCCTTGGATGACACGGCAGAGGAAGCTTCTGCGGGGCCTCACTTACGATGCCATGCATCTGGGGGAGAGGGTTTTCTGGTAGCATGGCGTAGGTGTGTCCCTTAAGGCTCCGAGGGATCCGCCCTTCCATATGATGAGTCCTCTTAATATGGATGTGCTGGAGTACGAGAGGTACCTGGTCGGCGTGAGTGCCGAGGAGTTCGTCGTAGAGGGCAAGGAGTATGCGGCCTTTGTTAGGCAGAAGCTAAGGATGCCACAGGTGTTGGCGAGGGAGAGGCAGGATTGCCCGCCACATCCTCTAGATTTCCGATGCCTGGGCTGAACTTTACGTATGTTCGCGGGGACTCTTCGAGGAGGAGGGTGACGGTGCCCATCCTTAAGCATGGTTCTGCTGCTTATCGGGTTGACACGGATGCTCTGGTGAGTGTGCTTACTCTTTTCCATCTTGGCATCTTTTCTGTATTTTTCTCTTTTGTTGAGTATGATTGTATCTCTTTTGCTGAGCATTTCTTTGGTTGCTTGCTTGCGCAGGTCTCGGGGCGGCCCTTGGATGTGTTGACCCCCTGATATGTGGGGTTAAGGGCTTTCACAAAGAAGCTCCTGGGGAAGCTGTCCTACGGATCTTCACGGAGCGTGACTGCGTTCGAGCCGATGCCTTCGAGGAGGTCTGTGGATAATCCTTCTTTGAGGGCTGAGCCAGGGCCACATCATGAGGTGCCAGTTCGGGAGCGGCAAAGCTTTGATGTGGGGACGTCTTTGGGGGCCCAGAGGCCGCAGACCCTTTTTCAGTTCTTTCCTCCGTTAGGCGCACAGGGTGAGGGTTCGTCCTCGCATCCCTTCTTTGATCCTTTTACCGGGTTTGACCCTTCGAAGTACTTCAAGTACTCGCACGAGGAGTGGATCCATTATTCTGATGACGAGGATGTGACTGCCGAGTTTTTCGAGATGCCAAATTTCTTGTTTGTGGAGGCTGATGATGATGAGTCGGAGTAGGGCTCTTTTGCTTTCCCTCTTTCCATTATTTTTTTTGTATTTGTAGAGCAACAGACATTTTCTATCTGTAATAAAACACTTGTATTTGCACAACAAAGTATTTTATTTGAGATGTAATGATGTATTTGTGATTCCGAGGATTGGGCGACAGTCTAGATAAACTTCCATCGGGGAGAGCTTTCCCTTCTGCTTTATCTGAGTGACGGGTATGTCAGAAGGTGAGTACACGGCTTCCCGAACATCTGCCCATGTAACTGGCTGCTGTCCCAGTTGATCGTTTCTGTAAACGAATGTCGCAGTCTGTGGGAATCTCCCTGAGTAGTTGCTGGAGATGTATTTCCATCTTTCTTTTCTTTTTTAATAGACCTTCCTCCCTCAGTTGGCCTTTTAGTTTGAGAGCGGAAATGATCTGTCCCCATCCTCCCAGGACCCTTGGGATTCCGGTTTTGTTGACTTCATGACCGGCTTGGAAGAGAATGGTTTCATCGTCTTCGTCGTCGTTTTCACATAGAACTTGCTTTTCTCGAGGAGATAAGCACTGGTACTCTTCATGCTGTTTGGCTAGGTATTCCTTGTGTTGTGCCATTCTATCTCCTAGGTTGTCAGGACCGTTGACCGCCCTCCTTTGCCAAAGGGGGTTGGATGAGAAAAGACGGTAGTCCAGGAAGTTTTCATGGGCAAAACCCTTGAGGTCGAACTGGTCTAGAGTGGCCTCTAGCTTTCTGCCTGAAGCTGCTTGTGATGCTTTAAGGGCTTGGTCCATGTGGGTCTTTTGAGCTTGGTTCTCATCCCAGAGATGGTTCTCTTTAGCAGCTAGTTCCATGAGGGCTTTCCTTGCGAGAGCTAAACAGTCTCCGTAGGTACGCGCCGTCTGACTAGTGTCTAGAACTGTAATCACATCCAAATCCTCGAATGGCGGAAACACTTGGATTATATTGACGAAGGAAGTCGGGCTGGGACATTCCATGCGGCCCTCCTTGATCTCAGTTACCAAGAAGTTCACCCATATCTGCTTGATTGAACCCATGGGGGTATTGAATTCTGCGATGTTGATAGTCTCGTGATCTCGCTGGATCGCCAAGTCAATCAGAGCTAGCCGGCCACGGTGGGATGCCCGACCGTGGCCGTGACGACTGGGAGCAGGATCGAACTTGAGCATGTTGATGCTGAGGTGATCATTCCTTTCCTCGGAAGCTTGATCTGTCTTGCGGGGAAGACTTTTACAGATGTTTTCAGGGTGGCTATTGGAAGCGTTCCCGAGGTTGATCTGATTCAAAGCAGGATGAGGAGCTTTGTCTCCTTGGCTGTTGCCCTTGAACTTGGCGGCGCTTGTGGCTGTAAGCTTGACTGACGGCACGGGCCGATTGCCACTGGGGCTGGTAGTCAGAAGTGATGATCAGCTCTAAGCTCGATTGGCCAGGGCCTCATTTACCATGAGCAGGCAGTCGTCGAGGGTAACTTTGGCATTGCAGAATTTGATAATAAGGACCGGATCCTTTGTATCAACGGGATATCTGGAAAATATGATGTTGACGAAGTCATCGTCAGTCACTTGATCAGAGGGGTTCTTTGTCGTGTCAACCAGTTGTTTCCATTCGCCGGATAACCGCCTGTATGGGATGTTGAGCTTGACAATTTCCATGGTATTGGAGCCATCGTCGTAGGTGACATCATCAGAGCTGGTGCCGTCCTCGAAACTGAGCATATGTATGTAGGGATCTTCCCGCGGGTCTGCCGCGTCCTCGACTCTGGAGAGTCCTGATTCGTTGTCGTCTGACGGCTCAACCCAGACATAAGGACGCCTCGCGTCCTGCTGTGATGCTGGAGCTGCTAGAAAAACATCATGCCCTTCGCTCGAGAAGAGGGGATCGGCGGGTAATTCCTCGTGGAGGACATCCCATACGACTGCCATACATTCATCACGAGTGTGACGATGCTTGTTGACCTTCATCACGATGATTTGTTCGCCTGGCAGGGCCAGAGAATAGGATTGAAGGATGCTGACAAATCTCCGATCGGAGACAGGGGGTTTACGTGCCCGCATCATGGCGATGCTCAGGGTATCTTTCCAGTCTGCTTCCAAGTTTCAGAAACAGCAGTTGAACTTGATGAACCTGACTGCTTCAGGGTCTGTCTGCTCGAGGACGTTGATATAGTTAGCATCTCCGGACTCTGAGGGATTCTGATGAGATTTGCCCCAATAGTCCCTCGGTCGATTTGAAGGAGGTAGCCCCGGTGCTTGGCTGCGGGCATGCATGGCTGTTGTCTCGGCTTCGTTCCCTATGAGGAAACTGTCCCCTCTGATGACTTCAAGATCTCCTTGCCGGTTAATGAACTTGATGCACTGATGGAGAGTGGAGGCTATGTCTTTCATGTGGTGTAGCCAAGGGCGTCCTAACAGAGCTGTAAATTCAGACGGAACGTCCATCACATGGAATTTTGCTGGTACCATTTGGGTTTCAAACCAGAGCTCTAGAGTCACCGTCCCCAGGATGGGACGAGATGTGCTGTCGTAGGCCTTGATAGTCCAGGCATATGGAATCATGTGGCCTTCGTCGATGCGTAGGGCTCACATCATGCTGAGAGGGAGGACATTGAATGCTGATCCGTTGTCTACCAATACTCCGGGGAGAGATATGGTGTTGAGGCAGAGAGTGATGTACAAAGCTTCATTGTGCCCTAGGCATCTCTCGACAGGTCCTCGTCACAGAAAGTGAGCATACTGCCATACAGTCGGAAATCGTAGATCTGGTCTCTTTTCGGAGAAGGAGAGTCATCAAGCCATCCGTTTCCTGTCTTCCTCTTGCGAGGTAAAGCTTTTGGTGGTGCCTCGGGATTGTGCTGAGGCTGCTTGCGACGGTGACCGCCCTTGGTTAGCATGTTGATTGAGTGCGAGTGCCAAGCTGACTTTGACTTTCCTTTGCCGGCCCGTGCTCTGAAGCTGGGCAAATTGAACCTTGGCTGATCCCGCGGGGGGTTAGGCTTCTGACTGGCAGTGAGATTGTCAAGATTTGAGGTATTTCGGTGTCCTGAAGCCTGAACTCTGGTGTCAGTAGGACTTTTCGGCTTTCCCACCCCTGTCTGCTCTAGAGCTGCGTGGCCTGGAGGAAGGGAGGACTGGCTGGAGTAGAATACGTAGTATTCAAACTTCCCGGATGGCTCTCCGAGTGTACCCACACTGGTATCTCCAGCTTCATACCTTTCTCTCAGTTTCTGTTGAGAAGACTTCTTCTTCTGCTTTCTAGGAGAATCACCCCTGATCATGTCTTAGAGCTCGTACTCAAGGCATTCGGAGCAATCACAAACATCGTAACTGATGTGGACATTTGATGAGGACCTGGCTGGAAGAGGCGGAGGAACTGGCTCTGCGGCAATCTTCTTTGGCACCCATTCAATGGAGTTCACACTGTTGTTGTTCGGAAAAGTTTTCGACTGTATTAGGTCCACGGGGATGCTCCAATTTTCCTTCCTCTATCAAATTCTGAATTTCGTACCGTAACCCCACGCAGTTGTTGATGGTATGGCCATGATACTGATGGAAAGCACAGTACTTGCTCTTGTCAGCGTTGACTACGGGATTCTTGGGTTTGTAGTTTGCAACAGGTTTGAGGAGGCCTTCCTTGATCAACCCTTCCAACATCTTACTCAGCGGCATGTCCAACTTGTCGAAGTGTACGGCAGGCTGCTTCTGAGTGGAGTTATTGCTTTGCGGGACTGGGTTTCTGTTGCCCGACTGCTGTCCCTAATGGATGTAGTTGACAGACGTATCTTTCCCTTTGCCGGGGGCCGGTGCGGGATTGAATGCAACTGCTGATCGGTATCTGTATGGCTTTGCAGTGGCCAATTTTTCCTTGAGATCCTTCTCGAACTGTAAGCCGGCATTGACCATGGCTCGGAGATCTGGGAAGAAGTGATGGCTGATGAGTTCTAATGGACGGCCTCAGACAGGACTTGAAGATTCGCATCTGTTCATCCTTGGAGAGTGGCTCCATGATCTCGGAGAGTTTCCAACTCCACCTCTTGTCGAATTCTCCGACGCTTTCATCTGCTTTCTTCTCAGTGGTGATTAAGTCCTCACAACTTGTTTCCCACTCTAGGTTGGATCTGTACCACTCAAGGGAGATGTTACTGATCTGATCCCAGGTATGGTGGTCTGATGGCTTGACCCTTAGGAACCATCGTAACGCTGAACTCTTGAGCGTATACTAGAAGTGATCGGCCATTTGCTGAAGGGTTGCTACTTTAGCTCTCATGCCGAGAGCGTAGGTGTAAACATGCATTTGAGGACATTCGGTTCCGTCGAATCGATCCATCTCTGGCATTTTGAACTTGGCAGGGAGAGGCGTGACCATTCCCGGATCAGTGGATCTGAGCATTTCTTGCTTTGAGTTGCTCATACTGGCTTTCAGGTCTTTCATCTGTTCAACCATCCAGGCTAAGGTTGGGTCCAGTGGTGGACTTTGAGGATCGGCGTCGGGTGCTACCATGTGAGTGGTAGTGATTGGAGGTGGAAGGCTCGATATATGTGGATATATGGGGGCCTTTTTTGGATCAGATCGGGGTTTGTCCCCGGTGTTTTGGGATTTGTGTATAGGCAATGGGATGAACCCAGGAGGGTATTGGAGGATATTGGCATCTATTTGAGATGGTCCAGCGGTGCGCTGGTTGTACTGGGTGATGGGAGTAGTACTGGCTTGGCCGTATATGACAGGGTTGCCCTGAGAGGTGGCAACATGAAGCCTAGGTCGGCTGTTTCCTTGGTTCGAAGGCATCCCGTAAGTTGGCGGGGGAGGGAGCTGGTTGAAGGTTTGAGGAGCTGGTTTCGAGGAATCGTCGTCCTCGACTAGGACAAAAGTACCGTCTGACTGGGGGATAGCTGCTATACCTCGCTCATTCAGAAGCTGTACCACGAAATTCTGTTGATCTTCTTTCTGCCTCTTGTGAACCTCACAAGCCCGGATGGCTTCTTCCAATGTCATATCTGTTACCGATGGCGGAGGTCCATCCCCGTCACGATTTCTCGGTGAGCTAGACATGTCGGATATTCTGCCTGAGGGAACTGAGGAAACCGAAGAACTGCTCGACGCCGCCGTAATCGTGACTCGGCGAGGTGCCGACCCGGACTCGAACCACTTTCTGCTCGCCGCAGTGGAACGAAAGGCAGTGGTTTAGGCTTCGGAAAGGGTATTTGGCCTGTGGTTTCGGGTTTGTGCAATGTACAGTTACCGATTAATGTTTACTTAAAACGCATTTTCTCAGAGTCCTAATCGGTTGGAAAAGACCGTGTCTTCTTTTTCGCAACTAACCTAAGGCTCTAATCAGTGGATCTCGTCACTACATTTATAAGCCCCTCGTTTTCCATTTTTAGATCATCTTCTCGGGACGGACAATCCCTAGCGAGGGTCCTATAAGGCAAGCGAGTTCCACCGACAAAGGAAAAAGTGAACTTAAGGCTAGCTGATCACGAAAACTTCCAACGCATGTGACACACGGGCCACGATCGATGTCAACGTCCTTAAGTTAAGGCGGGGATCGTTCCAAAATTTCGGCATGACCTCTCCAGACTCGCTTGCGCGAGGGGCCTTAGCTTTTGGCGTTGGCCAAGTTGTGGCTGGCACGGTGCATACGGTGAGGGTTTGGTGACACGGTGTCACATTGAACCTTCGGGTATATTTTTCGACAGAGCTCCGCGTCAAAGTCAAGGCTGAAAAGCTCAAGACTTTGGGTAGGGAACAACCTTCGGTCTCAATCTTTCGAGCTTGACTCGTGACGGAACCCGGCGTAAAAACATACACTTGGGCTTTATGACACGTACTAAGCCAAAAAGCAACCGGGGTCTTGGACGAAGTGTGACACAAAGAGTGCATGGCTTACACGGGCTAGGATGGGCTGCTTGGGACGACCCCGTGCACGCTCAAAAGATGTCTGGCAGACCAACCGAGCTGCAACTGAACGATCATCCTGGGTTACGGGTCGTAGTGTGCAGTGTACCGAGGCAGCAAGTGCACGTGGAGTGCGGTGTACCGAGGCAGCAAGTGCGAGTAGTGTGCGGTCACTAAAATTCTTTTTCTGAGTAAAACAGAGATTTTTCAGAATGTGTCTTAAAGAATTTTATGCGCAGTTCAAAATATAACATGAAAATCAAGTATGAACGGGAATGCACGAACATGTTATGATTTTGAAAGAGACGATAATGCAACACCTTTTGAAAAAAAACCGTTCGAGATTTAAAGTAACACACGCACGCAAAAACGAGGAAGGGTAAACGAAAGTTTGACCCACGGAAGGCTTTTTTGAAAACAACGGAAGTTTTGAAAAAGTATCCAATTCCCAAATGAGTCGCCAACTGAAATTACCCGGGATTCGCGCGGGAGCGAAGCGCGGTTGTCTTTCACAGATGGTTGGTGTTTGAGACCTCGCTTTCGGGAAGGAGAGGAGTCTCCACGCGGTTTTGTATTTTGAGCCCAAACGTTGAAAACGGCTTTTGTGAAAATGGTGTCGTTTTTATTGGTAGCAAAAACTTTGGAAAAGGCTTTGAAAAGGGGTGTCATTTTTATTGGTAGCAAAATGAGGAAAAGGCTTTTTGAGTACCAGAGATTGTTAGGTTCGGAGGTCACGTTACGTTTCGGGAAGAGAATTTTGAGATCACCCGAAACGCCTCGTATGACGAGTCTTTCTACCTTTCTCAAAAAGGTGTGCGAGTGTGTGTGTGTGTGTGTTTGCATTTTGAAAATGGGGGCTTGAATGACAAGCTTAATCTTAGTTTGAATGTCAAACGTTGATTTTGTGATTCTTTTTGAAAAGGCGAGCGTTTGAATGACAAACATCGGTTTTGGAGTTTTTTAGGAAAAGTGACGCGAGTGCTGATTTTGAACTTTTAACTTAAGTGTCAAATGTTGACTTTTAAGAAAAGAGATTTTGAATGTCAAACATCGGATTTTGAGTTTGAAGATGATCGTTTGGATGCCAAACGTCATTTCGCACGTTTTTGAAAGAGAGTTCGAATGTCGAACTTTTGTTTTGAACCGGGCATTTCATTGTTAGCAATTTTACGGGAAAAAAACATTAAATGATATTTGAGTGTCAAATGTCGGGTTTTAAGTTTGAAGATGATCGTTTGGATGCCAAATGTAATTTCGCGCGTTTTTGAAAGAGAGTTCGAATGTCGAACTCCAGTTTTGAACCGAGGATTACATTGTTAGCGATTTTGCGGGAAAAAAGCATTAAATGATATGCGATCAACGAATCGTTTTGCGACTCTGACCGTGATAAGTAAATCACTATCACGAGCCAAACGGCTCGGACTTGTAAATGACAGTATTTAAAGTGCGGTATCGACGGAATCAAACGACCCGAATTTTAAAGATGCGTTCAACGAACCAAACGGCTCGGAATTGTAAAATTGCATAAAGTAAATGATTTCCATCGACGGATCAAACGATCCGAAATTTGTAAATGACATGAAAGTAAATGACGTTCAACGGATCAAACGATCCGGAATTGTAAATGACATAAAAAGTAACGGAACGGGGCCGGAACGCCATTTTAACCCGAGATTACTTCTCTTACGGGAAGAGAAGAGGATCTGGGACTAAAACGTATCGGACCCCATTGACGGTGACGTCTACATTTCAACAACGTTTGTCCGAAACGGTTGTAGCGACTGGCACGTAAACCGAGATGGAACAAGTGTTTAGGGAGAGAGAGTGTTACCTATGGCTAGGGGTTGACTCTTTTGGCTCGGGAGGTGTATACGGGATATGATTTAGTGTCTGGAACGATGTTTCGAGGTGTTTTGGTTCGTGTTTGGTTGAAACGCGGAGTTTTCACGCAAATCGAGGCAAAACAGGGCTCGGGAGAGGGAGGAAATGGTTTGGGCCGTGGCTTGGAGAGAAAATGGAGTAAGTTTTTCTCTTTTTTTGAAATGTTGACAGCTCTCTGTATTTATAGGTGAAATTTGCAAAAGAGTCCGGACGAACTTAGCCTGAATTTCAGGGGGTTTTGTGGTATTTTTGAAATTAGAGGGACTTGCTGGCATTTCTGTTTTGCCTGCAAAAGAGTCCGGCAGGACTGGGACTGCATCCCAGGGGTATTTTGGTCTTTTCACACTAAAATCTGATTGATGTTGACCGGAGGGTTGTGGCATGCGTGCCACGTGCCCCTGTGACTCACCAGGGCATGGATTTTCATGCCATTATTTCCGGTTTTGTCCGTTTTTTAAATAACTGCCCGGAAAATGTCTGAAATGCCCCTGGAAAGTGCCGGAAAGTGTGTTTTTCAGGAGAAGCTGTACTTTTACGTGCGACGACGTGTGTTGAGTACGCTTTGACATTGGGATGCACGGGGCAATCCTTAACGTCTCGTTGACTTGAGAACGGGAGCTTAACGGGTTCCAGCTTAACCCGGAGCGGGCCGCTTAATGGATTTCGGTTAACTTTTAACGGATTTTGACGCATCCAAATTTGGGTACTTACAACAATGCCAAGCCGCTCGCTTAGCCTCATCTGACATCCCGTCCCGCCACTTCACCGACTCCCCTTAAAGGATGCTCAGATATGGCAAAGAAAATCGGTGGGAGGCACCGTCATCTCCCCCCAGCTAAATTGGAAGGTGTGCGTAGTATCCCACCAATACTCAGACAAGGCCAAGAAGATGCCCTTGTACTTCTGTGTCTCCGCCAACCCGGCCAGGTTCTCCACGAACACATTCAGCCTCGTAGCAATAACCAGCCTCCGAGGGCTAGGTCTCCCATCCTGGGAGATATCAGGCATGCTTCTCCACAACTCAACCACGGCCTCAAGGGACCCCCGTGACTTCATCCTCTTTGCCTTCCCAGAAAAAGGCACCTCCTCCTGCAGGTAAACACGGTAAAAGTACGTCAACACCAATACTTAACAAAACCAAAAACAATGACACATGTTATTCACAAATAACAAAAGTCCATCCCAACACGACAATCTCACAAATAACAAAAGTCCATCCCAACACGGCAATCTCATAAATAACAAAAGTCCATCCCAACACGGAAATCTCACAAAAGCACAAAAGTCCGTCCCAACACGACAATCTCACAAAAGCACAAAAGTCCGTCCCAAAGTGACTATTTCACAAACAAAAAGTCCGTCCCAACACGGCAATCTCAATTTTTCACAACAAAAAAGGGGATCCGTCCCTACACAAATTTTTCACAAAAAAAGGATCCTTCCCTACACACAATTTTTCACAACAAAAAAGGGATCCGTCCCTACACTTCGTTTTCAAAAACACAACGGGATCCGTCCCTCCACAACACAAATTTCTCATAAAAAGGGATTCGTCCCTACACAAAATTTTCAAACAAAAGGGATCCGTCCCTACACACTTTATTCACAAAAAGGAATTCGTCTTTACACCCTTTTTTCCACAAAAAAGGTATCCGTCCCCGCACCCAATTTCTCAAAAGGGGATCTGTCCCTACACGACACATTTTCAACAAACATAAAGGATCCGTCCCTACACACATCAAGCTGTGAAAACACAACGGGATCCGTCCCTCCACAACACAAATTTCGCAAACAAGGGGATCCGTCCCTACACAACACATTTTGTTTTCACACAAAGTCCATCCCTACACGACAATTTTCCCCACAAAAAATCATGTACATACAAAAATAGCATCAAGGTACAAGTCACCAAAGCATGCATTTCAAGGAGAGGCACTTTATTTTCATAAATAAGAGCTAAACTCCGCATTTTTGAACAAAAATCACATACCTACAATCCATATACACTCAATTTTAACAATTCATCATCAATTTCACAAAATGAGCACAACAACAATAAAAGCCCAAAATATGCAAAAACTAAAACCCTAGTTTTAGCATATACTCCCTCTGTCCCATAAAACATTACCCCTTTTACTATTTTGGGCGTCCCACTTTAAAGTCCCACTTTCCTAAAAAGGAAAAAAAATTACTATTCTCTCCACTCATTCTCTCTCCTCCCACTCACAACACTTTTCAAATTTACTATTCTCTCCACTCATTCTCTCTCCTCCCACTCACAACACATACTTTAATAACATTATTTCTTATTTTTTGTTCTCAATAGTAAAGGGGTAAAGTTCTCCGGGACGGAGGGAGTATCATTCAAAGAAAGAATCAAAACAAACTTTGATTTCTTACCTCCATTTTCGCTTCCCTCTCGAGTTGTGCACATTCAAATCCGGATACAACTCATCCGGATTCATTTTTAAGGTGAGAAGGAAGAAAAATTCTTTTGGAGGTCCAACCTCCTCTCTATGGCCTCTCGGCCCCTTTGACGACGACCTCACCCCAATCTTTCCGCCATGATGACAATCTAAGCAACTTGGAAGGATTCTCTCAAGAAAATTTAGCTCAAAATTCAAATTTTCTTCTCTCTTTCTCCCTTTCTCCTCGGCAGAAAAATGGAATATGGAGTGGGTGTCGTTGCTGGAAATCTGATTTCTGATGAAGAAAATCAGATTTAAAAATGAATCCGCGCGGACCTCTTTGCATGCAAGATGTATTCGCGCAGACACTTTTGCAGCCCAGGCGAAATCTCCCTTTTGCCCTTATAACCTTTGCCCATGGCCGTCCAAAGGCCATTTACAGCAAGATTCATGCAGTTTGGTCCCTAAACCAACAAAATTAACCCCGACCGTCATCGTAAATCCGGATCTCGCCCACTAAACGGCAAAACAAACCCCGGCCATCATCGTAAGTCCGGACCCTAAAGCGCAAACACCTTCAGACACAAGTCTCAAGATGAACGCCTTCAAATGCGAATCTCAAGGCCCAAACGCCTCCAAAACACAAAACACAAAACACAAAGATAACGCCGGCCATCAGAGTAAGCCCGAACCCCCTTCCCCAGAGGACAAAAGTCAAATGGTGATCCTTGCAAACCCGTACGACCACGTATCCCCAGCAGATAAACACCGGCCGTCATCGTATGTTCGGACCCCAACGTCCAAATGCCTCCAAACACAAATCCCAAGGCTCAAAGCCTCTAAAACACAAAACACAAAGATAACACTGGCCATCTAAATAAGCCCGAACCCCCTTCCCCAGCGGACAAAAGTCAAACGGTAATCCTTGCAAACTCGTACGAGACCACATATCCCCAGCAGATGAACACCGGCCGTCATCGTAAGTCCGAACCCCAAGGCACAAACGCCCTATAAAACACATCCCAAGGCACAAATGCCTTCACAACAAACAAGCCATTTCCCCGGCAGCCTTCGTAAGCCCAGACTTTTTCCCAGCGGACAAATCACAAGGCGAACACGCCTCTCAACAAATCAAAGCACATGGCAAACACGCCTCCCAAAATCAAAACACTTGAGCACGAGCACCTTCCTCTCAAGGCGCAAACACTTTCATCCCCGGCTTAGGACACCGACACGTCTCCGCCAAAAACTGCAGTCAGAGGATGCCATCACGTCCTCATACACGACACAACCAAAGTCAGAGGACGCCATCACGTCCTCATACACGCCACAACCTCAGTCATAGGACACCGTCACATCCCCATACACGAAAAAACCTCATTTAGAGGACGCCATCACGTCCTCATACACGACACAACCACAGTCAGAGGACGCCGTCACGTCCTCATACACGACACAACCACAGTCAGAGGACGCCGTCACGTCCTCATATATGACACAACCTCAGTCAGAGGACGGCATCATGTCCTCATACACGACAAAACCACCATCAGAGGACGGCGTCACATCCTCATACACGACAAAACCTTAGTCAGAGGACGCCATCACGTCCTCATACACGACCAAACCTCAGTTAGAGGATGCCATCACATCCTCATACACGACACAACCTCAGTCAGAGGACGCTGTCACATCCTTTACACGACAAAACCTCAGTCAGAGGACGCCATCACGTCCTCATACACGACACAACCACAGTTAGAGGACGCCGTCATGTCCTCATACACGACAAAACCACCGTCAGAGGATGCCATCACATCCTTATACACGACAAAACCTCAGTCAGAGGATGCCATCACGTCCGCATACACGATACAACCACAGTCAGAGGACGGCGTCACGTCCCTATACACGACACAAACCACAGTTAGAGGATGCCATCACGTCCTCATACACGATACAACCTCAGTCAGAGGATGCCACGGCATCCTCATACACAACAAACCCATCTTCTCATAATTACCTATCTTTTAGTAAGATTACCCATCTTCTAGTAATATTACACACCTTTTCATAAGATTACCAAATCCTTTGAACTACGTTCAGGCTTGATTCCATTTGGGATACGTAGGAATCCTGTCAAAGGGTCCAGCCATCCGACCCAAGCGATCACCTTAGGACATCGACACGTCCACCACACTACAGGACACCACCACGTCCACAGCCATCCGTCCTTAGCGGTTACCCTATGAAACCACCACGTCCACAGCCAGTCCACCCAAGCGGTCACACCACATGACAACACCATGTCCACAATCATCCGACCTACCGGGCCACCACGTCCACGCCCTACCCACCTGTGCTTGATTCCCACTTGGGATACTAAATGTGCGCTCGTCAAAAATTTTGTTTTTCGATGATGAAAATAGGAGTCACCACTCCATGTTTTAAGGTACACTTTGAAAAACCTTTGAAAGAGAGAAGGGTCTGGGGGTCAGGTTACATGTTGGGAAGAACCGAGAGTTCACCCAACACGCCTCGTCTGTGGACGAGTCTTTCTAATTAAACATCCAACTAAGTCAAAGTGTGTGCAAGCAAAGATAATGAACAAGTGTGGTAAACCATGAATTTTATTGATTGAACTGAGATCTTACAACTTGTGAACCATTTGGTTAGGGAGGCCACATCCCAATTACATAGATTAGAACATATTACAACTGGAAAATGATCTCTGCAAATAGACAAAGTGTGTCGCGTGACACAGAACATGCATGGCTGGATGTGTCGCGTGACACACGATCCACCCAGGTACGATGTGTCGCGTGACACAAAGTGTCCATCTGCAGAGATCTGACAATTGAACAACAGAATAACCAGAAACCAACACAGATCTAAACAAACAACCAATTACGCTTCGAAATGAACAATTCAACAGAATAACCAGAAACCATACTCCCTTGGGAATCAAATACCAATTTCAACAATGTTCAAACCATAAGCATGCAATTATACAAAACCAGATGTTTAAACAGAGAGATTGCAATTGGATTTCAGTAATCATGATAAATGGAGTCGAATTACTGAAATCAGATGAAGATATGATGGTTGAATTGTGGAAAATGCCAAAAATAAGAGAGAGAGAGAGAGAGAGAGAGAGAGAGAGAGAGAAGGATTAGGTGTGTTACCCTTGTAGTATCCACGAATTCTATACCAAGTTTGGTATAGAATCCTTCAGTAATCTGCTTATGGGATAAACTGATCTATGGAGGAGTGATAGATGGGGGATCCAAGTGGTAATGGATGGATTGGTGTGAATTGGAGGGAATTGAGGGTGAATTTGGGTAGGAGAGAGAGAGAGAGAGAGGTGTGTGTTTGCAGTGTGTATGTTATGCTCCTATTTTGGCAGAGTAATAGTATGTGAAAATTCGAATCCAAATATGAGAGGGGTAGGATCTTATTTATAGGTCGCAGTTGATGGTCACATTGTGTCGCACGACGTTCTGTAACCATTTTCCATGGCTCAAGTTGTTGCGTGACATAAGGTGTCACCAACCATTTTTGGCGCCAAAACCAGGTTCTGGAACATTCTAAGTAAATACTCAAAAGGTCCAAAATAGGTTTATTCCTTGTAGGTCCTTTAGCATGAGCAAAGTACTGAAAAGTACCTCCTTCGCAAGAAACTTATGATATGTTTCCGAAAGTCTCTGTAATAGACCGGAATTTACTAAAATGCCCTTTAATGCAAATTTATTATATTAAAATGCATCTAAAAGGGTAGCAAATTGGACTGGCATACTTACAGAGCCCCTCGGCAACGTCATTTATGGAAGAAGTGAGGTTATCGATAAAATAAGACCCAATCCCAATGAGCGGATGGGGATAAGGCAGATAGCTGAACAATGATCTGGTGAGATCGGAAGGCTGGACAATGATCTGGTGAGATCGGATGGCTGGACAATGATCTGGTGAGATCGGATGGCTGGACCTTTGGAGAAAGGATTCATACGTATCCCTAGGAGGGAATCAAGCCTATCGTAGTTCGAAAACGAAACCGACAAGGAGCAATAAATGGTAGAGATATGTCTTCATACCTTTGCTGTGCTTACCTGTAGCTGCCGGAGGGACTGAGGCTATGGCTAATCATGGAGGGTTGTAGCTGCAGGAGGATCTTAGGCTACAATTACTGGTGATCGTGGCTGTCGGAGGGACTTAGACCACTGGATGATGATGATTGTGGCTGCCAGAGAGACTTAGGCCACTGGATGATGAAAGATGGTTGGTGGAGGGACTTAGACCACTATTGCTGATGAAGAGTAGCTGCCAAGGGACTCACGCTACTGTTGATGATGATCGTGGCTATCGGAGGAACTTAGACCACTATTGTTGATGAAGAGGAGTAGCTGCCAAGGGTCTTATGCTACTGTTGATGATGATCATGGCTATCAGAGGGACTGAGACAACTGGATGATGGTGAAGGTGGCTGCCGGAGGGACTTAGACCACTATTGCTGATGAAGAGTAGCTGCCAAGGGACTCACACTACTGCTGATGATGATCGAGACAGCCGGAAGGACTTAGACCACTGGTGATGAAGGGGAGTAGATGCAAGGGTCTTACGCTATTATTGATGAAAAGTAGGGGCCAAGGGACTCATGCTACTATTGATGATGGTCATGGCTGTCGAAGGGACTTAGACCACTGGATGATGGTGAAGGTGGCTGTCGGAGGGACTTAAACAACTGGTGATGAAGGGGAATAGCTGCCAAGGGTCTTATGCTATTGTTGATGAAGAGTAGCGGCCAAGGGACTCATGCTACTGTTGATTCTCGGGCTCGGGGGATAGATGTAC
This sequence comes from Adenophora triphylla var. japonica, assembly GCA_022495995.1. NCBI lineage: Eukaryota > Viridiplantae > Streptophyta > Magnoliopsida > Asterales > Campanulaceae > Adenophora > Adenophora triphylla. The sequence continues at coordinate 1,899 of JAFEMH010001133.1, read as the reverse complement.
GGAGGGTCTTGTGCTACAATTGTCACGGTGATGGTGGCTGTCGGAGGGACTTAGACCACTGTTGCTGATGAATTGCTAGTTTTTCGTGCGAGGGATGGCCTTTGTTGAAGGTTGGTTGACTTTGGATTCATGAACTTTGCTCGATAGGACATGAATTTTGCTTGCTAGGAAATGAATTTTTTTGATGCTTTGGCGGCGGGGCCGATGATGCTGATGAACGTTGCTGGGGAGACTGACAGATTTTGAATCCTTGTCTCAATTTTGGCTGAGGGATGGTCCTCAAGATTTGATGATGCTCAGTTGATTATTGTACCTGCGGGGGGAAACAATTGCAAAGTATGGCTACAGGGGTTAAAGTGTAAAACAGCAAACCACAGGGGTGGTTTTGGAAAATTGGCCAAGGGGACACGTTATGTCGCGCGACGTCAGAAAGCACTTGGACAGACCCTTTTAAATGCTGAACAGTCGTCATTTGAATATCACAGCTTAGAGGGAGACGAACGAAGCTTTGAGAAAAAGAGAACCATTCGCACAAATTTCTTGGAAAATCAGGAGATTCAAGTGCTTGATTTGGATTTTGCTTGGCAATGCCTCCTAGATCACACCCCACGAAGAAAGGGCCTCAACAAGCTGAGTTGGGTGCTCATAGGAAGGGAGTTCAATGGAATCAAAGCTGTGAGGGCAGAGTTCTATCCGCAGCTCAAGGAGCATACGTCTGCGCCCGAGAAGAAGAACACAATATTTCTGTAACCCTTGTTTGAAATTGATTTGAAATTGGGTTTTATGTCAAAAGATTCGAGCTTTGCCTGTGAAATTATAAATTAACAGCATGAATTTGAACTAGGAAAGATTGTGAATGCATGCTATGTATTTTAACCTAATTTTGCTTAGAAAAAAGGATAAAACAAATTGAAAGTACAAAAATGACTACTTTTATGTAAATCGGACATTGATTGCCATGCTTTTAAAGGAAGAATGAGATATTCATACCTGCGCTGTGTTTACCTGCAGGAATTGCGCACCCGGGGTTCACCGGAGGTCATTGGCAGGTTGTGGGACAGCTTGCCTGGTAGCCAGGAGGTGGTTCATTCGCCGAAGGGCATGGTGTATACTGCTGGATTAGGACGGTTTTTTGAGATGGCGAAAGCCATTGAAGATACACAAATGGAGTGTTGAGTTGGTGAAGGCATTCTCGGGAGTTTTGGTGGGAGACTACCCACTCCTTCCATTTTTCTTTGGGAGAAGCGACGGTTATGCCCTATGACCTCGCCGTTATTACAGGCCTTCCTTTTACCTGTTGAGCCCTCTATTTTGATGAGCCCGCACTGTTGCCGATCCTCGGCCTCCTACCGATGCATATTTCATGGAGTTGATTGGCTTTGTTCCCCCATGACAAGAAGGGGAACGGTACGAGCCGGGCGAGCTTCGGTCTATGTTTTCGTGCAGAGTGGGGACTATTCGGCGATTTGGATGATTCCGAGGAGAGCCGACCGAGGGAGGCAGAGAGGTTGGCGAGTGGCCTTTACTGTGTGGGTTGGTTTTTCCGATATGCTCTTTATCACCAGCACCTCACGCTCTGGTTTCCTTATTGGATCTCCCGAGGACCCGGGACACTATTGGGACCCGATCTTGGGGAGAGGCAGTGGATGGCCTGAGAGATGTATCTTGCCTTGGATGATATTAGCAGGTGGGGAAGGCGATGACCTTCAACTCTGCCGTCATTTGGATTTTGAGGTATTTCTTTTTTTTGAATTCATCTCTTTGGGACATTCTTTCTTTCTTGTCACTTATTATTGTCATCCGACTTGCTTTGACTTTTTTCTCTTTCGTGCTTGGGCCTACGAGGGTCTTCGGCTGCTATGCTCCGCGGTAGGTCCAAGATGAGTACCCAGCCACCAT